>JARHVA010004146.1:600000-1067500 GCA_037957365.1 Torreya grandis | reverse complement strand
CAAGTTACTGAACTGGAATAATCTTGTAACCAAATGCCTGAATAATAAAGTTTCAAATATCCAACAGAGTCTTGATCAGGGTTCTAAGATGTTGAAAAGTATTGAATTATATCAAAAGGGAGAACTTGCTAGAGCAATCAATGTTCTAAATGATAATGTCTCTACTCAACACAGTCAACTTATTAAAAAAATAGATAATGAGTCCAATAGCACTAGACTACAAGAACAATCTGCTGATGCAAAGATAGAGAATTTAATTACAAAGGAAAAGATTATCAGTCAGAACCAAGATCAATTTCAAGCTAGTATAATTTCTCTTGAAACAAAACAAGAAGAAGCATACCAGGAAATTAGACAGTTATCCTTAGCATCTGATAACATAGCTAGAGAAGTAGTTAATCAAAGTGATAGCTTAGCTACTATTCCTAAAATTCTAAATTTAGTAAAAGATAAAGGCCAATCTTTTAGGCCACAGCCAAAAATAATTGTTCCTGAAGACACTGATTATATTCAAAATATTCACTCCTGGCAAAATGTTCTAAAATTACAAAAAGAATCATTTACAAAATCAAAGAGTCTACCTGACTCAGATAAATCTATTGATAAGATTTTTCCAAGTAGGTATGGTTAAGATAGAGCTTGCTAAATGAGAAAGTTATTTTGAAATTGGAGAATCTTCTAAGCCTCTGTTAGACTCTGAAATAAGGACTTTAAATCTTCAACCTTTCTTCTAGAAATTTAATTGTGAATCACTAGAGAAAAGGAAATAAATGATTCATGCAATGATAGCTTGGGCCAGTGTACATATCTATGGTCTTAAGAAAGATCCCTTCAGTGTCAGCTAACAAATTGCCAATGGATTTATAGGAAACATGAAGGAATGGTGGAGATTTTCAATTAGGATAAACTCAGAACTCTTACCTTTATACTCTATTCTTTTCCCATGTTAAATATTGGATCAATTATTACTATCAGGCGCGCGCGCACACACACACACACACACACACACACACACACACACACACACGTGTGTGTGTGTGTGTAAAATTGACTATAATATATATATATATGTATATGTATATTTATGTATATACATATACATATGTATATGTGTGTGTGTGTAAAATTGACTATAATATATATACATATATTTATGTATATACATATACATATGCATATGTGTGTGTGTGTGTGTGTATAGAATATGAATTGTATGAGCTTGCATAATCAACACTTTAAACCTCATGGCAATTGGATTTGTGTTCTTATTTGTTTGAATTGATGAGACAAGTTCCACAGTCATGTATTTCCTTTCTTTTGTAATCATTAATTAGATATATGAACAACCTCAAGTATGTGACAAGTGTGTTGCTGCACAACATAACCCACGGCAACCAGTTTCTTGTTGTGTGCTTCGAGTAAGAGCACAAGAGCTTAGTATTACATGAAAAGCCAACACGTAAGCTTGTTGGGTTAAACACTTCAACGCCTTAAGGAAAACATGAGAAAATTACCCAAGATTTTAGCTCTGTTGTTAGGACATGTAGCTCTTGATGCACAGTAATGGAAACTACTTGAACGCTTATCCCTTGAAAGTATTGAACAATGGATTACCAAAGTTTAGGATAATTTTATGATTCCTTATTTTAAACTAGAAGTTTTTATATGTGCATGGGTGGAACAACATCTCTATAGCTCATTCTATGAAACCTTTTTTGTCAAAGTCCCTATTCATTTGCATGTTTGTCTCTCTGCCTATGCTCAAAATCGATCACAAAATTTTGGAAGGAGGAAAACTTGTATGATAGAATGTCAAAGGGATTTATCAGATTTGGGAACATCATGAACACGAGATGTTAATATATGGTGGAGAGTGGTGTTGAATAACTACATCTTAGAATATGTTGTAACCACTTACTCTTATCCTGAAGAAGCCAAGTTCTAGTTTCTCTGAGAACCCTGTGGTCAGTATATTAGACACTTTCCACTAGAGGTAAAGAAGTTATTTATTGATTCAAGACTCAAAAAATTGCCTATGGAGGGATAAATCCATCCTTGGATGAGCCACACAATTGGGAGGGGAATGTAGAGGTGTTAGTAAAGAATTTTTGGTTCGAAATGGTACCTAATCAGTAGGCATTGTAAAAGCATAAATATGATGAAGCTCAATAGAGGATTATAGGTGGAGGCAAAGTAGGAAGGGAATGAGAGGACTCAAGAAGTGATGTTAGGATATGTAGGGATGAAGAAATGTACAAGAAGGACTCACCAACTTTCGAACCATGACCAATGTCAATTTTATCATATGAGGGAAAAACTAGCCAAATAGAAGATACTGAAGAACCACATTTGAACCAACCCAGTTCCCCAACCATAACACATGCTCATGCTTTTAAGCCAGATAATTTAATCATATATAACTAGGATATAGATAGTGTAGATTCTAAAACTGATCCTATAAGAGAAATTATAACTAAGCCAATTTTAACTCATAGTGAATTGACACATCTCTTCCTTTTCAAGGAAATTTGATGACCCAAGTTGGTATGCCTGGTGGACCTGACATTCATAGTTGGTAGAGTACTGGTCCAAGTAGTATTAATCAATTTGCTACCATGCCCAACATCTTGAGTGCTACTGCTAGAGGTGCGGGAGGAGGATTAAGAGGCATAATAGAAGGAAGTGGTTGATTTACACCTCTAGGAACATGAGTTGAGGGTTTTCAACAACCATCATCACTAAAGTACCTCAACTACCAATGGTGTATTATGAAATGACAGTTCATTTACCTAAATATCGAGGTGTGGAGAATGCTACATAGATGTTCATAAGTTTGAACTCATTTGGAGGTGCAGGGTATAACTTCTTCTGAATGAAAGGCCACATAATTTACAACCACACTTATAGAAAGAACACACAAGTGGTATAGGAATTTTGACCCCCAACAAGTGGTAAATGACTATGATGAACTCAAGATGGAATTTATTCAAGAATTTAGTATTCTTGAATTTGAGTAATGAAGTATTGCTGCACTAAAAGGTAGAAAACAAGAGCTCACTGAAAGTGTATGAGAGTATGATGCAAGATTAAAAACACTCTTGTCTAAGATTTCATTTGAGATTAATGTTTCTCAGCATGTATAATGGTTCATGGGAGGTTTAATGCTTCCCTTTAGATGAATTCTCTCTCAAAGGATATTTATCATCTTGTGTGAAGCCCTAGAAGCTACCCTTTATGATGAAGCTAATGGAAACATCGACACTAGGATTAGTCCTTTTATGGAATCTCAAATAGTTTAGATGGCATCAAAATTAAAGAAGCTAAATGAAAATAATGTGTATGACACTCGTAACGGTCTTTGGTGTACTTATTGTGAGTCTAAAGGTCATAAAAGAAATAATTGCCCTCACAAGAACATCCATGTTATACTAAAGCAGTCATTTGAAATTTACCTTGAAGAGCATGATGTACACTCTTATCCTCTCTTAAAGTGGGATACACATTCTAAAGTGCCTGCATACTATAAGATATGTGATGCATATACCCATGACATAAATGATTGTTGATTGATTAGTGATATACATGAGGTACACATGTGTGGTACATGCCAAATCTCTATCTTAAACAATAGAGATAATGGTCGATATCATGGATGAGGTCGAGGATGGGGATAAGGAGGTAGAAATTTTCCACCAAGAATATGTTAAAGTGTGGATCTCCATATCACTATCAATGAGATTGTCAAGTCTATCTAACATGTGCTTTTTGTAAAAAAGATGATTAGTTGGAGGAATGCCCTAATTTGCACAGAACCATCACTAAGGAAAGAAATGAAAAAGGTGCTAGTATGATCTGCATTGGGAAACCTCACTAGAGACCATGATCTAGCACTCCAATAGCCCAACATGTTAATATCACTACATGTAGAGGAGGACAGTCTCAATCTACATCTATTCCACCTATTGAGAAAATATAGTGTGAAGAGCCTTGTGCAATGAAGTATCTTAATGCCCAATAATAGAAAGATGTTCTCTAGGATACTATGACATTGGTATGGGAAATATAGGGGGAAATTCAGTTTCTTAAAGAATAATAAGCTAACTAATGTGCTGATATATAAAGGGCCATGGAACCTCAAATCATGGTGAAAGACGATTTTCAAGAACTTTGAAAGTATTTTTTAGATGAAGGCATTATTCCCTAATTGATTAATTGGTTTATAAATTAGGTACTAACACCCACTGATGATCAACCTTAATTACTTACACCAACCAAAGAACATCGATTGAATCATGTTCCATGAGAAGATACCCCTATTCCCCTAGATCTTAAGAGGATAAGGAAATCTTGGTGAATGCTACCATCGATGGTTGGATGATTCAAGATATTTTGGTCAACACCGGTGATAAGGTTAATATCTTCATAAAGGATGCATGGCAAAAAATAGCTATCCAAACATTACAACCATCACCTCAAGTGTTGTTTATGGCTTAAAAAACCCATGCTCTACCAATTGGCATTCTTAAGAATGTAATTGTCGATATCCTTGGGGTACCTTTCAAATATAATTTTGAACTTCTCGAGTTGGCTAAAGCTGATGATTTCCTAGTTCCAATGAGGTCGACCTTAGTGCTATGCAAACAACATGGACTTAAGTTTCAAAAATTTCTACATCAATTTTGAAAATACTGATCAATGAGTCATCATCCCATTGGATCAAGCACATGGGCCCCCATACATAGAACTTGTTAGCACGAATGAAGATATTAACCATATCTACAACATAATAGCTAGAGATGGTGAACATCATGTTCCTAATCCTAATGGTGTCCTCTAATGGATGAACACCTAGTCCCTCTTTGATACTACAAGTAATGCTTATAATTATTAGGACCATAGTGACTATGACCTCACTAAAAGAATGTGTGTTACCATTGGCAATTGTGAGAGTATTCTATACCATTAGAGAGACTTGATGAATCTCCTTGATTTCACAGTCAAATAGAAGTCCATGATTTTATCTAGTGATTCAAAGCCTTCTATGACTCTTATGCTAATCATATACATTCATTATTTCACCTTTTTGATGGCACAACCATGAAGTGGTGGTAAACCCATAATGAGCAACTTCTTCATTAAGATCAAATATTCTCTGCTTTACATGATTAGTTTCATCATGACAACTACATCCATGATACAATCAACTATAATAGAGTCTGAGCACTCGAACCACACATAGAAGCTTGTGAAACCATATGGAGGGAAGAATCCTTTTTACCAAATTGCCTATGGGTACATGTTTTTTATGACACCTTACATACTTGGATAAGAGCATGGTATGTTCATGTAGAATGACATTTGAGTACCCATTTCTAGCATTTGGTAAAAGATAACATGATCTTAGTATTGTATTACTCATCTCCAAGGATGTATTTATGCCTCATTCTCCAAGCCATGCACAAAGCAATTATTGGTGACCCTAATCCTATTGAAGATCAGATGCAACATATACATGATATACCAGAAGAAGGCTTAGTTATATTTAATGATCTATCTAATTAATTTGTCCCCATATCAAAACTTGTCCTTAATCAGGCACACCATGATGAGATTTTCCAAGGGAAGCAAAAACTAGTGTTTCATGTTGATGAAGGTGAAGGGTCTAATTCACCTGACCCATTTACAAATCATTTGGATGTCCCTACAAACTATGGTGCTCGAACTGTTTGTGATACTAATCCTAATGTAGACCACTCATACTCAGAACCTCTTCAAACTATCCAATGCAATATCAACACAGAGGAAGAACTAAAGATAGCTATTATGGGTAACTACTGGTATGATATGGAGGTTTAAAAAATATTTGAGTTGTTAAAATAATACCAAGATGTCTTTCTAAGGATTTATAGTGAGATGAAAGGTGTTCATCTGTCACTAGGCAAAATGTATATCAAACTGGTTGATGATGCTCAACCAATTAGGAAATGGTCATATAGGATGAATCCAAATTTACATGCATGAGTGAAAGAATAATTTGATAGTATGCTACACATTAGCATGATTATCCCAATTGATGAGTTCAAATGAGTCAACCCCATGGTCATAAGTATAAAGAAAGATAGGTGCATTAGAATTTGCATTGACTATCACATATTTAATGCATCCTACATTACAGATCTTTTTTCAATGCCATTCATAGAAAAAATCCTTGAAGGTGTCATCGAGTGTGAAATTTACGCTTTTATAGATGGATTCTCTAGGAACCATCAGGTCTAGATTGGTGAAGAGGATCGACCTAAGTCTATATTTACTACTAAATGGGGATATTTTATATATAACATCATGCCATTTGGGTTTAAAAATACACCTATTATATTTTGTTGTATAGCCATTGAGGCCTTTAAAGACTTCATCCATAAATTTATTCAATTTTATTTAGATGACTTGACAGTCTATGGCCTAGTGAAGGACCATTGTTCTAATCTAAGGCTTGTTTGAGCATTGTTGAGTGCTTTAAATTTCACTTAATCTAAAGAAATGTCATTTCAATACACCATTTGGTGTCCTTCTAGGTCATATTACCTATAAATATTAAATTTTAGTAGACCCTACTAAGGTAGCTATCATTATTTGTCTACCAACACTGACATCCTAACATACACCTTTCTAGGACATACAAGATACTATCAAAAATTCATCCAAGGATATGCAAGGATTATCATGCCCTTAGAGTATCTTTTGAAACACAATGAGTACTTTATTTGGACCCACTCTTGCCAAGAAGCCTTTGATGCTTTGAAGGATAAAATTATCACTACACTGATTCTTCAGTTCCCTGATTAGACAAAACCATTCCATGTCCATGTTGATGGTTCTATAATGGCCATTGATGTGATCCTTGTACAACCTAGTGAAGGTCACCTTGATCACCCCATATATTTTGTCAGTAGAAAACTTACTCTGGTTGAGAAGAATTACACCACAACAGAACATGAAGCACTTTCCATGGTTTATGCTTTATAAAAATTTCAATATTACTTGTTAGAAACTTCTTTTGTGTTCTATATAGACCATGAAGCTTTAAAATATCTAGTTAAAAAACCTATGTTACATAGTCAAATTTATCACTGGATTGTATTATTTCAAGAATTCTAATTCTTTGTCATGGTCAAACCTGGAGAGACAACTTGTGGTCATGACCATCTCTCTTAAATTGATACTAGAGAACTAGTGTGTACCATTGATGATGACCTACCTGATGTACAAGTGTTTCATCTTTCATGTGTTCTTAAAGAGTTAGAATATATAGAAAATTTCTTAACTACTAGAACAATTCTAGATTCTTTTAGTCTATAGGCTAAGAAGAAACTCACTTTTTATAACACACCATTCTAGCTCATTGGAGGAGACCTCTAAAAGCTTAGACGAGATGAAATCCTTTGATGGTGTGTCATGAAACATGAGCATATTGAAGTACTTCATGAGGTTCACAAAGGAATTATTGGTAGACACTATCTGGTGAGGTTACTATGTATAAAGTACTACTAACTAGACTATGGTGGCCTACCCTTTTTCATGATGCCAAGCTATATGTTAAACAATGTGATATTTGCCAACACATGGGAAAACCAAATCATCAAGATGCCATGCCATTACAAATTTATTTTTTCTCAAGAACCATTTGAGAAATGGGCCATTGATTTTATTAGCCCCATCAACCTAACTAAATGTTGTTCATGTTCCTACTATATCATAACAACAACTAATTATCTCACGCATTAGGTTAAGGCCATGCGAACCAGGGATTATACTACTACAACTACTACATACTTCATATGGTAACACATCATAACCCATTTTGGATATCAATTAAGTTTTACTAGTGATCATAGTATATATTTCCTCAATGAGACTATCTGCATCTTACTCACTGAGTTCATGATTGACCACCACAAGATAACACCATATCATCCTAAGGCTAATGGCACTACTAAGGAATTCAACAAAATTTAGGCACAACACTTACAAATATTTGTAATATTGGTCACATCAATTGAGACAATAAGGTTTTTGTAGTACTTTGGGCTTATTGAACAACTTATAAACACCTCAATAATAATACACCCTTCAATCTAGTGTTTGAAATAAAAATAGTTCTTCTACTTGAATTCTTCATACCATCTCTTTGCATTGCATGTGTTGGATAATTAGATGATGAGTCATTATTGAAAGCATGATTGGATGATTTGTTGTGGTTGGATGAAGCCCATTTCCTTGCTCATGGGAGTCAAGATGTGGAGAAACATAGACAAAAGGCATGGCATGATCACCACCTTAAGAACAAGACATTTACACCTGGAATGAAAGTCTTTCTCTATGACTCCAGGTTCGCGCCCCACTCTAGAAAGCTTCATGTTCATTGAGATGGTCCTTTTTTTGTTCATAGCATTCACCCTATCGATGTTTTTCATTTACAAAGATTGGATGGCCAGTTTCTTCCTAGTCACTACAATGGTAGTCAACTTAGGTCGTATTTCTCTACTTAAAGTTTAATTTCATTTGTAATAATAAGGCATATGACATTAGTTTAGGATTTCATGTTTTTAATAATAACACTACCTTAGTTGTGTGTAACTATATTTTATTTTATGCTCTTTTTGTAGTATTTTGTGGAAGACCATGATGCACATTTAGTTTGGGGTAAGAAGTGTTACATGTATTGAGAAAAGGTCCATGTGTTGGGTATGATAGGGATGTGCATGTTAGTTAAAAAGTCTTAGGATAAAGATTCCTGCCAATGGTATGAATATTCTAAGGGTTTAATAATTATCATGCACTCTAAAGAAAAGTGCAGGATAAGATGTGTCATTAATATAAAGGGAGAAGTGTTGTGATAAACATGCCAACATGATGTCATGACGATACTGTTAAAAACATTTATGATGAGAAGCAATAGTCAAAGAAAGGAGAACATTAAAATGCATTAATTACAAGAAGTGATGGTCAAAGAGGGGAGGGTAGTAAATGGAAGTTACCCCCTTGAGCATATAAAAAGGATTTAAGGGCTTATTTTAAACTTTACCTTTGCTTTCATTTGAGGTTTTTATGAGGTGAAGAGTGAACTAAGTCTAGACAATTCTAGAACAAGTACAGAGCATCAAATTCCTATTCATTAGATATTAAGAAGGATATTGACTAATTAATTAAGCAAAAATTAGCTAACCTTGAAGCACAAAGAAGAAAAATGTAGTTACAGGTTACAAAGGTAGGCATCCACCATTAATGAGCATCAAAGCAAGAAAGCTGAGTCACTTCCATCTCAAAAACATATTCCTTTGGGAAAGTTGGATGGTCATGCTTCAACCTTCATGCTCTATGAAGGGTGATACGGTCTAAGAAAAAGACCCATTGAAGTGATCCATTACCAACCATTCAAGAGGAGGAAGATCTATGTGTTAGGGGGAAGTGGTATGGATTAGAGAGGAAACACTCAAGGAACAAAGGGAAGATGCAGAAGGCAAAATATCTAGAATGGCATGACAAAAAAATAAAAAGTCACAAATACCTCTACCTTTATCGTTGATGATAGAAGAGATGCAATACCCAAAAATGGTGCTGTGCACATAAAATTGGGTATCAAAATTATCCTCTTGTACCATTTTTGATTATAACCACCATTAACCAGGAATGAGATTGAGCTATAGAATGACTACTAGGTTGAGTTGCACAACACCAAGAGTGAATTGGTATATGACTTAAAAAATTTCAATGCCTTATACTCTATAGGGCTTTTTCAGTTATTTAACCTTCCATATTTTGTAAAAATAGTGGAAACAATAATTTTTTTCCTTTTGTGCATCCATGAGGACTATATTTATTTTATCAATCACCACATAAAGATTAAACTTGAAATAATAATTAAAGTGTCAAGGTTAAAATACTTTGGTTTAGATGCTGAATTTGACTTTGAAGACTCATAAAAGATAGAAAAGATCGTAATGGCATTAGAGTACTAAAAGTAGGTCCATGCCATGCACATTAAGAAATTTCAAGACCTTGCCCTTTGAGTAGTAGTGCACATCATTATGACCGAGATTAGCAACACTGATTGATGGAAAGAGGTGGACATGGCTCACCTATACATTGCCCACCAGGTAATCGAGGGGTTAAAATATAATTAGGCAATGTATTTTTCCAACAAAATCATATTGGATTCAAAAAGGACCCATCAAATATTGGGCCATATGTTCTCATGGGGGTGCTTTTTTTATTGATGATATTCAATGAAATCAGTGTACCTAATTACACCTATGGTGAACTGAAGTCTACATACCCACTATAGCACAAGTCCCTTAGAGAGTGCTATAAGGCATTCACATGCCCCATTTATATCACTCCAATGTTAAAAATCAAGGTGAAGTTGTGGTATGATGGCATTAAGGAGGCCTTTAGAAATGAATGGTGCATTCCTAAGGACTTGCTCATCTAGATTGGCGAGCAAGCCCAATTTATCATAAAACAACATTTTTCTTTAGCTCGAATCAAAATGGCCCCCTCTAGGGAAATTTTAGCTTGGTTAAAGCTACCCTATACCTTCACAGTATGGTACTTTGTTGATTTAGTGAACCACATATATGATGCATAACCCCTCACCTTGGAAGTTGATTGAATTGACTTGGAGATTCACACTCTTTGGAAGATGTATAGTAACCCTAGAAAGAAGCCATACAAGGAAAAACATGAGACTGAGAGAACCAACATCAAGGTTAAGCAGATCATGGTCAGAGAAACTATTCATAATTTATTTTATATATTCTGACCCAAAAAAAAATATTTAGGAGGCATGAAGTATGCAAGAGAAAATCTTCCACCTGTACCACCACTTAAAAAAAATAAATGAGTAAGACATGATGCCAACACAAGTTCATAGCTAGAACCACCAAAATGGTAAAGGACTTCCAAAATACCACCACCAAGGGTTTCACCACTAGGGCCTTCCCACCAAGGCCTTCTTCACCAAGGGCATCACCATTATCAATAGTTATAAAGGGACACTTGACACCTAGTATCAATAGTTACATTAGTGTAAATTATAGCCCGTGCCTAGGAATGAAGCATTATGGGTGGCTGAGCAATTTATAAAATCAATCAAAGTCTAAAGATGTACCCTTAAAAGTGTTGGGGAAGTAATCCCATCTTGGATGGGATTTTGAGACACTAGCACCAACCCATAAAATTTTAGAAGCCCATCTCAAGGTAGAAGAGTCTCAAGGACAATAATTGGTGGATGCCACCCTTTTAATATAAGACCACACTGATCGTGCTAAGGCAGTTAAGGATGCCAAGACTATGGAGTAAACACTAAATGCACATTGACAATAAATAAATTCCAATTTTATATCTATCCAATGATATGTTGTACATGAAATCACTTTGCTTGAAGAGGTCCAAAAGGATGCTACTACATCCTTCGGCTAATTGGTTAATAAGGCAAATGAGTGTGCTGATCAACTTGAGGAGATGAAAAATTTGAAGGCGATGATCAAGGAAATAATGTCTAAATTAGTTCACACCTTATCACATTGGGATGGTGTTAGAAAGTAGATTGAACAAATTGGGCTTAAATTTTTGGCTGAGGTCAAGATCGATACTTAATCCAGGATGGACTAAGAGCATAGTGTAAGGTGATGTTGGACCCAAAATTTTTTCTAAGTATTTTTTATTTTAGCATGGAACCAACATAATGCAAGATAAGCATGGTACAGGAAGACCATGACATAGAACTGACATGACATAAGAAGACCATGGCACAAAACTAACATGATGTGAAAGGACAATAACGTAGAAGATAACAACATGAAAAGACCCAATTAAAGACAAAATATAACTATGGAAAACCTAAGAGCATAGGAATTGGTGCAATAACAAAAACTTGGGGATTACAAGGGAAGTGGGAAATGTTTGAGGAGTGATTCTCAAGGATAAACTAGACTTTAATCATCACACAAGTTTTGCACCAACCCAAACAAAGGAAGACATTAAAACAAGGATCTAACATCAAACAAGAATATAGGGGGCACAAAATCCAGAGTCCTTAGGAGAAAATAAGTCAATGACTGGCATGACTCTTAATCTACTAGAAGATCATTGACAAGTCACCTAATTGTCATTAATAATGTAACTACTTGATCAGGAAAAAACAAGCATAAATACCCCTATGTAGAGATGTGTAAGATGACTAAACATTGGTATTATGTAACAAATCATTATGGTAATAACATAATTACAAAAGTTACAATCAATCCTTGTGTTATGTTTTAGTTGATTGATAGTTAAAACATTGACAATGGGTTTTCATTTAGTAATATGTGGCTTATAATTGACATTAACAATGGGTTTTTATTGAGTAATATATGGTTTTCTTAGGTTTTCCCTTTTGCGTGATATTTTCATATAGGTCTAGAATTTTCTCTACCTTGTGTACACCATGTTAATAATCATAAGTAGTATATTAGGTGCAGTCACACTTGTAGTGGTTTAATGACCCACACTTATAAAATGAGCATTGTGGAAACCTGCCACCTCAATGTCCTCTAACATGACCCTAGTTTAATTTTGTTTCCCATAGTCACCATAACCATGGTTAGGTGGCCCATCATAGCCTTAGTTCACTAGTCTCTACTTGGAGGGTCTCATAATAACCTGCCACACAATTCACTCTTGTACCTCATGGATTTCACTAATCACCCAAAAATCATCAGTATTATGGGTGGAGGTATTGTAAATCTTAAAATACAAGGACACCTTCATCTCGATTATGCATTTTAAAAGAGGGAAATAATGTGTGCCATGGTCCTCATGACAAATATCACATATGATTATCAAGGTGCACACATTAGACCTTGGGAAATTATTCTTATTATGCCCTTACACTTCACATTCAATACAATATAGTCTAATCCATGTATCATACACATTGTTTATTGTAAACTACTACAATAGTTATGTCATTGATGTAATCTACACCTCCATGACTAGTCTGACACTTGTGTCCATGCTTACACTAGCCTTGGCTCTCAGTGTCACCTCTAGTGCTTCTCTCATTCAATAAACATCCTCATAGATAGGGCACACCAAATTGATATAATCAATCCCCTAATGAATCATTAGGCATGTTTTATTGTGTGAAGTGCATATGAATGTTTGGATTATAAGGTTTTAAATTTAACATCATATGCATGGACATTATCCATCATTTTTGCTAGATTTCCTTGAGCGCAATGATGCTATGTTTCTCAAATTTAGGGATATTAGTGTCACCTCTAGTGCTTCTCTTAGTCAATAAACATCCTCATAGAGAGGACACACTGAATTGACATAATCAATCCCCCAATGAACCATTGGGAATGTTACACTAGGTGAAGCACATATGAAAGCTTTGATTACAAGGTTTTAAATTTAACATCATATACATAGAAATTTTCCGTAATTTTTTGCTTGATTTCCTTGAGCACAATGATGCTATGTTTCTCAAATTTATGGATATAAAATTCCTTTAGGAATGCATCTTTCAAGAAATACACTAGCCTTGGCTCTTAGTGTTGCCTCTAGTGTTTCTCTCATTCAACAAACATCCTCATAAAGAGGGCATGCCAAATCAACATAATTGATCCCCCAATGAACCATTGGGCATGTTGCACTGGGTGAAGCACATATAAAGATTTGATTATAAGGTTTTAAATTTTAAATCATATGCATGGACATTCTCCATCACTTTTTACTTGATTTTATTGAGTGCAATGATGCTTTATTGCTCAAATTTAGGGATATCAAATTCCTTTAAGAATGCATCCTTTAGGAAATCATAATTGCAATTATCTAGGTAGGGTCTAAATTCATGTACTAAGTATGTGTGTAATCCAAAAAAGTGGTGGAAAAATGGTTTACCTTGACATATAACATAATCATTCTCTTTGCGTGCTAGATGAGCTCACATTTATGAACATGTTTGGTGGAATTTTCAACCCTATGATAGTTTGGTAAAATCAAAGTCATCCCATAATAGATCTAAGCATTAGGCATAGGCACAACAGGTGTGTGATGGGATTGTATCATTGAAATATTAACTGAAGGCATGCCCAAGTCTTGAATTCCTCTTATTAGTGGTATGATTCCACCAATGATTGTTATTTGTTGTACTGTAACTTATCTAGGTATTTAGAGTGATTATTGAGTCACCATCAGTCTTCCAAATCCTACTTTTCCACTCTGAATCAAACTAATTTTCTAAGGGCTTGTAGCCACTCCCATGGGTGGCATATTATACTGCATGGTATCCACAAGATGCATTAGATGTGTAACCACTAGTTCAAATGGTGGGTGTAAGATTAGTTATTCTAGTGGATACCCTTCCCCATGTGTGTGATAAATCCTTTCATATTGCCTACTCCCGTAGTGTCCTAAAATTCTTCCTATATTTAAAGTGAGACATGTGAGTAGGCACTTTAGATGGAGGGGGATCAATGATTCCTTCTATAGTTTTCTCATATCCATCCTCTTCTTGGGATGCCTTGGGCTTCTTCTACTTGGACTTGTTCATGATCACTAGTGCTCAATTCCTCATCACTAGAGAATAAAGTCTCTATATTAGAGTCCTTCTCATGCTCTTCCTATTCTTTGTGGGTCCTCAAAGAATTTTCTAAGTCTTACTCTCCATTTTCTATTAACCATCACCTTCTATTAATTTTCATTATATCTTTTCTTCCTGATCTCACACTTGTCTAGTCTCTCCATGTCAAATATTCCCTTATTACCTCCTGAAAATCATGCCACTTTCAACTTATATCCTATGTTTTACTCACATGCATGGGAACTTAGCTAGCCATTGGAAATTTCTCTTTTTCACCTCTAATCACCATCACAATAAAAAAATTGACCTCTCCTAACAATGGAACTAAAATGTTGGTCTATTTTTTGCCTAAATGCACACCATTTCTCTTATATGCCCCTTATAAGATACTAACACTTAACCCCACAAACACATACATATCACGTAAGGGGACCTTGTGATTACACCCAAAGTGTAGAGATGGGAACCAATGTAGGTTGAGGGTAATTGTGTGTAATGGAGTGGAAGCACTTTATCATATGCTACCACTCGTGCACATTGATACCTGAAACATACTTTGTTAAATTTATTTGAACCAAGACAAAAACTATCCTAGAGTTACGTGTCTACATATAAAATCTATTCACCCATTAGATTATGAAATCATTAATTAAAAGGCAAAATAGTTCTAGGAATCACAATAATGTTATTCATTTAGAGACATAAACAACATTAATAGGGTCAATAATTTAGATTTATTACCTAATGGCTCAATATTATAAAGGTTTCTAGATTACAAGGCACTTGAGGCACTACACTCTCACAAACTATTACTCTACTCCTAGATCCACTTAATATCATCACTCTAGTTTACATGGTATCTTGAGTAAAATACATCCATAAGGATCAACCACTCTCTTACATGTTATCCAACAACTAATTAAAATCCAATATTCAATAGCTCCTCTAGTTTTTAACTCCAACGTTTCTAGCATTCAACCAACTAGCAAAACCCAACTAATATGAACACCTCTTCTAATAATATCTTTGAACCAACAACCAAAAATAACATCAACCCACACTCTCAACCAACAATAACCAACTCATTTTTTGTCTAAGAGTTCACCTTTTATAGGCTCTTAATAACCCTACATGTCACCAAATACCACAAAATATTAGTTAATGCACTATTTTTCCACTTGGTAGTTAATTCTGTAGTCTGCTTGAGGTCATCTACCCTACCATTTTTCATCTCTTCCTAACTACCTATCATGATCAATTATCATTCATAAGTCATGCCATTTATCCCCACAATCTTTGTTGTGATTCCTAGGTTTGTGTAACTTTGTTTATCTTGATCCTATTGTCAGCTCATGCCTACTTTGATGGTAAACCATGGTGGGCATGCACATGTGTTATGTGTTTAGATTTTGTGTGCCAATCTTCATCTATTAGTGTTGGTCTATCTTTGCCTATCATGTGCTTGTGAGCTTCAGTCTTGGTTTGGACTTAGCTGATTTTAGGGTCAACACATGCCCTTTGGGTTTAGGAAAAGTCTAGCATCTATTTATCCGTGTAAAATATATATGTGTGAATATCACTCACATACCACACAAAATGCATGTGTGTATAGAATATAATATATAATAACATGTGATAAAAACATATGTAAATGCAATAAACTAGTTATCACGCCACACTCAAGTCCTGATTTTATTTTTTTAGAACATTTTAATTATTTTGTATTCATCCCTCATTGTAACATTTACCAAAAGAAAGTGTGTACTTAGTTAAATGAGTAAAAGGGTTTTCGTGGCCATAAAATAATTAGAATTTAGGCATAAAAATTCCCTTTGGATAATTGGACTTCAATATAAACCATGTAACAAGTTGACCTAAAATGGCATTATCATTCATATTAGCCTTGTATGATCTACCTTGGATAATGATATCAAGCACTTAATGTTGGAGATCACATATGGCATGCATCATAGAGGTGATATGATTAGTGGTAATAGTAGGTGGTTTGAAAAGGTTCATTTATTGGTCTTAACTCACTATCAACCTTAAACATATGTACCATAAGGGTATCATGATTATCATTCCACTATATGCAATCACACTCTATAGACTTATCATTTCATAGCTTACAATAATTGAATTTTATAGTACTTTCATCTTTTTTTATTTCTAAAGAAAGAATAGGATTTGCATCACATTGTATTTCAATAGAAAAGACAATTTAATTTTGTATATAAAGAGAAGAGAGAGAAGTATCACATCGATTTGTATTATTTTATACTTGAGGGAAGAGAGAGAAATTCCTTTTTCCTTTGTTTCAATTACACCATCTTGTATTTCAACGGAATGCACATTTGTACTATTTTGTATTTTAGGAGTAGGGGAAGAGATTTCACTTTATTTTGAAATGATAACATTATTTTATATTTTAAGAGAAACGGAAAGAATCTCATGAATAACTTTTAAATGAATACTAGTAATTTGAGACAAAGTCACATCCGCATTTTCTATGTGATTACAAGTATCTTTACAAGTAGACATAGAAATGCAAGGAAAAACATCATGAATGTTTGAATTGACACATGGTAATATTGAATATTCCTCAATATATGGAATGTTAAATATATTAGAAAATGCATGAGGTAATTTTTGTATACCTCTTGTACTATTGAATAATTAATAGAGGAATGCAAATAAGAAGTGGGGGAACTAGGATCCTCTATTTTGGAATTAACTTGTTCATTCCCTTGTTTACCATAACCATCACTATAATACCAACCTTTTTGATTATCATAACCATAACCATAATCATAATCACATTCATTTATTTCATAATTATACTCCCCATTCACCCAATTAGCTCATTAATCACACACGTTTGATTCTTAATCTAGTCATTATCACAAGAGTAAGGCATGTAATTGGTAGAAGCATGTATGAGATCAATAACAAAAAAATGTTTAAAAGATGAGGGATACTAGGGGTTTTAAATGAAGTATTTAATTTGAAAATTTTAAACCCTAGAATAGCAAGGAGTAAAAACACAAAACCTATTCTTAAGAGATGAACAAACATACAAATATGAGGGTTTAAGACATATAAACCCTAGGCTTTAGGTCACACATAAAAAGGGAAATTAGAAATCAAATTTTTACATAAAATATAAATACATAAATATGAAACCCTAGTGATAAAAGGAATGAGACCATAAGGAGACCAAGGGTTTGGATAGGTTTTAAAGTATAATAGGTTCACTAGATTATTTTATTTGATTTTAAGGTTAATGTGATTAATTAACCCTAATTAGATAAAACTAGTGGAGAAGATTTTAGATTATAATGATTTGAAAATATCTATAAATCTAAATGTAAAATAGTTGAAACTAATCTAACACATGTAATTTCTAAAATATAAAGTAATATAAAGGATATGATACTTAGTGTTTGACTACTCTATGGAGGACTGAGACTATAAGCAATTGGTAGAAAAGGTGACAAATTAGATTACATGTTGCTTAGATCAAGTTTTGGATCTTTGTGCTTGCTTAGATAGTATCATCAACCTCAATTTAATGTCATTAAATGGTATGTTTCAAATCAAATGATTCCATCTATATGTAATTTTCTATTTGATTTGAGATAAGTAGGTGCACTTAATTCTCTTTTGGCTATATGTGTGATCCCAATGTCTAATTATGTGTGTGGCTCACAATAACATTTCTCCTTCACTTGTAACCCTAGGTCCACTTGCATGTAATTTTTTAGTGCCTACAAAAGTGATAGAAAAGTGAGTTGAGATAACCTCAACCAACCCTTGTTGACTATATGAGTGTTGCATATATACCCAATACTCTAATGAGGGGAGAAAATTTATCATAGTTCTCCCTATTAGGTTATTGTGTGCAAGTGCTCCTTGAATGAATGCAACATGTGAATCATGGAACATAATACTTAGTAAATAGAAACCTTGGTTTGACTCTTGAAATGTTTTAGACTTGGTAAAGACCTACTCCTAGTGATTGATTGGAAAATTGGGAAAAATAAAGCAATCTTCGTACATCTGTAGTAGCTTGTAGATGTGTGCTTGGTAAGTACTAGATAGGTAATAGGTCTATGATTATTATATGTTTATAAGAGATTCTTTAAGATAATTTATTATGCCATTGACATGCTATACATATGATCTGAGCCATATGAATGATTTAAATTAAATTATGATAGTTAATTATCATGGGATAAAATCTTCAATTTAGTTAGAACTATTTCAATGATATGTTTAGAATCTAATGTTATCATCTAGGAGATAGGAACATTGATATGATGATTTGGAGATGTCTGAGTAAGATATATAGTTGAGTTCACATAGACTATGGGTTTCCTATAGGCGATTGTTAACAAATTGAGAGTGTTAATCCCTATAATATGCATGCTTATGTGAGAGTATTATGATTTTTTTTTGAATATGTGTGCACAAGTCATGTAGGGTTAAGGTAAGACAAAATTTCCAATGTCAAGTATCTCATGCTAGATTTTTGTATCTATAACTACATTATGGAGAGTACATCCCATAATTACATCTAAACCTAGTACAATAATAATCTAAACGTTCAAAATCTAACTAGCTTGGTTGAGTAGGTGAGGCTAGATGAAAAAATAAATTTTTTGACGAAGATCCATATTAGAAGATCCAACATCAAAAAGGGAATACAAATTTTATAAGACTAATTGAGATGCCTTATGACAAGTGATTTTATTCGAACACTCTTGTTATTATGTTTGGTCTCATGATTGCTTGGTCTCTTGGACATTACTAAAATATTTCATTCATTCATTCATATAATAAGCTTAGTGGAAATCATAGAAAATGACCATCGATGATACATTGACAATTATGGAATGTTGCAATGTTAAATACCATTAATAGTTTTTTATGGATGTCAGTCTTCTTCTAGCAGCATGTGCTTGATATTGAATTATGTGTGAGGATGCATAGCTCAGTGTGATATTTTTTAATGCAAATGGACATTGGGAGAAATAATTTAAGATTATATATGATAAATCAATTTCTAAATGGAAGTTTTATATTTCATTGAGTACCTCCATTAGAAAAAACTTGTAGTCTAGGGGAGTAGACTAAGCTAGTCCACATGTTTATAAACTGGTAAAATTCTTTGTGCATGTGAATACATAGTTTTTATTTTGGTCTATACACATGAAAAACATCTTACTATGTTGGTAATATTATTTTCCATGTATGCTTTGATTGTTTTATGATATAGAGATGTGGGCATTTTTTTTGTTTGGTTTTTACCCATTCTATTGTAAATTATTAAAACCTTGGGTCTGAATGTCAGGAGATTTTTGAAAAATAGAATCAATAATTACCCATTGAATCAATCTACATCTCATTATTGACATTGGACTTTGGCCCTTATACAGGGTACATTGTGTTTATTTACAAATTCCATGCCCTATTTTTCATTGGTTTGCACCAAAAATGTAGGTATATTTTTATGATTCATAAAAAAAAAGAGTTGTTATAAATAATCCTAATCTTGTTTAATTCATTGTTTGATAATGAATTTTAGAGTTTCCTCAAGACAACAACACATCCAAGAATCTCAATTATGCACACATAATGATATATTGTTGGTGGAATTCAATGAGAGTTATTCATGCTATTAAAGTGTTAATAACCTTGATATATTAAACTTTTATAGCTAAAATCTAACAAAACATAGTTGAAAGTTACATGGTCAAGGTATGTTCGAGAATGCTTCATTAGGGTAGAGTTTGAGATCATACTTTTAAAACCCTTTTTTGCACATCCTCCAATCATTACATTCCATGAAATCATGTCTCTTTGAGGCATTTATTGACCATATTTTATCATGGTTAGGATAATTTTGAGATCTTTTTGTTAGGTCAAAGAGTTTGAGAGTGTCCTGTCAAAATATGTTTTGTGTATGTCCCGCAATCATTGAATTCCATGAACTCACATGTATTTAAAGAATTTTTTCAACCAATTTTTTTCATGGTCAGGGTATGTTTGAGAGTTCTTCATTTGGTATAAGATTTTGAGAGTGTCCTTTCAAAACCTTTTATCTACATGTCCTACAATCATGCATTTCATGAAATCATGTTTCTTTGAGGCATTTTGTCAACCACATTTTTTATACATGTCTATAAAGTCACTTACAACCACAACATATGATATAAATCTGATTTAGATTATGTTCCCATGGATGTCCATACCCTGAACACATTTATTTGAGGCACTTATTTAAAAATTGTTAAAGCCTCATCAAGAATACTATTTTGTGCATCTAATGCAACTAATATAGTCCATGAGACAACATTTATTTTAGGCACTATTTAAAATAGTTTGATAGTCATATGCATGCTTCCAAATTTTGCATACATCTTAATGAGGGCATTTAAAACTAATGAATCTAAAAAATATATGATTTTGATTATGCTTTGATGGATAACCTATTTTGTGTATATCCTAAAATTATTATATTCCATACGACAAATATAATTGATTAGATTGTAAATGAAATTTAGTTTCATAATTTTTGTGAATGAAAAACCCCTATTTATATAATTATGCTTAGACACAAAATTGACAACATAACATAGAGAAAAAATAAATTCATATATTTGTTTTCCATGCTCTTAAAGAGGTTGAAAATAACTAATAACATGAGAACATCAATACATAAGAAATAACTAGATGCAATGTCTATTAAATATAAATGAACTCAAATATGAAATGAGAAAGATAAATCATAGTGCTAAAACAATTTTGTGTTCCATTCAATTGAATTTATTTTTTATTGCATATATTATTTTACTATTTTTAAAAAATGATGATGGTGTCTAGTTTTTGCATTTCTTAATGTTGCAATATGATTTTTGAAATTATAGAGTTGTGGAGTGTATCTTGCTTTCTATTTTTCCATATTTGTGGATATTACTAGAATGGTTCGATTGTAAGTTTATTTATTCAACATGTTGTTTCCTTCATAATAGAGAGATGAAATCATGGTGTGGTACTGAAATTTCTTTCTATTTCTCTTTTGTTTTTTTTAACTTTTTTTGCATATAAGATTTGTAAATTATATGTTGTGAAGTTTATCGATGAAATATAGTGTTTTTGGATTTCATCATTATTTTCTTGTGAATGTATATCTTAAGGATGTTTTTATATGCTAGTAATATTATTTCCCATGTCTTTCATATTATTGTTGTTGTGATATAAGGTTGTGGGTTCAATTTTTAGCCATTTTTCATTCCATATCATGTTTTTTTATTTATAAGCTCTTTGTACTTGTGAATATTTAGTTTTTATTTTAGTTTGTCCATATGAAAAGCATTTTTTTGTTTTCCTTTGATCATTTAATTTCTATGAGAAAACTTAATACTGGTTTAAATGCCTTCGTTGGTAAAAAGTTGTAGTCTAGGAGAGCAAATATAGTTGGTTTGTAGCTTAATTTTAGTTTGAATGTCTTAGTAAAAATTTGCAATCTTGGAGAGTATATTTAATTAGTTTGTGCATATGAAAATCGATTTTCTATGTTGGTAATTTTATTTTTCTTGTATGCTCTACTCTTTTATTGTGATATTTGAATGTGGGTTATTTTTTGATTTGGTTTTCATTGCATATTTTTTTTAAATTTTTTCCAGTGGTATCAATAGTTTGAGTTTATATATTGATATTAGTCCCTTGCTTTTCATGTTGGTGAATTTTGGAGCACCAAAAAAATCAATATTAATATCATATTATACAAAGATTAAATCAATGTGTGGTGCTAAAATTTATTTCCATTTCTCTTTCGTTGTTTAAAAAAAAATTAATATGAGAATTCTAAATTCTATGTTTTTGAAGTCTATCAATGGAATAAAGTTTGTATGACTTCTATCATTCTTATCTTATAAATGCATTATTTAAAATTATCTTGTTATTTCAAGAATCTAATTTTACAACCAATTTTCATTGTATTTAAAACTTTTTTCTGTATGGGTTTTGAATTTTGTTCATTTTGTAGGTGGATCCATCATTAATGTCCTTTTGTTTTTGCAATTGACATCAATTTATTACTTTTCATGCGCTGTTAAGTTTGGTCTTTTTTGAATACAAAACAAAGTGAATATTAAATATTTGTTGGCATAAAAATAAAATAAATTAAACATGAAAAATAAGTTTACCGGCATAGAAAGATGATTCTCATATGTGCAAACTAAAATAAAAACTACACATTCATAGGTACAAATAGATTTATGAGTTTTGCATCCTTACATAGAAACTAATTTATATCATATTAATCCATACATCATTGATTTTTAATTTCAAAACCAAAACATTATCAAGGCATATTTTTTGAAGCTAAGATGGGAACAAGAAGACTTGATATTAACGTCATTCTATGTAGAATATAAATATGGAAAATCTATATTCATATAGGCCTCTTTTTGCGATTTACTATATCTTTCTAATAAAAAAATATAATACATAAACTAAAATCCTTTTTGAGGTCATGGAGAAATGACACATGAAAATTTGATCGCAACAATATTGACTTACAATGGGAGGCAGAAAAAATCAATACTTGTAAAGAAAAAGATATTGTATTGCAAAAAAAATTAGTGAAGTAAATATGGAAAATAAGTTCATAGTTACAACTTGATCTAAAATCCTTCATTGAAAGTTTTTACCAACTAGGTTGTTTAATCAAATATTGAATTTTGTCACAACAATTAAGAAGTAACACTATGTCAATGAAAAAGAAAAACATTATATGATTATAAATTTGTATGGTTTCTTGTATATTTGTAATTGAAATTAGCCTCTTGATTTTCATGCATTGTTATGTGTGGGTGATTTTTGAAGTGAAAACAAAACAAATACTATATATTTGTACATTTTAAGGTGTAAATAACTTAACCAATTTAATAAGTCATACGTCCAACTTAAACTACTCACTTAGACTACAATTTTTTGCTAAAGAGGTATTCAAACCAATATTAAAATTTGTTCAAAATTGATATGTCATTTATAAGCTTAGACTATTGATATCTTTGGAAAGCAAAAAAATAAAATCCATAAATAAAAAAGTATGATATACACTAAAAACAAACTTAAAAAAGGAATCCATGTTTCTATATTATAAAAATGAGTGAAGTAGACATGAAAAACAAGTTTATCAACACAACATGTTTTTTATATGCATAATACAAAATACAAACTGTGCATTCATAGGCACAAAAATATTTCAAATTACTCTTTTAGAATTCAACCCTTTGCCCATAAATGTTCTCAATGCAATATTATACTTCCTCTTAAAAATTAATATCTCATACAAGTTTAGATTATTTATGTCACTATCCATCCACGTTAAAAAAAAATCACATTGAGCATTACATATTTGTTATTAAATTAATATCAAGTGCACATCACCAAGGAAGATTACCATCCATAAAAAAATATTAATGGAATTTAAAGTCATAGCATTCAGTAATCACCTAAAGATGACACTTGAGTTCTAAGAGTGTTACTTGAGGCCACCCATCCCTAGCTTAGCCCTAGACCTATCTTAGGACCTATTTAAATAATTATCAAACCTTCATGCAGGCCTCACATATCCCTAAAATCCCTAAAGCAATCTTAGACCTTCACTTCAACATCTTGTTCCCAAGTGCCTCAAGTTCTACCACTTAGACACTTGAGCCATAATTTGGATAGTAGCGCTAATGGTGCTAGTGTCCCAGTTTGGGCGCTATTATCCTTTTCCCTCTTGTTACTAAAAACTATATTTTCAAATCAAAAACCACCTAGGGTCAATCTAGACCTATTTTAGGACCCACACAAGTACTAAAACAATATATTTACATGAATTTTATCCCTTTATCCACTAGATGAAAATCAGAAGCAAATAACACAAATTAACTCAAAACAAGTTATGCACAATTAAGGTTATCAATCCATATTATACCCTACTTCTGCATATAGTCATCTATAATCATCCTAAGCTTAGGATACTCAAATTTTTAATCTCAAGTTCCATTCAAAAGTAATCAAGTTGACATTCATATTAGCTTCACTTATAGTTGTACCAATACTTAGGTGGGGAGAACTACATCAGGATTGATCCCTCCTTGACGTATTGGTATGTAGATAAATCTCATCACAATGGGGTGTTGAGGATGTCAATATTACCCCACCAACATCACACTTTGCTACTTGTGCCAATCAGATGCCCTAAAAACATGAAGGTTTAGGGTTTACATATAAAATTAGTTAAAATAAGTCACCTACAGGGAATTAGAACCCATGCACATAGGAATAGTCTTGGCAAACTAAGCCACAGGTACACCCAAAAGCTTATAATAGTTTTACATAGAGGACACTAAAGCTAAAAGATGGAAACTAACACCATTAGAGCTACTATCCAATTAGGACACTATTATCTAGGAAGGGATATAACACCTAGATCCAATTTTCAATACATAGATCCGTTCTTATCCTAATTTATAGCCTTCACATCTCCCATTTCAGTCAATTTATATCTAGGTACTTGTTTACATCATTTATTGCTATTTTTAAGAAGGTCAAATTAGGTCAATTTTGTTACAAATCAATGGTTGTATTTAATGCATATTTTTACCAAGATTTGCTATACTAAGACCCTTTAAAAATATAGGGATTAAAATCCATAACCATAAAAAGTTAAATCATTTGGTCAACCTAGCTTACTTTGAATAGTGCAAAAACCCTAACCCTAAATAACCCTAGGGTTTGTATTTCTAACATTCTAAGACCCACATTCAGATTTTAGATCCCCCTATTTTATAATTTGTATTTCATAAAATCATGATAAAAATTATAGATGAAGTTTGTCACTTTTTTAATATAAAGTTTTCTAGCTTCTTTTGCATGCTTGTTTCCTTTCATTTGGAATGAAGTCAAAGATGACATAAACACATATGTACATGATGCTTTATATTAGTTAAAATGTATGTCATATTTCATTCTATCTCTAGCATGTTATTATTCTCTTATGTGGAATTAAATTAAGAAACAAATCCCTACATACATAAAGGATCTATTGCATAAGCTAACAATCAAGTTTCTAGTTTGAATGTCATATCTTATACACAAGAAAGAATCTCCTTTTCCTCCTCATCTCTATGAGGGTGATAAATAATTTCCCTCTAACCATGTACATTATATCACTCCTCCACAAAATAAAGCAACCTATACTATTATTACTAATACCCATACTCACCATATCCATGCCTCCACCTCTTATCTATAGGGCATGTGCCTACATGTTCAATCAGAAGTAGCTAGGGTTTACACTTGTAAGACTCTAAGGGATCAAATTATCATTATGAGCAAGTTCATTTTAGAATTAAAAAATAAAAAGCAACTATTACATGAAAAGATTACAAAATTACAAAATCAGATTATAAGATAAAAGCCTCCAGGGCACACTAGTGCCAATCATGTCTAGTCATCTTCGCCTAGTCAGTTTGTGGTAGGCAATATTATATATCAAAAAAATAAATCATAATAAAGTGCATCTACAACTACTGATTCAAAAAGTACTCAAGATCAAAATAATACACAAGATGGGAATCGACACATTCTCCCCTCATTTAACAATGAAAATCATATTATCAATAAGTATGAGAATTTATAGAGTTTCAGAGATAGACTTTCACAACAACTAAATAATCATGCACAAATTCTGCAAGCCATAATGGAAATAAAGAACAAATCAAACAATGGTCAATATTCTACCCCACCAAATAATAATATTATTACACCTACTTTGGGGGAAACTTAGCTTGTGTAATAACCTATTTTAACTAGACAACCTTCAATAATGACAACACCTCCTATGGCTAGTTTCTCCTCTCCATATGTACAATCCCTTATGCATGAGATTCATTCTCTATAGACTAAGGTGTTACATCTTTAATAGGGTGATACTAGGTCATCACATTCCTTGGATTTTCATGTTCTTTTACATAACCTTTGGCACAACACATAGTGATAAATAATTTACCATCTAGATTTGTGGCACCTAAAGTTACTTTATGTGATGGTAAGGGTGACCCAAAACACTATCTATGAGCTTTCCACATAACATGTTTAAACTACGTGTCTAATTATTGGCTCCTTACTAAGTTTTTTCCACATAGCCTAAAGGACCATGCTTTATAGTTGTTCTATGATCTTTCAAATCAATCCATCACTGCACTCAATCTATTGGCAAATATGTTTTTGGCACACTTTTCAATAAACATCAATGATAAGATCTCATATGCTCAAGTGGCACAACTGAATCAAAAATCTAATGAGATTATTGAAAATTATGTCTTGTGACATAAAACTATATTGGAAAAGATGACTATCCCCATGGAAGATAGAAAACTCCAAGACATATTCAAATAGATTTTACTACTAACATTGCATGAAGCTATCTTGTTCAATAAGTTTCCAATGTTCATAGATTTATGCCACATAATGAAATAAAGGGAAGTCAAGATTATCTCTATGGGTAAATTAAAATATACAAGTGGATTAGAATCAACTACTAAGAGTTATAATAAGCCTCCATACAAAGTAAGGGCCACTTAAAATAAGAGTGATCAAATGGCCCTAGTTAACATAGCTTCACAACCACCTCCTTACTTAGTTTTATCAGCTCCTTCACAGAGAGTTTTCACCAACCTTCCAAAATTGCTAGCACGTGTTTTATAGTAGCTCCTAAAATGAAATGTTGTATCTATTATTCCCATAAAAGAGTTTGATATGACATGACCTCTTCCAAAGATCTATGATTCAAATGCATTCTGTGACTATCATAGGGCACCAGACCATACTAAAAATTGATGTATCAAATTGAAACATAAGATACAATATTTGCTAAAGGCCAACATCATTGATGTGGGGACAACCATAGAGGCATCTAAAGTTCAAAAAATGAAAATTAAGTAATTGAAAATATTTTTGGATTCATTTCCAAAGCATACAAATAATGAGGCATGATTGTTATGGTTGATAATGTGTCAAGTATTAACATGTGCACTATCACACTTCTATGACATTTGGGTTATTCAAAGCAAGATATTTCTTTGATCAACATAATTCTTCATGGTTTTAGTGGCCATGTTTAGAGCTCCATTAGGGAGATTGTACTTCCACTCTAGGTTAGACTAGCATATGTGGCCACTAGATTCTTAGTAGTACCTAATGACAACACATTTAACATGTTATTAGGTAGGGCATGGATACAACAACTATGAGCCATTCCATCCATTGTGCATAGATGCCTCAAGTACATACATGATAATCAGGTGGTCATAGTTGAGGGTATTTTATATGAGTATCCTTTACCTATCCTATAGGAAGTCACACTGTAGCTACTAGTTATAATTTTAAGTATAGTTCTCATTAGTAAACCATAGATTTTAGTTGAGCCACTAATGTAGGTGAGGTCTACTCCTATAGCATTACCATGTATGCATACTCTCCCATAGAAACCCTTATTAGAGAGACCCTTATGTCAAAAATATGTTGAAAATTTTAGAGGGCCTCACTCTACCCTTTTCCTTTAGAGATTAGTGTTATTGATTTCTTAGGGTTCTCAACATAGGGCACCCATGTCAGCTATATCATATTCTACCAGATGGGTCCTTAAAACCCCTATAATTCACAAGACACCCTAGTTAACTTCATGGATTCCTAACACCACTTCATAGGAATTACCAGTTATAGATCACTCAATACAATAGGTTTTGGGGCTTCAGTTACCTTTTCACACAACAAACATGATTACTGTTCCTTTATTTGATACAAGGCACATTGATAGTCAGTCTCCCATGAGACTCATTCGTTATTATGTTCCTCCCTTCTTATAAATAGTTTCCTTATTTCTTGGTCCTTGTATATAGTTTTAATTTCATGTTACTTGTACATAGCTTATATCCAAAAAATATAAAAATAATATAATATGCCAAAACATAAAAACATTCAAATATTTACTCAAAAAATACAAATTATAGATTATCTGCATTGCCATTTTTACACTTCTTATACTTGTTAGGTACTACATATGCTAGTTATCTTTGTTTCATGTAAATTTTTTCTTTAAGTTATAAGAAAGAGAGAAAAGAAACTTGATACAGGTATGGTTTAAAAACCTATTTATTTGTGCATGCATTGAATTAGAAGATTGTGAAGAGTTCCTCTTTGGCTTTTTGAGGAAGACATGGAGATAAGAAAGCACTAAAGCAAACTTGTTCATTAGACAGATAGTTGGGTGGATTTCTTAGTGATAGCTAGATCCTAGAAGTAAGAGCTTCTATAGGGGATATCAATCTAGACATTTTAAATAATTAAGTTCACAAAATTGGAAAGAAGGTACTTGTATCAATAATCAAAAGGTATTGAACTTAAACATAAGAATGCTTTATTGGGAAATAGACTAAAAATGATCAAATTAGTGACAGATTAATTAATGCTAGTGCTATTTAGTTGGGGTATACTTCAAAAAATCTAAAAGGGGTATATGAGAGAGCAAAAACATAGAAGACTAGGTTTGGCTGAGGGAAGGTGGGTGAAAATATCTTGCTAGTTTTCACTACCATAGTGACTGTCGATGGTTAGAGTGACTGTCAATGGTTAGGGTAACCATTGATGGTTATGGTGACCATTAGTGGTCAATCTGACCATCAGTGGTTGGGCAGACCATTGATGGTTGAATTAACTATTGATAGTTACTGTGTGAGTTCTAGGATGTTAATTACTAAATAATGAGATCTAAAAGATAGATTTTGGGAGATGGGCAAGGGCTAGATTGATTACAAAATGGGAGTAAAGTAAATGAGTATTGATAAATAAGTACTTGTCTTACTAGATGTAGATTGGGCAAGTGGTTGAAATGGTTAGCCTATTGGTAGAATCTAGCTTGATTCTGGTAGAGTAACAATACTTGAGAGCTTGATTGAGTGGTGATGGTAAGTTGACTCTCAATATAATGACTAAATTGCTGCTGCTACTGATGATGATGACACTGATGACCTATAAAATAACACTTTTGAATCTTTGAGCTCCTAATAATTATATCAGATGGATTTTTCTTCCAGGCTCCTCTCTTCTTATAGGCACAAACAAAAGGTAGAAGTCAAGGTGTAACTAGGCCATCTAAATATAATA
Source organism: Torreya grandis (assembly GCA_037957365.1). Lineage (NCBI taxonomy): Eukaryota > Viridiplantae > Streptophyta > Pinopsida > Cupressales > Taxaceae > Torreya > Torreya grandis. The sequence goes on along the minus strand of JARHVA010004146.1, from coordinate 1,037,643 downwards.
TGTCCATGTAAAAGCTCACATCAAGATTTAGATGAGTTATATTTAGAAAATATTGGTGGATGTTTGCATGCTTTTGGTTAAGGAGGTGGACCCAGACCATCGATGGTCAAGTCCCTAAAGGAAAAAGTTCTAAAGGCTAGGTTGAGTCAATTTATGAAACTGACTATGGGTGAACTTGGCTAGACTAGATTGGTGTAGATTAGTCCCAAGAGGGTCCTAGGTAGTCCAAAGGGTTTTTCAACATTTAGAATCATAGTGTACAAATTTTTGGTGTCTACATTTTGCCCCTTTTTATTATACAACTTGTGTGAACGAGTTGCAAAATAAAAACAAAGTATGGGTCAAGGGTCTAGTTGCCTTGAGAGTAAGAGGAGGTATTTCCCATCAAATTGGGAGTCGATGAGGTGAAACTAAAATTGGGTCAGGGTTTGATAAGTGGGTAGTTGATGATAATAATGGGTAAATGATAGGTTAGGCACTGAAGCATAAACAAGTGAATAAAGTATGACAAAAAGGTGTGATAGCCAAGATTGTGCATAGATTAGGCTACCAATGTTTTTAAAAATAAGGGTCGATGCTAAGAAAGACAAGTGATAAGTGAATCACATGACCACCTATAGGCATGGTAGTTGGGAACACTTATAAACACAAGTCTCTTAAATAATGTTGTGTGTTCGGTGGGTATCCAAGGTAAGAAGTGATCCCAGTGAAAACAAAAACTAGTCAAGTATTGTGGGTATCCAAGGTAAGAAGTGATCCCAAACAAACACGAGCAGGTCAGGTAAGCATGAGGTGGCATATTTTAAAGAAGGGTCAACATGGAAATGTTGTCACTATAGTCAAAGGGCTAGGTAAAAAATGTCATAAATTGCATACCAGATGGGCCAAAATAGACCAACAATGAGGTGACTAGGTGCTCAAGTTGGTTGGAGAAGGTAGTCTCCAAATATGGGTAAAACCTAGTTTAGTTTTGCTAAGGAGGGTAGTTCTAGGTGTAAGTGTAAAATTAGGGGGTCCTGACCATCGACAGTTAGGGCTCCCAAAAGGTAACCGCCAATGGTCACCTTGACCATCGATAGTCATGGTAAACCCTAAAAATCTATAGGGTAAAATGTAAAAAAGAATTATTTTAACTCATTTGTAACTTTTGTGCATTTGACTTTGTGCTTTGGTGATTTTGTGCATGTGCACTTTTTGGTTTGCTCATTAAGGTGGAGGTTTGATTAGTTGAGAAATTATTTAAGGTTGACTGAGAGTGGAGCAGATGGAGGTTGGAAGAGGATGCAACTATGCGGGGAGACTAGGGCTTTGACCATGTCAGCACTCACATAATGAGGTAAGAGGTATTTTAATTTAATAGCTTAGTTAAATTGAGTAGGTTAAAGTTAAATTTGGATAGATATATAATAATGGGGTAGGGTTTTGGGAAATAATCTAGGCCATAATGCCCTAATGTCCATTTTGGGTTGAATTATGTAAATGTTTGGGTGAAATAGAGAGGGGAAGAGTAATGTGGATTGATGAGGTTTAGGTAAGGTTTTTTTTTGGTGTTTTTACAAATTTTAGGATGTCTAGGGTTTGAGGTTTTACCATCGATGGTCACACATAGTAACCATTGGTGGTTGAACCTGACCATCTACAGTCAAACTTGGTGGTAAAATGCCCCTAGGAGACCATGAATAGTTTAATGAACCATCAACAGTCTAAGGGTTGAGGGTAGGTCATTATAAAAAGTATAGAAAAATGTTTTGAATGTTGAAATGTTTATGAATGATTTAAAGTTTTTTATGTGAAGTTTTGTTTGTGTTTTAAAATATTTGAAGCTTATAGATAGGAAATGGTAGGGTAGTGGAAAGTTTTGAAATTTGTTTCTAAAGGCAAGGTATGTAATTTATTAGTTGTTAAAGGGAATTAAGTTAAAATTGATAGGGTGTAAAATGATAGGTTAGATAGGTTGAGAGGGTGATGGGTAGAAGTGATAGAAACATGATGGTGTGTAAAATGACTTTTGTTCTATAAGGTTCGTGTTGGGTAGAGGGGGAGCAAGGTTTTGTGATATAATTAGATAGGTTAAAAAAGGGATGTGGTTAAAATGTATAGCATTTAGGGTGTTGTTAGATTGTAAATGTAAGTGGGTAGGGTGAAATAAGTTTAAAAAGTAGGTATTAGTGGGTACTTAGCTCAAGGTATAAAACTAAGTACACATGCTAATATGATTATTTTGTAGGCATGTAAGCGAATCTGGATGTGGGACTGAGTCCCATAGATCTTCATAGATGTCAATGATGCTATGATAGATGATGAGTGGCATCATATGGAGGATGTTGGCCTAGGGGCCATGAGGCATTATCGACATTTACCTTGAGATGCAATGATGAACATGGTTCTCATCGAGAGATGGGATCCATCTATGAACACTTTTGTGTTGGCCATTAGAGAGATGAGAATCCTATTAGAGGATGTGCATCAGATTACATGATTGTTGATTCATGGAAACCTAATCAATTATATAGAGAGTGAGAAATGAGACTACTACATGGATTGGATTTATGGTAAGGACAAGGAGTAGGTGATATTTCATACTGGTGGTGTGCACTATGGGCCATTATACTAGAGTGCACTGGCAGATAGGTGCCTACTAATGATGATGGGGATATCTTACTTTACCTTTCCTGATTTGAGTAGTGACTACTTCCCATATCTATTGTTATGGGTGTTAGGAGAGATGTTGTTGGAGAGGACACTATTTGGGTGGGCTTTCATTTTATTTGTGTAGATTTATAAAGAGCTTGAGGATTTTTGTGCACATAGAAGGTATGGGATTAGTGTTGAGTTTGTACTCCACTATTGGGCATATGAGAATATCAGAATACTTAGACCATTGTGGCTCCTATGGGATGGATTTGCACCTACAAACTATAGGGTAGGCTTTATGTAATGGAGGGGTGATTTAGTATTGAAAAGGGATGGTAGAGGTGCTCAAGATATAGAGTGGTTCAGAGATGCCCTAGATGGCTTTGTGGTTGGTGATGTGGTGTGGAAACCTTACTTGAGCTGGATTGGAGCTTCCACTATAGACTATGAAGTTGCTTAAGATCGGTTAGAGGTAACATCTTGAGGATGGATTTTATTTTGGCCAGATCCACTTCTATTCCTCAAAAGGAAATGATGAAGTCAAGTTGTTTTCTCAATAAGATCCCAAAAATACATTTCTTGGGATTGAGGTGGACATGGTAATGGATAAGTCTCTAAAATATTATTTTGAGAATGGATAAGTGGTCCTTGTGGTACTTAGACTTTCCAAGGAGGTCATCCACATAGTACTTGATAATTGTATGGATAAGGTCATGGAAGATGTAGGTCATGACATGTTGGTAGGTTGCACTAGTATTCTTAAGACTGAAGGGCATGAATCTATAACAGAAAGTCCCCCATGGGGTGATAAAGGTAGTTTTGTGCTGATCTTTATGGGTAATAAAAATTTGATTATAACCCAAAAATGTATCCATGAGAGACAACATCTCGTGGCCTATTGTTAGATAAACAAGTTGGTCAATATTAGGGAGAGGAAAGTCATCCTTTGGGTAGGCGAGGTTTAGGTCACAAAAGTCCACATAGATATGTAGTCCCCCTATGGATTTAGTGATAGGAACAATGTTTGAAACCCATTGGGGATAATCAATAGGTTGAATAAAGTTGATAGAGAGGAGGCTTTGAAGCTCTTCTTTGATAAAAAGGGTTATGTGAGGATGCATTCATTGAATTTTTTGTCTGATAGGCTTAGCTTCATGATTGGTTATGATGTTGTGGGTGGAAATAGTGAGGTCAATGCTAGGCATGTCAACATATGACTAGATGAATACAATGCTACGATCTTGGAGGAAGATAGAGAAGTCATAAAGTTCTTTAGTGGTGAGAGATTGGCCAAGTTTGACAACATGAGGGTTACCTAAAGTGCCTATGTCAATGTTTGTAAATGATTCATTCAACATGGTTGAGGTTTCTAGAGGTAAGAATTTGTATATGGGGCAATCAAGTGCACCAAGGTAGGTGAGAATAAAATCATCATCCTAGCATCAAACAATGTTAATGGTAGGAGAGTCTTCTCCCACAAGTTCAGGATGTGTCAAAGGGATGGATAAGGGCACCCCTTCTTTTTGGTAAGTTAAGGGTCTAAGGGTAATCATGTTGACTAAAAAAAAGTTAGGTGGGATGATGTCCTCATCCTAATACTTAGGTGTAGGGGATGTTGGTGAGGAAGGGGTCACTTCAAAAATGGTAGCATAAGGTTGTGTGGTTTTCTTCTTATTGGGTAGAATGAATCCAAGGCCATTATTCTCATGAAGCTTTTGGGTCTCAATGGAGATCAATGTGTGGGGGCCATGCTTGTATCATCCTAAGCTAAACCCTTTCTAGGCACACCTATGAAGGTATATTTTGGTGAAGTTTAGGTTGTCCAAGTAAAAAAAGGTGGAGGTGAAGAGGGTGCAATGATAACATTAAGTGGATTGTCAAGTCCCCCATAGATGAAGTTGGTTTGATAGTTAGGAGGTCCCAAAGGAACAATGGCTCCAATGTTGGGATCATGACCTAGTTGATGGTTGAGTTTCCCATATTCTTGGGGAGTTTGGAAGGCATCAAGGGTGAGAAGATGGTATTATCCAAGGGTAAGGCATTGGAAGGTAGGCTTCAAGGGATCAATGGTCGGTATCTGGTCTGTAGGAATAGAAGAACTAGTAGATGCCTCTAAGGGAAGTAATGGCTTCATTTATTGTGTTTTAGGGTTTGGTGGTGGATGCTTGGGGTGCTTTTGTTGAGGGTAGGAGGATGTCATTAGAGTGGTAGGTCATGTTGCATGCTAAAAAAGGGCTTAGGTTAGCTTGTATGGTGATAACCTGATCATCATGTTCAAACTTGACACAATAGTGGAGGGTAGAAGGTACACAACCCATAGAGTAGATCCAAGGTCTCCCTAGAAGAACATTATATTAGAATTCACCTTCAACCACATAGAAAAGTTTAGGGAGTGTGTGAGATCCTAGATGAATGTGGAGGACAATAGTTCCCAAGGTAGTGGTCATAATGTTATTAAAGTATCTAAGGATGATATAAGTTTTAGACATAATATTTTCTAACAATTTGAGTTGGTCATAGGCATGGGAAGAGATGATATTGATACTAGCTCACCCATCGATCATAACCCATTTGATGTGGGTTTGGTTGATATGGGTATTAATAAAGAAAGGGGGTTTTGGGTCTTCAAGGTGGATAGAAGGTATTTTTGAGTCCTTGAAGGTAACAAGGGTGGAAAGTTGGAAAAGACCTATGAAGGCCTCTATAGGTTGGGATTCTCTTGGTCTAACCTTAATGGCCTACATAGCATCTATCATGGCTTAGTGATGGTGAGGTGAGGTGGAAATGAGCTCATAGAGGCTCATCTTAGTTGGGGTCTAGTGGAGTTGCTTAAGAATGACCCTCCTAATGGATTTAGAAGGGTTATCCTTAGAGGTGCCTAAGATGGTCACTTTGGGCTTAGCTGAAGATGAAGAGATTGGGATGAAGTTTGGTTTAGGGTAATAAGGTGGATATGTCCATGAAATGGACACCTTGGCCTTCCCTTTATCCTTTTGTTATGATCATGTGACCACATTAATGGTGTGGATAGAGGGGAAGATGTGATATGAGGTTGGGTAGGTTCCCTATCACTCTAAGGTGAGAGTGGGGGATTATATATGCTTTGGCAAATGGCTATTGGGTGTGTTGGAAAATGGGTCAAGGGAAGTTCATCTAATAGTAGGTCATCTTCCTCATAAAGCTGATGGATGATGGCTTGGAGAGCATTACAGTTCTTTGTGTCATGCCCAAGTGTCTTGTGATAGGAACATATTTGACAATCATTATACCAAGATGGTTTAAAACTAAGAGGATCAAAAGGTCTGATAGGAGGTATGATGAGGAGAGAGGATTATGATAACCTTTGAAAAATGGTTATATAGGATTCAACTAGAGGTGGGAAAGGTATAGAGGATGTGGTTTTGGTTGGTAAGCTGGGTGTTTTGGTGATAGTGGGTTTGCTGAGAAAGGGTTTAGGTAATGTGGTTTTTCTAGTTAATGGTTTTGGTTTAGGTATGCTGGTGGTTGGAGTGTTTGAGGTTGATAGTCTTACCTTTGGTAATTAGAGAAAAATTGGCCTATCAGATAGTAAGTGGGTTGGTGTAACCAATAGTGGTGGGTGGCATATGTTAAAAGGAGTGTGTTTCTCAAGTAGAGTTGAGGGATGAGGTCCCAAGATGGAAGGTAATGTCGAAGGAGGTAGAGTCTTAGCCATATGGCCTTTCAATGGTTTCACCTCTTTGGTTGGTTTGGGTTGAGGCTTAGGTATAGGTTTGGATGTGGTTAATTCCACTTTCAGAGATGGGTGGACCAAACTCCATGTAGGGAAGGCACCAAGATTTGTCAAGGGTTTAGTTCGCTATTTGATTGCTTGAGATGTGATTACCTTGGTTGATTGCAAAGGTGAGGGGTTAACATAAGTTCTGATTGGTTTAAGAGGGGGTGGATAAATGATAGATTAGTTGGTTAAAGGTGTGTTGAAAGATTTGGGTTTGTTGATGTAAGGGAGCCCAAATTGTTGCTAAAAAGTAGTTTGATCCATATTTAGTTTTAAGGTAAATTCTAATTTCTAAACTAATGTAGAAAAATGTTTGTGTACCAGTCTTGATCCTTAGGTAGTGGATGTAAAGGATAGACTCATAGGATAGGGAGTATGGGTGGTATTTTTGTCCATTTATTCAAGTGAGGGATGTAAGGTTTAAATAAGTGGTTTCTACATGAGAGGTGTTGGTGATGAAGTTTCTCTTTTAGGGATAATGTCCATAGGAGTAGTGGTTTGTTTGGTAGCTAGGGGAGATGGTGAATTAGTAAGAGTTATTTTCTCAGATATTCTAGTTGAGGTGGTATTTGATGATTCTAAAGCCTCTATGAGTGAAGCTAGGGAGAAAGGAACCTCCTTGGTTTGGGTCTCTAAAGGAGGGGAGAGTGATTCCACCACCTTGATAGATGATATAGGGGAGGAGTACATAGATTGGATGCTTGAGTCTTCATGGATGAGTGTATCAAGGACCATATTGACTATGTGGGAGTCATAAGAGTATTCAACCTATGTGTCCTCACTTTTGGTAGGGGCATAGTTTGGAAAAGGTTTCCTAAAGATATCAAGAGCTTGATTTTGAGGGACATTAAGATTATCCAAAATGAGTTCCTCCTTATAAATAAGGCTCTAAAAAACATTCTTGAAGGTATTACATCAGCTCACATCATGTCTAACTACTCAATGAAAATCATAAAGGTCATTCTTATTGTACCAAACAAGTGTAGGATAAGAAGAATCAAACTACCGAGGAGTTTTGATGGGTGAAAGCTATATAAGGTGAGCTTTTAGTAGTTTCTCTAGAACTGAGGCATAGGATTCTCTAAGTGGAGTGAAATATTTTTGGTTGCTTATATTTGGGTTCTTTTTGTTTTGGTTAGAGGTAATCAGAGAATTTTGCTAATTGACATTGGGTGGAGGGGCATTTTTAAGGACAATTGCATTCATAGTCCCTTTGCTCTTGGTCCTAGTATTAGCTTGATTTCTTAGTTTGGAGGAGGTTTTGTTAGTTTTGAAGGTAGAGTTCTTATTTCATAACTTCAATTTACCCTCGTCTATGGCTCGATTCTATAGTTTATGTGCCATGGTAAAAGCTTCATCAAAAGTTCTGAAGCTTTGGACGTGCAGTGTAGAAGATATATGCTTGGTGCAAGCTCAAGTAAAAAGCTCTATAAGTTCGGGGTGAGGCAAGGAAAATGAAAGTTGCTTAATCAAGCTTCTCCATTGGGTGGCAAAATTAGCAATGGAATCATCATTGAATTACCTGATAGAATAGAGGTTGGTGATAGAGATATTCTTGGAAATGTTAATGGAGAAGTGATCTAAGAAGACCTGAGCTAATTATGTAAAATAAAATATTGAATGATTGGTGATTGCACTATACCAATCAAGTTCTAGGCTGGATAAAAACATGGGGAAGATACGAAGGAGAAGGGCATCATCATAATAAATCATATAACATTTGTGTCTAAAATCCCTAAGGTATTGTTGGGGGTCTTCCTTACTCTAAAATTTGGTAAATTTCAGAAGCTCCCATTGAGGGGGGTAAGGTCTAATAGGAATAGAGGGATGAATAGGTTCATTGTAAATTTGATCATAGGAAAAGATGTTATGAGCCCCTAAAATGGATGACTCAAGGTTTATCATCTTGTCCTTGAGCATCTTCATTAGGTCAGTTTGAGGTGACACACCAAAAGGGTTGTAAGGTGGATATGATGGTTAGGGTTTGGTAACATATTGATAATTATTTTGTGTTTGAGGAGTTATCACATTTTGAAATGTGGATGTTAGAGGGTGGGTAGATGAAATGTAAGTGTAGGTAGGTGCTGGTAGTTGAGTAATGGGCACATACCCTTATGGGTTAGGGATGTATCCTAGGTTTGGTGTAATGGGTACCTATTGAGGGATTCCTAGAGGTTAGGGATGAATGACAGTTGGGTTGGTGATAAGGGGAGAACTAGTAACCTTCATGCTAATAGGTGAAAAAGTAGAAGGGATAGACACTGCTAAGCTCAATAAAGGGGTATTAACCAATGGGTTGGGTTTGACAGAGGGAAGGTTGGTAGTGTTTGTGGTAAGAGCTCCAATAGAGAGTAGAGTATAATGGGCTAATGATTGTGTCATTCCTAAGGTAGAGGAGCCATTGGTAGGGGTGGAAGATGTAAGGGTAGTGGTTGGTTAGATAGGTTGGTTTTTAGCTATGGTGTCAAAGGGGTTAATATATGAAGATGCCTAGGTAGTAAAAGATTGGGTGGTGACCATGGCAATAAGAACACCCCTCATAATGTGGGATGACATGCCATAATGAGGATCTTGAGATGGAGTTGAAATTGAGGCATAATGAGGGGAGGTGTTGAGGTAGTGCTGGTGGGCAACTGGATTATTATCCAAAAAAGTGGTAAAGTCCATGTCTCCCTAAGAAAATACCTAAGGAAAGTAGGGCTTCCAAATGGATGAGGTGAGTTTTCTACTTCAAAGATGTACTCCATATATGAGGAGGTAGAAGAGGTTGATTTGAGTGACAGGTTTTGATCTGCTAGGTCTCTTCACTATTGGTGAGTGATAACCATGTAAGAAAAAGGGGGAGAGAAAATAAGAATAAATCACCACTCAAATAGGAAGAAGACAATAAAATGATCAAGGAAATCAAGACACATACTATAAAGTACGTTAATCCTAGAGGTTAGTTTTAATATCACTTTTGGCTTATGCCTTAGTTAATGAGAATGTGTGATAAAAGTTGGATTATAGATCAGGTACTATAAAAGTAGTCTATGGTTGGTTTTGTATTGTTTAAGTGCTCAAAATAATCTATATTGGGGCCTACCCCCTCACTTCACACACCGTAGTGATAAGGGTGTTAGGTACTTTACTAGTATATACTAAATCCTAGAGTTTATACTCAACTAGTGAGATAAGTTGGTTCTCCCCTTGGTAATGACCTCCAAGTAGGATTGTGGAGAAAGGGTAAGGTGACCGTTAGGTGATGAAATCCTAATTGGGCCTTGTCTCAAATTATTTTGATGTTTGATTGATGAAAGTGGTTCGGCTAATGTGTGCAACAAAAGTGGTGCTACGATAAGATTACTGTGTTTTAATTCAAAGTGAACTAATGTTAAAAGAAATCAATGGATGCAGTTGATTATAAGCCCAAAATAAATTTTAGTTTCAATTGTGAGCACATATAGAGAAAAGACCATACAAATACAAAGAAAAAATGTGAGTAGAGACTCTAGGTCCCACGGGGCATGCCAAAATATTTCATGTAAATTTTTGGTTCAAGTTCTAAGAAAGGAAGAAAAGAAACTTGATATGGGTATGGTTGAAAAACCTATTTGTTTGTGCACACATTGAATCATAAGATTGTGAAGAGCTCCTCTTTGGCTTGGGAGGAAGACCTGTAGATAAGAAAACACTAAAACAAACTTGTTTGTTAGGAAGATAGTTGGGTGGATTGCTTAATGATATCTAGATACTAGAAGTGAGAGATTCTTTAGGGGATATCAATCTACATGTTTTGAAAAATTAAGTTCACAAAACTGGAAATAAGGTACTTGCATCAATAATAAAAAGGCATTGAAATTGACCACAAGATGTTTGCTTGGGAAATAGACTAGAAATGATCAAATTAGTGATAGACTAATTAATACTAGTGTTATGGGGTTGGGGTCTACTTAAAAATATCTAAAAGGGGTTTATGAGAGAACATAAACATACAAGACCAAGTTTGGTTGAGGGAAGGTGGGTGAAAACAACTTATTGGTTTTCACTACCGTAGTGACCATCGATGGTTAAGGTAACCGTCAGTGGTTAAGGTGATTGTCGATGGTTGGGTAAACCATCTAAGATTGAGTCAAATTTTGATGGTTATTGTATGAGTTCTGGGTTGTTAATTACTAAATAACAAGATCCAAAAAATATATTTTAGGAGATGGGCAAGGGATAAACTAACTGTGAAATGGAAATAAAGTAAATGAATATTGACAAATAAGCACTTGTCTTACCAAAAGTAGATTAGGTGAGTGGTTGAAGTGGTTAGCCTATTGGTGGAATTTGGCTTGATTCTGAGAGAGTAATAATACCTAAGAACTTGATTGAGAGGTGATGGAAAGTTGGATATCAATGTAATGGTTGAATTACTGATGACGCTAATTGACGTACAAAAGAACACTCTTGAATCCCTGAGCTCCTGATAATTATTGTAGATGGATTTCTATTCTAGGATCTTTTCTTCTTATAGGCACAAGTAGGAGGTGGAAGTCAAGGTGCAACTAGGCAAGCTAAATATAATTTATCCATGTAAAGGCTCACAATAAGATTTAGATGAGTTATATTTAGAAAATCTCAGTGGATGGTTGCATGCTTTTAGTTAAAGAGGTGGACCCCGATCATCGATGGTTAGGGTTTCCCAAGTGTGACCATCGATGGTTACCCTGAACATCGATAGTTAGGTCCCCAAAGGAAAAAGGTCCTGAAGGCTAGGTTGAGTCAGTTTGTGAAACTATGGGTGAACTTGGTTAGGCTATATTGGTATAGATTGGTCTCAAGAAGGTCCTAAGCAGTCCAAGGGGTTTGTAAACATTTAGAATCATAGTGTGTGGATTTTTGGTGTCTACAATCTTAGTGTAGTAATTTTTAATCACACATACATGCTTCACTTGTTCTTGTTGAGTGTTTTAAGCTACTTACAAGACCCATGTCCACTACACAAATCTAAATTTGCTACTATATAACCAATGATGACATATACATAGATTCCTCATTTGATACATTCACCCATTTGGGGGCATCTTATACACAATTTTGATTACCAAGTTTCATTTTTCTAAACTCTACATCATAGATTTAACATTGTTATATCTTGATATTGATCATCTTACACTACTCAGATTCATTATCGATTACTACTACTCTAGACTCAACTAATGTACATCTTTGATATTATACATACTTATACCACATGTTCATACATACTTTCATTTATAGATTTATTAATTTAGACTTGATTGTGTCTCTATGTTTTTACATCTATTTGAGGGAATTTGAATATTCCATTACTCTATGGCTCTATGCCAACTTATTATCATTATATGTATGCTTTTGATATGTGTCGATGTCTTTGTGTGTGCCTTACTAATTATGTATGCAAATATTTGAACATTTCCTTCCATGTGGCTCTATGCCAACCTACCTGCTATTTTGTGTATGTGGACATTTGAACATGTCTTTGTATGTATTTCTTTATCCAATTTAATGATATGTGCCTATGTACCTTATATTGTAACCCCTTGGCCTAATTTACATGCATCATGTGTATTAGATGTATGCTTTCTTATATGCATCATGGACATGACACTTGTCTCTTGCTTATTACAGACTCCAATTTTAGGTGCCATGAGGGACTCATGCATCTCCCCTTCCTATTTAGGTGATGTGATGGACATCATTCCCCATCCCCCTAGGTATTTACTCAGTTATTACTCATATTTATTATTCATATAGATTTTTATATCTATCTTGACAACCTTGTGAATGCTACATCTAACATACATCATATACTACAAACTTATGCTTAGACTATCTTACATTCGGATGTTATGTACACATATTATATTAGTTTACTAGTAGATATCATATATGCTCTGAATAACACACATTTTGTAGATATTTTTATTTTAAAGAGAGTTATTTCATAGGTTAAACAACTCCCATCAAAAGAGGGGTCACTCATAGAGGTTTGTCATAGAGATTAGGCTATTTGAATGTTTAATTATAGATTACCAATTTTGGATCAGTTTAACATAGATTCATAATGTTTTCTCATATTGAAGGAATCATGTGTGGCATGATAATTACCATTCTAGTTTTAAATACTCAGATATAGATTATTACAACTCAATTCAAAATACATATACTTAGATATCAAATTTGCGGGCATATACATGACACAGTATTTCTGTATGCTCACTTATGTATTAGTTGATCAGATGGAATGATAAACCCTATTTCATTCTCTAGATTGTGTACACTAGACACCATGTTATAAGTTAAAAACTAGATTTATGCCTTATTCCATCTGTAATGGTTAACACTCCCAAGTGGCTTAGAGCTATTTTACATTGTAGAGTTCTTGAGTGGCCACAAAGCTAACATGTATAGTTATAATTATAGTTACATCACACAGTCTAAATTTCAAATGCATCTAATACACATGAGTGGGCAATGATGGAGTCATAGTCTACTTGAGTTCTTGATAGGGTTGGAGACACCATCAATTTAATCCAAGCTATTCATATGGCATGATCCACCAAGTAGGGGTGGACAATGATGGAGTCAAAACTAGATTTATTTTTTGAGCCATCCATACATGGGGATTGAGAAAACCATCAAATTAGTCCAAGTTATTTATTGATTAATCATTATTTATATGCACACACATGTTATCACTAGGTTTATGCATTGGTTTGCATACCTAGTGAGGTGTATTCATTCATTTCCTCTCTCTGATCTATTTACTTAGTTTTGTATTTTTATTTTGATATCTCTTAAGGACTAATCTATGCATGTTTCATTTGTAAGACATGCAATAAAGCATGATTCACATACTCAGATTTAGATTCATAGGCTTTGCCTCTTAGGTAAGTCTAGGTACGCTTCTTTTTCCTTTATCCTAGTCATTTTGATTTGTTGTATTTATAGAATAGAGGGGGGGGGGAATTAATCATCTTAAAATGACACTTAAGTGCTAGGAGTATTACTTGAGAGCACCCATCCCTAGCTTAGCCCTAGACCAATCTTAGGGCCTATTTAGACAATTATCTAGCCTTTGTGTGGTCTACACACATCCCTAAACATCCCTATAGTAGTCCCAAACCTTCACTTCAACATACTAGTCCCTAGTGCCTTAGGTGTTGCCACCTGTACATTAGTTTCATAACTTAGACAGTAGTGCCAATGGTGCTAGTGTCCTAGTTTGGGAGCTATTGTCCTTTTCCCACGTTTTTTTACCAATAGATATCCTTTCAAATAAAAAACCACCTAGGGCCAGCCTAAACCTTTTTTAAGACCTGCACAAACACTAAAATAATATCTATACATGACTTTTAACCCTTTATCCACTAGATAGAAATCAGTTGCAAATAACACAAACTAACTCAGAACACATTATGTAAAATCAAAGTTATCAATCCATATCATACCATAATTTTACATATGGTCATCTAAAACCATCCTAAGCTAGAACACAAAGATTTCCAAGCTCAATCTCCACTTAGAAGCACTCAAGCCAACATTCATACTATCTTCACTTGCACTTACACCAGTACTTAGGTGGGGAAAATTACATCAGGCTTGATCCCTCCTCAGAGTATTGGTGTGTAGGTAACTCTCATCATAGTTGGGTATTGAGGATGTCCAACTTGCCCCACTAACATCACACTTTGATAATTGTGCCAACAAATGCCCTAACAACATGGAGGTTTAGGGTTTACATAAAAATAAATCCAAATAGGTCACCTACAGGGAATCAAAATTTGTGTGCATAGGAATAGGGTTGGAAAACTTAGACACAAGTGCACCAAAAAGCTCATAATAGTTATACATAAAGGACATTAGTTCCAAAATAAGGACACTAGCACTATTGGTGCTATTGTCTAGGAAGGTTTTTGACACTTAGATCCTAGCCATGACACTTAGATTAGTTTTTGTCCTAGTTTGCAGCCTATATATTTCCCATCTTAGTCAATTTCTAGCTAAGTACTTGTTTACATCATTTATTTATATTTTTAGAAGGAGCAAACTAGGTCATTTCTATTATAATTCAATGGTAATATTTATTGCATATTTCTACCCTAATTTACTATACTCATACACTTTAACAACCTAGGGCTTAAACTCCATAACCCTAAAAAGTTAAATCACATTCCATATCTGCCAATTCATCACTGAAAGTCACAAAAAAATAAAAAAACAAACATGGAAAATAAGATGACTAGCATAACAAGATGTTTTTCATATGCACAAACCAAAATAAAATTTATGCATTCATAGGCATTTATAACTTTACCAGTTCAGAAAGATGTGGGTCCAACTCAATATTTTATCTAGGACTACAAATTTTTAAGAACAAAAGTTATGAATATAATATTAAACCTCCTCTAAAAAATAGATATCTCATATATGAGCTCAAAATATTGATGCCACCATTCATTCATGTGAAAAAAATCACATAGAGCTTCATATCTATACGTAAAAATCAATATTAAGTGTATGTTACAAATGGAAAACTACCATCCATCACAAAAGTATTAATGATAATTAACATTGTAACATTACATATCTTTCAATACATTGTCGATGCTTATCTACTAAACCAAAACATAACCAAAGCATTTTCACCAAAGTAACCCATCCCTTCTATGCATTAACACCAATAATAGGCACACAATGGTAGTAGGAAGTTATAATCATATAACTAGTGGTAAAATAAAATAATAACTATAATTGTATTACAACCATCAAAGAGAAATTTATTGCATGCTTTGAAAACTAGCCTACAAAATACACCAATATCTTCATATCCTAAAAAATTGTAAATCAAACATGGAAAATAAATTCACAATTGCAACTAAATCTACATTACTCCATTCCAAGTTTTACCAAGTAGTTCAAACATTCAATTTAATATTGAATTTCTTCTCAAAAATTAATAGGTAACACCATATATAGGAAAAATACATATACCATATAGTTATGCATAACAATAGAGAAAGAGTGTCATCCATTAAAAAACTATTAATGGAATTTAAGATCATAGACAATTTTTTTTATCCCAAATACAAGTGATTACTTAAAGGAAAAATAGTTTACCAGATTAGCAAATCAAGACATAAAGAGTAAGTACCACATAGTTCTAACTTAATCTAATTTAGTGAATATATGTCGATAATATTTTGGTTTTGTGAATAAGTGTTGGTGATGTAATGGTAAATGTCAACACATCACTGGCACTTATTTAACAAAGTAAAATATTATCAAGGAATATTAATCAAAGAACCCCACCCATTCCACTTGTTATCACTAAAAATAAGGATGTGGCAAAAGCAAGAAGACATGATCGTCTAACTATTAGTAAGAGGACATAACAACCATAAATGGGATATTTCTAGAAAAGATAAAGATATTGTATGGTTTTAAAACCAACCTGAAAAAGCCTCCAATATCCTTGTATTAGAGAAAAATAACAAATAAAACATGAAAAATAAGTTCATAGTTTCAATTCACTCTAAAATCTTCCATTGTACATTTTCACTAACTAGAACATTCAATTGAATATTGAATTTTGTTTCAAAAATTAATAGGTAACACCATATAAAGGATAAAAATAAATAACATATAGTTATGCACACTTCCAAAGGAAGAGTTCCTTTCATAAAAAAACTATTAATGGCATTTAAGATCATAGATAAAAAGGAAACTATCCCAAATATAGGTGACTACAAAAAGGAAAAATAGTTTTATCAAATTAGTAGGTGATAACATTACATGAGTGAGTACCACATAGTTCTAACTTAATCTATTTTTGTAAATATATTTTTTGGTTTGGTTAATAAGATTTGTTGATGTGTTGGTAACTAAGAAATATTATGTTCTTAAATGTCATTAAAAGTGTTATTTATAAAAACTTAAGGGAGTAAACAGTGCAACAACAATATTTCAATCATTTACTTTAGATCATTGTGAGAGAAAAAATTCCAACAATGATATTGTGTTGGTTGAATTATTTTCTATGTTTACTTTTTTTTTTTTGATACAAGGAAGGTCCATGAAATAAAAAAACACCAAATACCAATACCCATAACAAGATTGGGACATGCCTAATTTTTGTAACATTCATCTTTTCTTTGATTTCTGCTACATTAATCTGATTTAGGTGTCATTAATCAATTTGTTTTTTATTTTGATTGCTTTCTTAGCTGCAATCCTAATGGGTTTTCTTTGTTTTAGGGAAATTATATATATATATATATATATATATATATATATATATATATATATATATATATATATATATGTATGTATGTATGTATGTATGTATGTATGTATGTATGTATGTATGTATGTATGTATTATTATTTTATAGTGTTAAATTAACCAAAATTATGAATTGCGTTGTATTTTTTTTTGGATTTGCATCTAGAACAATAGCTATAGTGGTGGTGCATGAAAATCAAAGTTTTTAAATTAATTATAAAGATACAACAAACCCATAAAATTATGTGGTGTTTCTCTTTCTTATCTTTTGATAATTTTAGTCATATAACAATTATGTGTTCATGCTTATTAGTTTTTATGACAAGGTTTAATATTTGATAATTTCCTTATATATTTTTCCAGATTTATCAAATTTGAGTTGGAGAATTTACAATATCAAAATTATTCATGAGCATATATGGAAGGATTAAATAAATTATTAAACCTCATCATAGTAATTGCTAGGCAAGACCACAAAATTGGTACCAATGCAATATTAAACTTCCTCTAAACTTTTGATATCTCCTATATAAATTCAAAAATTAATGAAAGCACAATTATTTCCTCCTAGATTAAATGGTCCCCTCCCTCAATTATCTAGATTGTAAAATATAATGATTATTATTTCACCACATATTCTCATAAACAACTTTGAATCAATGATATTTTCAATATTGCACTGCTTAATGCCAAAAACATGAATACAACCATAATATTTTAAAATTTGATCTATTTTTATAGTTTCGTGTATTGAGTAAAAGGATTATTTATATAGTCAAATTCTTTTTAACTATGATTTTCATAAAAAATATGGAACACACGCTCTCTCTCTCTCTCTCTCTCTCTCTCTCTCTCTCTCTCTCTCTCTCTCTCTCTCTCTCTCTCTCTCTCTCTCTCTCTCTCTCTAAAACTAGATTAGAAAGATGTGGGCTGCCAGAAATGAAAGATGTTTTGTTCTTTGACTCTAAAAACTCATATGCAAAACTATGTGTTTTGGTATTTTTGGTATGCAAGTAAAATTCTAAGAGAAAATTAATGATTTAAAATGCAAAGAGGTGCATTGTAAATCATTAATTTTCTCCTAGAATTTTACTTGCATACCAAAAATACCAAAACACATAGTTTTGCATATGAGTTTTTAGAGTCAAAGAACAAAACATCTTTCATTTCTGGCAGCCCACATCTTTCTAATCTAGTTTTTAGAGAGAGAGAGAGAGAGAGAGAGAGAGAGAGAGAGAGAGAGAGAGAGAGAGAGAGAGAGAGAGAGAGAGAGAGAGAGAGAGAGAGAGAGAGAGAGAGAGAGAGAGAGAGAGAGAGAGAGAGCCACACCATATTTGATTACATCTTTATATATTTATGCAATTTACTTCTGTGGGAAAGCTTTTTATTCCTCCATTTTGTGTTGTTTCATTCACATTAGAGATAAATGTAATTGAGGTGTAATCCTAAAATTCCTTCCCATTATTGCTTTGTTGCTTTTAAATTTTTAGCATATAATTTTTTAAAGTTATATGTTATAAATTTTATACATAGAATAAAATATTTACAACACATATCATAATAAATCCATAAATTTATTGATTTAAATTTATCCTTGCATATTTATATAGATTATTACAGTTAGATAGGGTTCAATTTATCCTCTGGTATGCTATTTGCTTCGCACTATAGACAAACATAATTATGGTGTGCTATTAAAGTTTCTTTCCATATCTATTTTGTTGTTTGGTCATTTTTTAATATAGAATTAAAGTGTTTATGACTTCCATCATTTTTTAGAAACAAATTGAAGTGAACAAATGTTTTAGTACTTGATATCATAGTATTTATTTTTGCACACTTTTGTATATGCCTATAATTTTTGACTCAAAATAAAAAAAGATTATAACCTAAACAATTTAGATAAATATAATTATTAGGTTGAAGAGTTTGAGAGTATCTTTTTAAAACCCATGTTTTGAAGCTTCCATTTTTGCATGGACTAGGAAGAAGCTAGAAAAGGTTGTGTAGATTATCCTTAATCATTTGATTTCATTGGACCACATTTTTTTGAGGTAGTTATTCAAAAACACTTAAATCCTTGCCATGAATATTATTTTGTGCATACAAAATAATTATCATAGTCCATGAGATAACATTTCCTTGAGGATTTTTTTAAAATAGTTTGAGTGCCTTGTACATGCTTCTGCATTTCGTATACATGTCAATGAGGGCATTTTCAACTAAAAAATATAATAGCGATCCAATTTTGATTACGCTTTGATGGATAACCCATTTTGTGAAAACATATTACTGTTATCATATGTTTCATTTTTTAAATCTCAATATTTGGTTTCATTATAGTCTTAATTGTGATTTTATGCAAATGTAGTATACAAGTTTATGGTTATGGGGTTTATATTTTTTGTTTTGGTTTGTGCCAAAAAAAATATCAACATATTTAAAATTCATCCCTAACAGAAGAGCTATAAATACTTTTGACCTTGTTTAATTTATCATTTGATGATAAAGTTTAGAGGTTTCTCAAGATAGCTAACATGGGCAAAAGCTCAATAACATGTTTTATACATGTTTAAACACTCATATTTAGTATTAGACACTTGATAATGTAAATTTTAACACCTTAGTATATATGACTTGTGTGTACACAATTAAATCTTGCTCACATTCTCTCCTAACCATTCTCTTATCTATGGTTTGGCTTTCCCATTTTTCCCTTATTGATACACAAGATTTCCCTAGTCTCTACTTGAATAGCTCATTATCTTACTTAGACTATCTCTTGATCTTAAGTCATCGTGTCCTTTCTAGTTGATTTATACACAATCAAATAGATTTAGGTACTGTAATCATCTACCTTTGATGGACTCATTTGCACACTCTTTAATGGATATTTTGCTAATTTTAAATCCTTCTTATAGGTCAGCCCATATGTTTCACATGTTAGTTCAGATGGAAATTACCCAAAAAGTAAACTATATATGCATATCATTCCTAACCCTATTCTTTTTGAGCATTTATCAAATATCACATCTCTTATTCATATACACATTGAGAGGAACTACCCTAAAGATTACAATCTAAAACCACTAAAAAGAGGGGTCTGAGCCAAGTATGAATACCACTGCAAGGATCAAATCATAAGTTCTCAAGTGTTGAAAGCCATACATAGGATTGTAAAACATGCTAACTCTTACATTGACTGCACATGCACAACTAAGTGGGAGAACCACATGCCATTTGAGCCTTCTTTGGAGTATTAAAATGTAGGTAGTAATTAGACACTTAGTGGGGGGTGATTATTGAGGTTAGCTCAACCCATCCTTTCTAACCCAATTTTTGGGTCACATTGGTCTCAAGAGTGCAAGCTATGGTTTTTAGGAAAAAATAGAGTTATTCCCATAGGTCTGAATAAATTTGAACATATATGAAGCATTTGTTGACATAGGCTCTATGATCCAAACTTTCACTAATCAACACATATTTCCTTTAAAAATATAGTAGAGCATAGACTAATTTAGTTACCATAAGCTTCCAAAAAACAACAAACTTTTCCTAGAGAGTTTCAAGTTTGTTTCATACTCCTAGTCAGCACAAATCTCCTGCACAACCTTTATATGACTATATAGTACCATAGTCTAGAACACCACATCAAACAAGCCAAGTAACCTATCTTCTAGGTCATTTCCATAAATAGTAAACTAAAATAAATTAGTTATATTCTACTCTTACAATCATATTTTCTTAATTTAAACATATATTATATTGTTTGATTAGACTCAAAATTTTGGCTTATTTAGACTACCAAATCCAAAGTAGTTTAAACATATCGGTGAACCTATTTTTTGTCTTGAGCATAGAAAACCCTAGGTTCCATTGGTTTTCCTTCAAATCCCCTAAGGTTTCATACTTTTGTATTTACATCTAATTTTTATATTTGATTTCTGATTTTACCTCATTGGTGGTCTTTTTCTCTTAGGGTTTGAATCTTTCAAACCCTATAGTTTTATTCTGAGTGCATTAGAACCCTAATTGGTGAACCCATTTTTATCTTGAGCATAAAAAACCTAGGTTACTTTAGGTTTTCCTTCCACTCTTGTAGGGTTTCAAATTTGTGTATTTACATCCCATTTTCAAATCCGATTTCTGATTTCCCTTCATTAGTGGTTTATGTCTCTTAGGGTTTCAATCCTTCCAACCCTATATTTTTATTTTGAGTGCATAAAAACCCTGAGTTCCCTTAGAGTTTCCTTATACCTTCTTAGGGTTTTAATTTTTATGTTAAGGTTTCAAAATTTAATTTCTGATTTATGATATCCCCAAATAATTTTCATAAGTAATACATAATTGTAATGGAATAAATAATTAATGTGCATCATAGATTTGATGATGTAGATAAACATGAATTAACTCAATATCTTCATATGAATATAGAATTTCATGATGCTTTATTACATGTAGTTAAATATGAAATGAAAAATAATGCTAAGGTTTTTATGTCTAAGGAAAAAATGAGCCATGCACTGATACTAATATACCTTTTAGAGGTATTGACTCTACACTAGGTGTTTAGAATATTATTACTACTATTATTCCCATGTATAAATCTATGGTTACACATGTGATGGCCACCTATGGTGTGGGGGAAACACAAGGTTATCCTCAAATTACTATGACTCTCCCTACACAACAAAATTTTATACCTTAAAGGGTTGTTACTCATGTAACACCATCTACTACTACACAATTTTCTATGCCTAATGCTCATATCCTTATGCAAATGGTTTTTGCTCTTTAAATTAAGGTTTTATAATTAGAACAAGGTTATTATAGAGTGTGCCATGACATTGATTCTCAATCATTATTAAATAAACCATTGGATTATGATATCTCAAATTATCCCTTACCTACAAGATTTATTTCACTTAAGCTTACATTATATGAAGGTAAGTGTGATCCAGGATAACACATTCAAGCCTTTCACTTGACATGTTTAGACTATACATCCAATGATAAGTTATTGACTGCATTATTTCCAAGCAGTCTCAAATACTACACTTTTCATTGGTTTTATGATCTTTCTTTCCATTTAGTCCATGCCTTTAATACTTTTATCAAACAATTTTTAGCATAATTTTAAATCAACATTATTGAGAAGATGTCCTATGCTCAAATTCAAAAACATAAGTAAAGAACCAATGAGCCTATTAGTTAATATGTGTTTCATTATAAGATTATGCCCTTAAGATGAAAAATTTGATGGTTGACAATGAGTTACAATATATATTCAAGAAAAGCTTGCTTACCCCACTCTATGAGTCCATTATGTTTAAACACTTTCAATCCTTCAATGACTCATGCCATATGGTAAAGGACAGTGAAGTTAAACTCCTTACTATGAATAAATAAATTATGGGTCCAACCCTCCAACCAATTCCACTACAAAGTTTCAAAATAAACTAACTTTTAAATCAAAATCTAATGATACTAAGAATGATGCAAAAACCACTAGTTAATTCAGTGTCATAGCCTACTAATAGGCTTGTCTTATCATCTCCTCAAAGGAGGCAGTTTCATAGTTACCAAAACCTCCTCATAAATTAATATAGAATTTTCTTGAGTGAAATATTATGTCACCCCCTCCCCTAAAATAGGTTGATATGAGTATACCTAAATCTAAGGGATTTGACAGTAATGTATATTTCCATTATCATATAAGTGCAAGACATTCAAGTAATAAACACATCAATTTGTGACATAAGATAAAATATTTGATAAATGATTTTTTTGAGATTGATACACCTAATACTAATTCAATAATGATCCAGAGTTTATTTTAGAAAAAGGTCCCAAGTCATGATGAAACCTCTTGCACATGGAAGAGTTTGTTGAGAGCTTTATAGCACTTATTTCGGATCATAAAATGGAGTCTGGATGCCCAAGTTATTTTGTGATAGGAAAAATAAGGAGGTGTCACAATTTGCATGTGACAAGTGGACCAATCACCCATTGACACATGGTAGTCCATTTTTGTACGTTCATGCAAAAATGAGGTTTGGTGTTTTGGTTTAGTTTCAGCCTCTGATCTTTGACAGGTGGTCATATGGAGAACCATGGGCCCCACTATTGGCTCTTTGGGGGCCCTCAACAAGGGTCAACACACTTGATTAAGGAGGGATGCCTTGGCCTCCATTGCACATTGCATTGTATTTGCATTTGCTTTTAAACTATTATATTGTGCCCACTAGATGCATATGGGACACTTAAATTTAAGTATTTTAAATAGCTTGGTAATATTTGTAATTACCATTACCCCATAAGTCACATGGGAGAACCAACACTTGCCATGCCAAACTATATTGTTGAGTCAAGCTTGAGATAGAAGATAATTACATGCCATGTTTGGAGATTGTGAGAAATGCATGCCATGTTTGAGTCCACATAGCTCGTGACTTATCCTCCAACTTACCACATCTTATGCCATGAGAAGAGGACATGTCGATTAGCATATAGGATAAATTGGTACCCAACCAACAAAATGTGCTATGTTTGGTGCCTCAAGCCCACCAAAAGGGGCATCGACAGTGTTAAAGGTGGATGCTCAACTATTAAAAGACATGAAAGCCATGATATCTTTCCAATGTGGGACTAAAGTGATAGCCCAAGTGCCCAAAAAGGGAGGCTGAAGACTTGAAACCTACACCTATCATGAAAAAGGGATAAGTCTTGACTGACGAAGCTATGGGTTGGCAAACAATATAAAATAAATGAAATTCTATTTGAATGTAAGCTTCACAGGTCTATGTATTTTTTTTAATAGGCTGAGAGCTAGATGGAAGCTTGGAGATAGCTAGCAAATAGATTTTGATCCATTATCTGACCTGATACATAGAGGGTAATCCTTTTTTATTATGTTTTGTAATTAAAAAGAGAAGTTAAAAATTATTATTATTTTAATTTGGATAGACCAATAGTTAAGTGAAGGGACTTAAGCACCTTTGGAAGGGGTTGAAGACTGAGGAAGAATTATATGTTGCTAAGCTTGAGTATATTAGTGAAGGTGGAGTTCTGGTATAGAGATCAGGCCTGAGGGAAGTTGTGTAGTATTTCAAAAAAATTGTAAGCCATTTGTTGCACAAATTTAATGGAAATGGTCCTCACTATTGGGTATACCTAGAGACGCAGGCAAGAGATGCTGAACTCTGTTGTCAATGTCAGATGGCAATTTGTCATTTGATTACATGTTTTTATTTCTATTTTTTAATTTTTAATCATGAATGAATGCAAATTTTAAAAACTGACATTTTACGACATTTAAAAAATAAATCAAACTAGTTTAATTAGTGAATGGAAGTAAAAAGTTATTCGACAGTTCCAATCCAATTCGATAACTGAGAACACCTATTTGCCAAACAATTTGAAAATTATTTTGAGTATTTCAAGAAATTTATAAGTTTGAGAAATTCAATATTCATAGTTTAAACTTCACTTTGAGTTTATCAGTGTAGTTTATAGATCAAATTTTAGTATCAGAGTAGTTAGAAAGCATGGTTAGCTTTTGATTGTGTGATTTGATAGTTGATTTCAGTCTATTGGTTTTAAGTATTTTAAAGACTTGATTAGATTACAATGTGCAGTTGTGGAATCAGTGTGTTTACCAAAAACCATGGGCAAGTTGTCACATAAAGATAAGATGAAAGAGCTTGAAGCCATCAATACCCAGCTTTAGGATGAGAATGCATTCCTGAGATGCAAGCTCTTAGCTCTTGAAGAGCAAGTTGAAAATTTGAAATTAGAGATTGAATCTAAGGATGAGCTCTTGATCAAATTGTAGTTTGGTGAACAAAATAAGGCAATACTTTCTACTTCAGATGCGTAGACTGTGACTGAGTGCACTATAAGTTATTCACCAAATAAGTCATCTACTTCTTCTTTCTATTCAGATTCAGATTCAAGTAATGATGCTTTTGGTAGTTTTGAACAACACACTAAGGGTATAAGATCCAAATTATTGAAAAAAATGGGCTTTAATGGAGGAGGTATTGGTTGAAATGGCCAAGGAATTACTAAGCCATTATAGGTAGAGTATAGATCTCTTCATGCAGGTTTGGGTTACACTAGTGAGCAGGTGGATGTTGGAGAAAATTCCTCCATGGCTAAAAGAAGACAAGATTCTGACAGCAAAGATCCGAGGCCACTAGTAGAGCATGTGTAGTGTAAGATAATAGGTAAATGAGGTATTGAAGTTCCACCTCCTAGTTCCTACACTAGAGTTAGCACTAAATCTTTTGATCCACTTTTTATGTTTAATAAATTTGGATTTAACATTTAGAAGATGATGCAATCATTTTCATGCACTTTTTTTGGGATGCATGACGATAGTGTTGCATTTTGTTAGAAGAGACATGCTTTGATTAAGTAGATTGTAGGTGTTAGAGACCATTATCATCATGGCAAAGTGAGAAGAGGTAAAAGGGAGACCTCACCTAAGAAGGTTTTATGCACTCACTACCATATGAGTGGACATCAGATTGATCATTGTTTTAAACCTCAATCATCTTCTCATTCTAGACATGGTAAAACTAATATGATTTATCAACCTATTAATAAGGTCAATGAAGTTAAATCAATCCATAATGATGATAATGAATCCACTAAGGAAATCAAGTTAACTAGGCAGAAAATTTGATTAAGTGGATTAATAATGCACTTATTTATCAAAGCATTGTTAAGAATTCAGTTAAGGGAAAGAATAAGCTTTGATGATGCATTAATAGAGTTTGTGAGAACACTTTGAGATAGGTTTATCATTCAAAGTATTTCAATTCTCACATTATGTTGAATAGATCTATGTTTTGGAAACTCCTGTTTATGCTGATTGAGTTGTCTGTGGAATTGATAAGACTTTAACTCATTTGATCAGTTGGAGATAATAACAAAATGCATGTTTTGGGTTGAGTTAATTTCCTTACAACACGTGTCTCATATTTAATTTCTATTTTGAGAATGTATCTAGTTTTGGCACATGGATGTATATATGCATTGTAGAACTCTATAGGCATGTTTTGATGTTAGGCAATATACACTTTGTGTTGTTTGCATGTGCTTAGCATTGTAAGTCCCATACTAGGGCATTGTATTGTAACATGTCTACAACATTTATTGTATGTTGTTGGCATTAACAAACTTATTTTGTAGTTACATTGGGAATTATTTCAATTTATTGACAATTCACTACTTTATAGGATGTGACATGGGCAAACAATTTTTGTATATTGTGATCATTTTATTGGTAGTTACAGATTCCTTTACTCATGCCATGTTGTAGGGATTTTTAGTTGAGTTGTGAATCATTTATTTTTCCAATGTTTATCTCTTGCTATGATTAGGTTCTGTTTGAGGTGATCCAGTAGACCAGTTATCAGTTTTCAGGAGATAGTAGACTTTTGGAGACCAAAAGCCTCTTTTGTAGGGAGGTGTGATCCAGAGTTTAGTTCAAAAAAAGGTCCCAAGTTGTGATCAAACCTCTTGCACATATAAGATCTCATTGAGAGATTTCTAGTGCTTCTTTAGAATCATAAAATGGAGTTTGGATGCCCAAGTTATAGGTTGCTAAAGTTATTTTATGATAGGCAAAATAAGGAGGTGTCACAATTTGCATGTGACAAGTGGACCAATCACTCATCGACATGTGGTAGTCCATTTTTGTACGTTCATGCAAAAATTTGGTTTAGTGTTTTTGTTTGGTTTCAACCTCCAATCTTTGATAGGTGGTCATAAGGAAAACCGTGGGCCCCACTATTGGCTCGCTAGGGGCCCTCAGCGAGGGTCAACACTTAATTAAGGAGGGGTGCCTTGGCCTCCTTCTCACATTACATTGTATTTGCATTTGATTTTAAACTATTATATTGTGCCCATCAGATGCATGTGGGACAATTAAATTACGAAGTGTTTTAAATAACTTAGTAATATTTGTAATTACCATTACCCCATTAAGTCACATGGGAGAACCAACACTTGCCACGCTAAACTATATTGTCGAGTCAAGCTCAAGATAGAAGATAATTACATGCCATGCTTGGAGACCATGAGAAATATGTGCCACATCTGAGTCCACACGGCTCATGACTTATCCTCCAACTTACCATGTCTTATACCATGAGAAGAGGACATGCTGATTAACATATAGGTTAAGTTGGTTCCCAACCAACAAACTGTGCTATGTTTGGTGCCTCAATCCCATAAAATGGGGTGTCGATAGTGTTAAAGGTGGCCACTCAACTGTTAAAAGACATGAAAGCCATGATAGCTTGCCAATGTGGGACTAAAGTGATAGCCCAAGCACCCAAAAAGGGAGGCCAAAGACTTGAACCCTACACCTATTGTGCAAAAGGGATATGTCTTGACTGACCAAGCTATGGGCTGGCAAACAATATAAAAGGAATAAAATTCTATTTGAATGTAAGCTTCGCAGGACTATGTATTTTTTTTTAATTGGTCGAGAGCTAGATGGAAGCTTGGAAATAGCTAGCAAATGGATTTTGATCCATTATCCAACCTGATACATAGAGGGTAAGCCTTTTTAATTATGTTTTGTAATTAAAAAGAGAAATTAAAAATTATTATTATTATAATTTGGATAGACCAATAGTTAAGTGAAGGGACTTAAGCACCTTTAGAAGGGGTTGAAGACTGAGGAAGAATTCTGTGTTGCTGAGCTTGAGTATATCAGTGAAGGTAGAGTTCTTGTATAGAGATCAGGCCTGAGGGAAGTTGTGCAGCATTCAAAAAAAATTGTAAGCCATTTTTTGCACAAATTTAATGGAAATGGTCGTAACTATTGGGTAGACCTGGAGACGTAGGCAAGAGATGCCAAACTCCGTTATCAATGTCAGATGGTAATTTGTCATTTGCTTGCATGTTTTTATTTTAGTTTTCTAATTTTTAATCATGAATGCATGCAAAGTTTAAAAA
This sequence comes from Torreya grandis, assembly GCA_037957365.1. NCBI lineage: Eukaryota > Viridiplantae > Streptophyta > Pinopsida > Cupressales > Taxaceae > Torreya > Torreya grandis. Next base: position 1,009,988 of record JARHVA010004146.1, on the reverse strand, counting down.
TCAACATTTTACAACATTAAAAAAAAAATCAAACCGATTTAATTGGTGAATGGAAGTAAAAAGTCATTCAATAGTTCTAATCTAATTCGATAATCGAGAACACCTATTTGCCAAATAATTTGAAAATTCTTTTGAGTATTTCAAGAATTTGATAACTTTGAGAAATTCAGTATTCATAGTTTAAACTTCACTTTGAGTTTATCAGTGTAGTTTACAGATCAAATAACACAACCTAATGGGAATGAAAAGATGAAAATATTTTCTGATCTCTTTTCTAATCATGCAACACAAGAGATTACCACTAAGCCCAAAGTGCGTATGGCTTATAATTCACATCCTCCTCCCACATACTATGATTTTAGGATTTAAGAGAAGCATCCATCATAAGGCATTATTAGGACAATTGAGAGTATATAGATATACAAAGATACTATCACATTTGATGATAAATGAGATTATCGATTTTATTTCTATTTTTACCATATTATTCACATGCATTTATATTAATTTTTAGCATGTACAAAACATCATGGTAGATAATGTTTAAATTGAAAATGTTTTCACCATGACACTACTTAATAGTCTTGGATATACATATAATTACTTGATGGATATAAAAAAGATAGACCAAGGATTCAATGGAAAGAGAAAAAAATCCTATTGGGAGTATCATGCTACCACTTAAAGTGGGCCCTACAACTATTGTCACTTTATTCTTAGTTCTACCTGATACAAGGGTATTCAAAATGTTTTAAGGATATCCTTGGATACATATTATCCATGAAACACCATATTAAATACACATATGCATGAAATATATACACAATAGTAGAGAAATTACAGGTACAGTCATACCATATAAGTATCCAATTCATCCTTAGACCTTCCTATGAAAAGTTGAACCACAACCTATTATACAACTTGTACATGCTCATTCTATGTAGGTAGTTCATACAAAGTTAATTAATTTTTCTATAAGACCAATACTTCAATGTCCATTATATTAAAGGGGTATTCTAATTCAACAAACATTATCTTATAAGTCACATCCTAAGCTAGTTATACATGTTGCTCTATGTGCTCCATAGTGAACACATCTACATTATCATACTATACATCAAAATATATAGAATATTATGGTTACCAGAGTTACACAACATACACAAAATCATAGGGTCTATGATGATCATGATGGATATGTCATAACACCAGATCACTCCTCATTCTAATATAGATACATATGCTACTATTTTCCCATGATGGGTAATATTTGCCACGATTGCCTCATGACTACTATTAGAGCATTCCCTTGATGGGGTCATTGGATAAGCATAATTCAAAATACCAAATTAAAAAAATTAAAAATACAATAAAAATTAAAAAACTAAAATTCCCCAAAACATAAAAATATTTAAAAAAGAAAAAATCACAACCTATGCACATGTAGTACTAGTTTACATGATTTATTTATGATTTACCACATATGGTAGATTATATATCTAATTTATCTATGAACATGATTTTCAATATATACATGAGTGGGATTCAAGACTTACATGTTACATATAACATCGACATTAAAATGTAGGACATTTTTACACCCAAGAGCTACCTTTCCTACATTAGTGGCATGCTTACACTAGGGGAATCTTCGTACATTTTACACAAGTTACATTTTTATAATACCATTACATTGATCATATTGAGATATCATACACTGATCACATATAACTTACTCTTACTCATACTACTTAGAGTGTTATTTCTCTAGATAATATATTTTGTTATATGCGATGATTACATACATCAACTGTGTAGATTAGCCTTGCTTGTTTTATGCATATTAATTATTGTTTTGTGTTATATATTGTGATACTTTAGTGTGAATTACATTATATACATATTATCTATGAATCTACATAACATTGGGTGTTCATTGTGTGCATATTTTTGTGCTTGACTATTTCTTTGTATAACTCTTACTTTATATGTTCATTGCATGACTCTATTTGTGTGTGACTCTTACTTTGCATAACATGGATTTTTATATATGAAAATCTTACTCTATTTATTCTTGTGTTATCATGCATGTTTCTATGATTGCATGTGTGTGTAATGGTTATGACATTATGTTTGACTCTATGACTCTATGTGTTTTTTGTGGATATATCTATGATTTTCTATTGAGCTTGTGATGTTATGATCCATATCACACACACATTATTATTATTGTGTTTAGTACCATGATACATATCATACACACATTTCATAGTTATTATTAAGTTTTTCTATTCTCATTTCTATAATGACACTACTATGCATGCCTCATTGTTATATCTATCTTGACATGACACGTATATGCCTTAGGATACATGTTTCATATATTCTTAGATGATCTAATTTTTATATGATGAAATAATCTAATCATGTTAGTACATGATTACATATTTTTATATATAACATGATGTCTATAACTCTTTTCTTGTGGGATGGGTAATTTATAAGCTACATACATCACCTCAGAAAGGGGAATACACAATGGGCTTGTCTTAGAGACTAAGTAATTTTCACAGATATATTTAGAGTTTAAGTAAAAAATATTTAGATTATTATAGGTTTATGTAGATTATGACATATTTGGCACATATTTGGGGGCATATATTAGATATTTTATATGATTATGAGTGATAGTTCATAATTTGTATGATATTATTACACATATTACATCCATCAATTTAAATAGGTTATCATATTGGGGGTATACGTAAGGAATACGTGAGGCATTATAAAAAGTAATTTTCTCAAGCTATATTAAGGTGTAATTAGATTCCCATATTCTCAGGTTTTGCTAAGATTTTTTGGAACCCATGGTTGGTCCCATTTGCAGAAAATATAACAATTAGTATGGTTAAGGTTATGTGTGACTTAACATCTAAGCATTTCGTTATCTCCAATAAAGGATGAGAAATATTCATCTCTATCCATGTTTTTTACACTAACATATCCATGGGGCATAATCACCTAATTATCCATTGTATCTAGAAGATAATTTAGTTTATGTGCGTATAGGTGTATACACTCATAGATTTTTTAATTTCAAAGATGTTTAATGTTTTTAATTAATATTTTATAACATAAGAAAAAAATATTAGTTTTACATGTTTCATTATAGGTTTTGAATGGGGATAGTACAACATCAAAACCTACTTGAACACACCTAACACATTTACACTCAAGTTTTACATGGAGTATGCACAACAATCAACACCTACATGAACACACCTACCATTATTACATGCAAGTATCTCCCTTTAGTTTTTAATTTAGAAATTACATTACTATAATAAATGTGGAGAAAATGTAGCACTCATATTTGGTATTAGACACTTGAAAATGTTAGTTTTGAACAAGCCTTAGTATACATGACTTGTGCGTAAATAAGTGGATCTTATTCAGATTCTCTCCTACCCATTCTCTTACCTATGGTCATACATTCCCTAATTTTGGTTACTAATATGCAATATTTCCATAGTTTCTACCTTACTCAAACTATCTACTGATCTCAAGTCACTATTTCTTACTTTTTGGATAGTTTTAGCCACAATCAGATGGATTTGGGTACTTGAGCCATCTGCCTTACCTAGACTCATTTATGCACCATTTAATGTAAATTTTCTTAAATTTAAATCTTTACTATGGGTCAACATGTTAGTTCATAGGCAAATTACACAAAGGGTAAGTTATATAAGAATATCATGCATAATCATATTCTTATCAAGAACACATATAGTATTCATTTGTATTTTGAGATAAACTTCCTTAAAGTTTCTAAATCTAAAACCCTTGAAAGGAGTATGCCGTGAGCTAAGTATAAATACATTGTAAGGTCAAATCATAGGCTATCAAGTATTGAAATCCATACATAAGATTGCACAACATGAAAATATTACACTGATTACACACACATAGTTAGGTGGGTGCAAAAAATAAATAATATTATCTATTAGAAACTTGAAAATGTCAGTTTTGACCAAGCCTTATTATACTTGACTTATGTGCACATAATTGAATCTTTCTCACACTCTCTATTATCCATTCACATGTATATGGGCTCAGCCTTCCCAATTTTTTGTTTTTGCTACATATGATTTCCCTAGTCTCTACCAGAATAACTTATTATCATAGTTAGACTATCTCTAGATCTCAAATCACTTTTTCCTACTTTCTTAACACTTTCAATGTTTTCAGTAAGCTTTGGCATACCATATCAGTCCACCTGAGTTAAGTTTGTTTTTGCACCCTAGAGAGGCTATTTTCCCAAATTCAAATCCTTCTTATGGGTTGACTTGTATGTTTCACATGCCATTATGGGGGGAAATTACCCAAAGAGCCATCTATTTATAAAAATAAATCCTAAACATATACCTATATAGAATTAAATAAGAGCACATCTATTATTCATCTACACGTTGAGAGGAACTACCATAAAGATTCAAAATATGAAACCTCTAAAAGGAGTAGGCTCTAAGTCAACTCTAAATACCATCATAAGGTCAAAATCAGAGGTTATAAAGTGTCAAAAGCCATACTTATGATTGCATTACATGCTAGTATTATAGTGATTGCATACACACAATAGGTGGTAGAACTATGTGTCATTTGAGCACTTTTCAGAGTATTGGAATGTAGACAACACTCAACCACTCAGTTGGGAGTGATTTTGGGTTATCTCAACACATCCCACTAACCAATTTTTATAGGCAAACCTAGTGTCAAAAGTGGAGCTAGAGTTTTGAAATAAGGAGAAGGAAACAAATCTATCTATGTAAGATCTAAAGCATCTAAATACACAAGAGTCACTTATAGGCACATGTGCAATGATCTAAATTATCACATAATTATGCATATATCTTAGATGGTTTTAGTTCTACCCTACCATAGGTTTCCAAGAAGCATTGAATTTGTCTTAGCAGGCACATGCATTCTATTTCTAGATCCAAGCATCAAAAAACCATTCCATACCTTTGCTAATGATTTTACTATGTCATAAAGTAAAAAATAATCTAAATAAGCTAAATACCCTATCTTATAGGTCATTTCCATAAATATGTAATTGTAATACTACTATTTACACTCATATATATATGTGGAGTGTTATATATTTTACAATCTAAATATTCTATAGTTTTGTCTTGTTTAGATATCCTCAATCTAATATTAGAAAAACATATTCATGAAATTGTTCTTTATCTTGAGCAGAACAAACCCTTAGTTCACTTAATGTTTCATTCTACCTTATTAGGGTTTCATATTTATATGTTTTTCTTTCATACTTGATTTCGGAGTCCCCATCATTATACATGAAAATTTGAAATTTCTCTTTTTTGCCCTAGAGTTTTACACTCATTTTTTCTATTAGTGTTTCTTTTTTAACTTATCCCCATAATATTCAACTCATATTTGATTCAAAACAACTCTATTTTCTAAATTCTTAGAGGTTTTTGTTAGTCATATTGATTGCATAAAAAAATTATTTTTGTTTACCAAAATTACGTATGGATTTTTTAGAATTAGGGGTTTATCATATTTAGTAAATTCAACCCATAGGGAGAAAGACACATTTATTTTTAAAAAAACATTATGGTTTTGTTTATCTATTGATATTTAAAAAAAACTATTTTTATTTTTCAAAATCACTCACCATTTCCTTGGGGTGGTCGGTTCATTATTTTGGGCATTATGCGATTGTTATAATGGATATACATAGTCTATATTTTCTAATTCAATCTAAGATAGTCATAATTACACGTTTCTTTCCTAAAATATGTAATATATTTCAAAATCATGTTATGAAATGGGTCAAATTTATATGTAATAAAATTAAGGATAAAATTAATAATGATAAATTCTTAACTATCTTTGGTAACACATATTGTCTAAATGTTGAATCTCAAGGGTTTCCATGTGTCACTTATTTCATTCCTCATCGAAGTAGTGATGGATACGACCCATTCCCTATTTTCCCATAAAGGATTATATTATATAAGGAGGTACTTGCTATTACAATCCTAAGAGGTAGGGTGTATCCTCTTGTAGAACATTGCATGAATAATGAATTGATAGTTATTAGAGTTTGAGATGCAAAAGCTAAATCTGCCCAGCTTATGAAAATTAGTCTATCTAAAGTTAGTTATTTTGGATGAAATTATTACTATGATGATTTTTTTAGAGTTATTCCAAAAAAAAATCCAAGATTTAAGTATAATAAATACATTAACTAAAAATAAGCTTGCATATCTGAAAAATACATAATGTGTTAAGTGAATTGCATATTTGGTTCTCCCTCTAAAACCCACATGCATCAAAAAATATCTTGTCATGTATGGTTTAAGAAGCAAAAATAATTTAAAACTAATGAATCAATAATTTTGCATAAGCATATTAAGAATCCAAGTGTAATTCTTAGGCACATGCTTCAAAACAAGTTGATTACTTTGCTTCCTATATGTCTTATAAAAAGGTCCAAATTTTATTATGCTTATCATAGAATTCATGGACTTCACATAGATAAGGGATAACATTTAAAGAGAAAAAAAAATATTATTGATAGTGTCAATATTTAATTATATCCAACTATCAAAACACCACCATAACCAATCATACCTTCTACAGTTGAGCAACCTACTAAAACTGTGGGTCCATCCGCTCAGGTCAAATTACATATATAATAGTTTTCAAAACAACAATTATCAACATAGTAGTTACATAAAAACAAGTTTAAAAAATAAGAGGTGCCTGAAGACAAAAGTGTGCCTAGCAAACATGAGCTTAAGAAATAGGTTCAAAAGAAATATGAACCTAAGAATACTAATGATACAAGCATGGTTTTAGTTGTGGCTAACACACCCCTTTTTTGTAGGAATGGGAGACTTCTCATTTAAAAAATTATCAAAACTAGATCTACTAGATCCATTATTTTATTCTAACTGACTTCACTAGAACCAAGTTCATGAAATATTATGTTGTTCAGATATCCTTGAATAATAACCTACCTTGTGTATTTTATGACTAAGGTAAGATTCTTGTTTTAAGGATTTAGAACACTAACCTTGTAGGTTGGTTTTCAAAAGAAATTTTTGGAGTCTCACTAATTTCCTGAAACAACAGACCTAATGTCCTACATGGTAAATAAAAATATGGTTGGTAGTTGGTAAGTTATTAATGGGTTGCAATTCTTTTCATTTCACTTAGTCTTTTTCCCATATTTCATAGGAATAAATGGATAAATGGAGGAGAGCCACGTGAAAATTATCATAAGGTGTCAGAATGACCAATCTCCTAGTCATGTTAGAGATGTCAGAGCTTAGGGGAGCTCAACCCACTCAAGGTATGCCACATCATGAGGTGTCAGAGCAGCCAATATCCCAGTCCTATCAAAGATGTCAAAGCCTAAGGGAGCCTGGCCCACTCAAAGGATACAATGTAGCAAGCTATAAAATTGACCAGTCTCTCAGTCCTATTAAGGATGTTAGAGCCTAAGGGAGCCTAGAACACTCAGAGTATACCATGTAACAAAGTGATATATCAACCAATATCTTGATCTTGTTAGAGATGTCAGAGCTTGGGGGATTTTCACTTAGAAAGGTGATATATCACCCAATATCCTAGTCTTATTAGAGATGTTAGAGCCCAGGGGAACCTAGCTCACTTAAGGCATTCCACATTATAAGGTATCAAAGTGACCAATCTCCTAGTCTTATTAGAGATGTCATAGCCTGAGGGAGCCTCACCCACTCAGAGGATGCTATGTAGTGAGCTGTTAGATCACCTAGTATTTTAGTCCTATCAGAGATGTCAAATCCTAGGGGAGCCCAACACACTCAAGACATGCCACATAGTAAGGTGACAAATTGACCAGTCTCCCAGTCTTGTTAGAAACATCAAAGCCTAGGGGAACATGACTCACTCAAGGTATACCATGTCACAAGGTGTTAGAGAGGTCAATATCCTGGTCATGTCAAAGATATCAGAGCCTAGGGGAGCCTAGTCCACTTAGAGAATGCCACATAGCACAACCAAACATATGAGCAGGTGGCCACCTAAGGCCTTGAGATGATTAGAATGAAGTATAGATGGAGCCTAAGGACCAATCAAAGGATGCTACATGTCCCTAAATGGCACCTCACCCCTATTAAAGGTATGATAATGAAGTACAAAGCTATGTTTAGGTGTCAATTGCTAATAAGAGGACTGATAGATGGATGTGATGTGGCATAAGTCAAGAGTTACTCAAGAGGCCTCAAGAAGATGTGAATGAATTCCTACCATACATTGGGAATTAAAAAAATAGAAACTTGGGCTTGATTGGACAATTTTTTAAAATATCACATTGTCATTACTAAATATGCTTGGTAGCATAGGATCATGAGCTCTAGATTTAACTCTAGATTAATAAACAAAGAGAGGAGATCAAGGCACCAATCCACATTTGAATTCACAACAAGTGAGCTACCAAATGTCATTAGTATAGGGGGTTAAATGTATGATTTTATTAATATCCTAAGGAAGTCTCACTAATGGTTATACCTATGTACCCTCAAGAGAAAATCAACTCCTTGTTTTCCAATTCCTATCGCATATCTATGTATTTTTACCTTACACTCAATACCTTTCTATTAGCTTCCATCCTACTACAATGGTTATATCCTCCTTAAAACCCAAGGCCAAACTTGAGTACAAGGATACCTTGTTCTAAAAAAGGTTTAAACCAATTCAAGCGTTATAATGACACGTTTAAAACCATCAAACAAGTAGCCAAGGACTTAGGGTCTAACATTGATGAACATGCCAAGTTTGAATATGCCCTTCACACTTATAAAAAATGCATACTTCATAAGGCCATAACCAAACTTGAGATGTTCCCCTATGCTAATTTTTTTGGTAACCTATTTCTCACCACCATATAAGTACATAATAGAATACATAATTGGGTTTTCTTAGCTAACTCTTAGCACTAAATTACCGACATCTTTAGGAATGCCTACAAGGCATATTACTCCCTCCCAAATTTCACCTTCTCATATGATGTAGTAGGGGTAAAAAATTGGATTGACACCTTCCAATTTTATGAGGTCTTACAATACTGAGTTAAGAATCTAGATGCCAAGTGGCTTAATAATGAGGACACCAATGCATACACAATCCACACATTTTAAAAGGAGGTCTAGGTGGGTATGATTATACTAAATGGATTATTTATGGCCCTAAACTGCCTATATGTTAATGAATTATGGGTGCCCCTACTCTATATGATCCTCATGGGCTCTAAAGTTCTAGACATAAGAGGGCTAATCAACTTCAAATTGGTCAATGCCATAGTAAATGCCTGAATAAGGGGAAATTTATACATGATGAGCTATCTCATAGATGTGGTTTATGGAATGCTTACATTCATTCCATCTAATTTTCCTTCATGTATTCCATGGGGATTAGTAGTCCATATAGTCTTTTATAAGCTATATAGACACTAGCACTAGAACCATATTTGAGATACCTATGAGCACTTATACTTGGTGGTGTATAATGAAATCAATGAGGCCCCAATGCCACATTTATCATCATACATTAGTTACTCTATTTTAGCCCTTGGTGACTATTGGTACTACTAGGAAGACACCATAATTCAAGTCACAAGCATTCTCAAGTAGCCCCTCTACTTGCCATACTTCATCCTAGATTGTCTAGAAGAGTAGGAGATTGTGTACCCATTGGTATAAGGTGTTTTTAGCTTATACATAAGCCACCATAAAAAGGCATGGCTACCAGTCCTAATCCCCATTTGGTACCATATTTATAAGGCCTTTTATCCTCTTCAAAAAATGGTGATTAGGTGGGATTCCTTCACCCTAGGGAGAGTTGAGCTACAACATTGGGACCTTAATTACATGATCAGGGCTCATTTGATGAGGTACTCAACTTGCCTCAATATTAACTACAACCACCAGTCATAAGATAATGATGATCTCTACTTGAACATTATAAATGACTAGGAGGTGCTGGCCTAGATTATAGCTCAAAAGAATAGGAAAGGAAATAAAGTCTAAGAAATCCCATCTATGCCCCCTAAAACACTTGATCACTCTATGGAGATGTCACCCTAACTCCTCCTATGATTTCCAAGAGGATTTTACAAGGTATTCTACAACCTTCTCCTCTGCAAGCTATAGTTCCTCATCCTTCATCCCTCAACTCCAAATCTACCTCTTCTAACAACTCTTGCCCTTCATGCTTTGGTTCCACTTTTACCTCATCTAATATATCTAATAACCTAGCCTCTCCTAAGCTAAACCCACATTAATTAGCATTAGGTAGCCTAGTCATAGGTGACTCAACCATCAATACCTCAGCCCTAAGCCACATAGACCCTAAGGTTTGATGTCACTAGTAGCCTAGAGATAAGCCCAAACTAGGTTCCTAATAAGCATTAGTGTAGGATCCACACCTTACTCCATCTAATTTCTAGATTCTACCCCTCACTCTCACCACCTTCTAACTCCCTCTCATGATACCCCTAAGTTTTTTCCCCTCCTACAAGCTCCCTAGGTGGTGCCTTCTCTTTTCCCTATTAGATCACTAACATTGTTCACCCAGGTACCCTTGGCCACAATCCTCTCAAGCATCTTCAATTTTTACTTTCCCTCTACTCTATCCATTCCAAAACTTGGAACCTCCTTGGTAACTTTATTAGACATGCCTTCAACCCAGGTACCTATATGCACACCTCCATTGATGAGCATGGATACAACCTTAGGTAGTGCATCTCAAGTACCCAAAACCATCCCAATGCCCCCTTTGGTCATCCTAATACCTCCTTTAACAATTCAAAACCTCCAAAATCAACCCCCATAGCTCCTACTATCTATGCTAGTCTTTCTAGCATGGCATCTAGGACTGACTCGAGTAAGAGACCTAAGAATAATTAAAATGTGACTTACCCTCAAGATTTAATTTTAAAACCTTTTACTCCAGTCTATACTCCTCTATTGGCCTTTACAATTCCTCTAGTACCCATCATGATAATTCCATGTATTTCTCCCCAACCCCCTCTTTTCATTACCCTAGGTACCCAGGGATTTGGATTCAACTAGCTATTCTCTTAACTTTTATTGAACACCCCTCTCTCGAGAGTCATTGCCCCTCAAGTGGGTATGACATAGGATTAGTGGTGGGAACAAATGTTATTATAGGCTTTCCCTTTTGTCCTTCTTCCCTTTTCTTTCATGCCCCCTCTTCCTTCATTACTTTCCTTATTCACCCCTTTCACTTCCTTTGTCTCCCCTCCACCTCATCCTTTGCCCTTCACCACCATCTCTACCACCCCTCCAACACCTCCTAGAACTTGGGTAATGGTCCCAAGGTCATAAGCACCAAAGATGACAATCTAAGGTGACCCAAACATAAAATGTATTTTTAATTCAGCCCAATGAAGCATGAAGAGGACCCTAATGTGAAAATTCATCTAAGAGAGGAATCTACTGGTCTAACAAACCCAATAATATTTGTTCTCTCTAACTAAGGTGAATAATTCCATTACGGAGGAGAAGGTAAATTAGGATCCACTCTTCATTTTCTAGGGAATCCATAACATTTTGAAGAATCTCTTTAATGATATACAAAGTTAGGTTTAGACACTAGAAGCCTAGATGAAGAGTTTCTTCCCCATCAAGCTAATTGGGTAGGTAAAGGATGCCCTCTTACTACTCTTTTTAGTTATGGGGAAGGTGGTGGAGACTATGGTAGAGACCAATGTGCTCATCTAGTAAACTCAAGCTTACATGGAGAGGATGGTAGAGATTGATGGAAAATATAGGATGTTGATGGTGATAAAAAATAAAGGTATGTTCCTAGAATTTAAACTAATTCCCACCTCTAACTTGGGGTTGTATCAAATATATGTTGGGAACATGAAAATAGATATGGAGGATTGGTTGGTTATGGCTCGAACTATAACAAGACCAATGGAAGAGAATAGGAAAAAGATATTGGCATACTTCAAGGAGGTCAATATCTATGTGCTACTCCACCTAAACAATACCCTACTAGACAAGGGAGAATTTAAAGTCCACTTGGGTCACTTTGACTAGGTCATGAGGAAGAAAGTCACCAAGGCAAATAAGGCACCTGAGTGGTTCTTGAGCTTTCAACATAATCCATGACAAACATCAACCAAGTGTCTAAGGTCCATTTCTCCATAGAGGCTCCCTTTTAGGTGTACCAAAGAATAGTGACTCAGGTTGAGGTAATATTTAGGGAACCCCCAATGAACCTTGCTAATCTAGACTAAGATTTCAACCACATGATAACTACATTAGAGGCCAGGGATGCAAGATTAAAATGGTTGGGAGCCAAATCTTCACAATCTCTATCACATATTAGTTAAGTGGTCTCATAAAGATATTTTTGAGGGATTAGGGAGGATTTTGTTTTGAATTTTGAACTATGGTTGTAACTACCATGAGTGGCCATCATGGCCCATGATGGGAATCTCATGCTATATAGAGGTGAATCCCATCCTTATCTATAAAAATCAAAGCCATATTTTAATTTAAGTGTCGACTAATTTTCTATCAAAAGTGATATCATATTAAATCTAAGATTTCATCTACATTCTCCTTCATCTATTCAGATTATAAAGTTGGCCATGATTGATACTATTGTAAAAGCACTTATTATTTTAGTGAACATAATTCTAATTTTATATCAAATACTTGTTTTGTGTCTCAAATTGTCTTTCATATCCATTCTGGATGTTTGTTAATGCTATATTAATTAGACTAATACCTTGATATTAAATGTATGTTATGGTTATGATGTGCTTGTCTATTATAATCCCACTATGAACTCTCTTGTTTCTCTTCTTATAGTACTATTAATTTGTTTACTAGTCTTCAAGTTACTATTGGAGGTTTATGTATAATATACTATAAACTTATAATAATTATATTTAGTGAGGGTTCATAGTTGAGACATGCTCCCCTATTTCCTCAAATTTTTCCCATTGTGTGTTCTTTGAGGTAGAAATTTTGGTGAAACCTAGTCCAGAGTGGTATAACTATGGCAAGGGCACTTAGTTTGATGGTTGATGCATTGATTTTATTATAAATTTGTATCCTCTCTTTTCTACCTTACTCTTCCATCCAATTTGGTATTTATTTTCAAATATTGAGCTACCATTTCCCCTTATGTTTAGAAAATCAAGGAGCACAATACATGATCTTCAATAATAACTTTGGACAATTAAAATCTTATTCAAGAATCTCATATTGAGATTTTGGTGGTGGTACCACATCTCTTGGAGACTATTTGATGTGGACTCCATAGTGAAATTAAATACCCACAATCATACCCTGGGATGATTCTAAATCAATCCTAAAATAGAGGATGAAAGTCCATCATTGTTACCATTTTCCTCTTTAGGAATGCCCAATCTCATGGGTATTTCATGAACTAAGTTTTTGAGTGAAGAATAACTGGCATTAGAAGGAGGGCCAATCTATATATTTTAGACTTAACATTAGCTTATTAATTGGGGAAAAGGCAACAAGAGTTTGTGTATTGAATGCTCTCTTATTTGAAATTGTGCTTGTTGATAATAACATAATAACTATTATTTGATTGTGAAGCATTCAAGAGGGTAGTTCGCTCATCACCAACGCTAGGTCCCATCATTATTGATTACTAATTTTCCCTTAATTTTTCATAGAAACCTAGGCTCAACCATCCTAAATAGATTGTGATTCCAAATATTTTATCCTTACAAACTGTTCCAAATTTATAGCCCAAAATGGCTTGGTTGGTTGGCTCTGCCATTAATGTCCTGAGAGTTGTCCATGATTTACATAAAAACCTAAGAAACATCCTCCCTATTTCACTCTTGGTGTGGGATGAAATACTCAAGAACACATAATTTCTTATAAAACTACCTTGAGGTTCTTGAATTTAAAACATGAGGATGTGGCATGCAGACTTTCCCCCTTCACATTTATGGACTCAACATATGATTGGTTCCTCACCCTCCTTGAAGACTCTATCCCTAGTTGGGAACATTTTAGTACTACCTTCCTCACCTAATTTAGGCAAGTGATATAGCCTAGTTTCCTATACCAATAATTTTCTTGTATAAAATGGGTGCCTAATGAGCCTATTAGGAACTTCAATGCTAGGTTTCAAAAGATGTATAGTCAGGTCACCGTGCTTTATCAGCCTAACACAAAACTAGCACTCAAAATGTATAAGAGTGCTTTAGACCCTTGGAAATCCATGTTTCTAAGGAGAGACCTAAAAATAATATACCTATCCTTGGATTATGTAGGAGCTATCAAGGTAGATAAGCAATTGAACACTCAAGGCCACATGATGGCTCCCATTCCTAATGTGTTACCATATATGCCCACATCGAGATTCTTGCCCAATGTTAATCAAAATACCCCAATGCTTCATCCACTCCCTATAATGCATAAAATACCCCTAGGTCATCCCACTTTAAATGAACAACTAGGTTTTATTAACCCAAGGGGCCATGAACTGACTCCACATATACCACACTAGGTAATATTGGTAGCAACCAATAATACCTAAACTCTACCACATGAGACCACAAAGAATGAGTTGGATGCCATTCAATGAAGGGTATAAAAACTCAATAATTATTTCCTTGGGATATAAATCTAGGTGATTAATTCTAATGTAGAGAGATCCAACAAAAACTTCACATATCAAAGATTGATCAAGAACTATAACTGTCCTCACAATCTCCTTAAAACCTTACCAAATAGGTTGCTCAAAATTAATATCTTCGAGATAGTCTTACCTAACTAGTGTTGTGTGCATAACATGATAACCCATGGAGAACTAGATTGCATGGATTTTGGTTCTACTTTTGAGATCTTCCATAAGGAAATTGAATAATATGAGTTGGTCCTAAATCACCCTAAAGCATCCAACATGGGTAAATCCCCTAACACTGTTATGGTGTTAGAAACCATGGATTTCCCTAGCCATAAAGAAAATGAGCTAGCAGAGGGAATTAGTGAGGTGTAATCATTTTAAATTTTTTTGAGGAGCAACTATGCCCTCAATAATATCCAACTATAACATCCCATCACTACCTCAAGTCCCTAAATAATGGTGTAACCCCACTTGACCAAAATGATAAGAATGACCCCCACCTCCAAGACCTCAAGAACCTAAGGTCCCTATATAGACCCTGGAAATCCAACTTAAAGTGGGTTATAACAAAGTAGAGGACATGAAAATTATTAAAGCCAACATCATAGTTCATGAGCTTGCTCAAATCATTGAGAAATGTGATCTCCTACTAAAATCCTTGACTTAGAATCTAACCTCATTGACCCAACTAAAACCAAGAGCAACACACACCAATGCACTCATTCAAAAGAATAAGATGGAGGTGCCCCCTTTCCTTATAACATTTTAGTTATTTGGAAGGAATATACATATCTGCCTAGTAGATTTAAGAGCCTTAAACAATGTAATGTTGACAGGCATATGTTAGAAGCTCAGATTGGTCCTTATAAAATCGGATAAGGTAGTTATCCAACTCGATAAATTTGAAGTGAAAGTGATACGGGCAATACTGAATGTACACATATAGTTGGAATATGATCCTAGGATTCAACAATTCATAGACATCTAAGTGGTGGAGATTCCCTAAGCTTATGACATGCTCCTCATTAAAGATTGGTCCAAAGCCTTGAATGGGTATATGGCCACAAATTTCTCCCATATGTGGTTACCATGGAGGGGAGTAGCCAACCAAATCTAGGTAGACAAGGAACCTCACATGAAATACATGATAATTGATTACAATGCCATTAATGAGAAGGTAAACTTAGTATCCTCATATCTAAAAATCTACACAATGAGCACAAAACTATCCAAAGACCAAGATAGCCATTTCCCAAACCTACTCAGCTTATGGTCTCTCTCTATTTATGGAGCTCATTCCAAACAAGGAAATGGGGGTGGTTTTCTTCTTATAGACATCTTAGGGAGGGAACATTCAACATTGTATTGGTTACAATTTCCTTGCATAAATAATCTAGTAGAGTACAAAAAATTAATCCTAGGATTATAATTTACATTGAAGTATAAGGCCAACAAACTAAGAGTATTTAGTAACTCTGAGTTGATGGTCAACCAGATCAAGACTAAATTTCAATGCAAGCTATCATATCTCAAAAGGTATAAGTAGAGGTATTGCGACCTAATCAAAATGTTTAATGCATTTAATATCATCCCTATCCTTTAAGATTAAAACTAAGTAGCTGACTCACTAGCCTAACCCCTTAGATGACACTAAGTTACAAGAGTTTTCTATGGAATATTTCCCATGTCCCTCCATCCCTAAAAACATGATAAATGTTTAGGTCATTGAGGATAACTAATAGATCATACAATTTATTAGTAATGAGGGAATATTTGAGACTTGAGTTAGAAATGAGAAAGATAGAGATAACCCAAGGAATGAGTTGGACGAAGATGGGATCCTTAATATTCATGGGAATCAGATATCAAAATTGATGATCTCATTAGATAGAGTATTTGATACCTTAGACCCCACATTCCAAGCAAAAAATCCCAAGTTTAAGGATCAAAAGTACCGACTCATCAACCTTGGCCTTATAGATAACCCCTAAATAGTCAATGTAAGTCCTAACTAGATGGACTATGAATTGGAGCAGTTAAAAAAATTAATGCGAAGATATAAAGATGTAATTACCTAGGCTTATAAAGACCTTAAGGTCTTTGACCTAAGAGTAATCACTCACACCATTCCTCTCAAACATAGTAAAAAACCCTTTAGGTAAAGATAAAGGCTAGTAAACCCAATCATGGATCCCTAATACACAAGTAAGTCCATAAGTTACTTTCTATGGGGATAATTTTCCTAGTTTGCCACTCCACCTGGGTGGCCAACTTGGTGCTTATGTGAAATAAAAATAGAAAAATCCTCCTGTGTGTAGACTTATAAAACTTAAATTGAGCCTCTGACAAAGATAATCACCCATTGCCTTCCCTTGAAGAAGTAATCTAAATGGTGAGTGGATCTCAAATGATATCCTTTTGGATGGATTTTCAAGATACAACTACAACTTGGTTAAATTTGAATACAAGGATAAGACCGCCTTCACCACCAAGTGGGGAACATTTACTTATAAATGAATGCCTTTTAGGTTGATCAACACTGGTGCAAATTTCCAAAGAGTGATGGACTTTTCTTTCAAAGGATTGATTAAATGTATAATAATATATATGGATGATCTAACTATGTTTTTGAAGTACATGTCAGATCACATACATTATTTGGAGAAAGTATTCAAAATATGTAAAAGGTATGGCATTTCCCTAAACCTAAAGAGGAGTGTGTTTGGTGTCACTGAAGGTATTCTTTTTGGTCACATTATCACAAAATAAGGTATTACTATCAATCTCTAAAGGGTGGATGTAATTTATAACTAACTTTACCTAACATTAAGAAAGAACTAAAATCCTTTTTTGGGAAAATTAACTTTGTGCATAAGTTCATTTTTGGACTTGCTAAAATTGTAAAACCCTTGAATGATATGTTGAAATAAGATGCGAAAGTAGAATTGGATGTTGAATTAAAGAAATATTTCCATGATATCAAAAATTCCATTATGCAAGCCCCAATCCTCATTAGTATAGACTATACACAATATTTCCATATCTACCCCTTTGCTTCCAAACATACAATTATTGCTTGTCTCACCCAGATATTAGATGGAGAAGAGAAACTCATTGCTTTAATGAGAACCAATATGAAGGATGTTAAGCTGAGATATTCTACCCTAGATAAACATGCCTATGCCCTATTCAAGGTGGTGAAGAAATACAAATACTACATCCTCAGGAATAAAGTGCACGTAATTATCCCAAACCTAAAAAAAAAGTAGATGCTAAGGTAGAATTATTTTGGTAGACATAGAGGCTAATGGATGAAAAAATTATAAGAGTATAACTTAGAAATCAAACTGGCCAAACTCGTTATAGGATAGGGCCTCACCTAGATAATATTTGAGATAGATCTGATAATAACTGTATACCAAATTGACCATGGGAGTGTGATATAATATGAATGGTATACTCTCATCATGCATTTCATACTCTATGAAAATGCACTTCTAAGACTTAACCATACATAGAAGAGGTCCCTCTGGTTGAAGGCTGCATAATATATGCTAAAGGAGTTATTTTAAAAGGAACCATGAAGGAATCTATCTCAAGTGCATGTCATAAGAGGAGGCCAAAGAAATAATGTCAAGTTTTCATGAAAAATTGAGAGTTGGTCATCCCACAACAAATGTCATGGCCCACATAGTATTTGAGTAGGCTAATACTGGCCCACAATGTTCAAAGATGTTCACGCCCATGTTTACATTTACATTAGTGCCAAACCTTTGCTAAAAGGGAAACCAATGCAATAATGCCACTATAGCCCATCATGGAGTCAACACCATTTGCCAAATGGGGAATGGATTTCATCATAGTCATCAACCCCAATTCATCAGTCAACAATAAGTTTGTCCTCATGAGCATAAACTATTGCACGAGGTGGTCTGATTCAATTACAACTAAAAGAAGTACTGCTACTAAAGTCGTCAAGTTCCTAGAAAACACCATAACCACCTATTTTTGGTTCCCCATCTCTTTGATGTGTGATAAGGGTCCTGCCTGCCAATCTATAGAGTTCACATAATGGGCCTATGATAATGGAATCATGATAAGGTTCTCATCCAATCACTACCCACAAAATAATGGACTGGCTGAGTCTACCAATAAAAATTTAATAGTTGCCATCAAGAAGTTAGTTGAAGAAAATGCTTAAGAATGAAACTCATTATTAAAGTTCACTTTATGGGTAAAACACACCAAGTATAAACAAGCCCCAAAAATATCTCCTTTACTTATAGTTCATAGATTGGAAATTATCATGTCAGTCATGCTCAAGCTACTAACTTATAAATTCATGCAATAATTCATGGAACTAGATGCTAGGGTGAATTCTAGACTCCTAGACATAACTCAATTAGAGGAATCCTAGGATGAAGTGTTTTTAAGATTTAAAAAACATTAGGATATAGTCAAAAGGTGGTTTGATAAAAGAGATAAGATCAATACCTTCAAAATATCTAACCTAAACCTAGTGTGGGATAAGGCTCATGAGAAGAAAGCCCAACATTCAATTTTTGATCCCCTTTGGACTAGCCCATACCAAATAATTGAATTCCTAGGTCAGAATGCCTTCCACCTCAAAGATATTGAGGGAAATGATCTACCACTACTAGTAAATAGATAGTTCTTGAAATATTATTTCTTGGCTATCCCATCCAACGTAATTTTTGAATAATCTATTCAATGACTGGTAATTTATATATTATATAGGTTTTGATTTTGGTTGTGTGTTTACTTTTATCATGTGTTTGTTTTTGTTTTATGTGTTTTTAATTCTATTTGCATCTTATTTTTGTGGTATTCCTATGATGCCTATCCTTACTAGTATCCACTCTAGGTGTTGGTCAAATCCTGGGAAGAATCATTGAGAAGTAGGAAGACCTAGGTTGAATACCTGATCTAATCAAGTCAAGGATAATAATTGAACATTTTTTACATTTTAGATTTGGGAGGCCAAGGATTATAAGAGAAACAAGTGAATTTTATAATATTCCACATGTTAATAGAACCACCAAGTTTCACTTAATTTAACATCTTAGGAAAAAGACAAGAAAAACATGTAGAATCTAAATTCTGAGTCTTCCTCCAAAGGGCCATACACGCAACCTCCATTGTAGGATTTCCATCCTAGATAGTAGTGGAATAAGGCATTGAATGAGATTGGAGGTATCTCTATTGAGGCTATGGATGCCCACCTGGTAGTAGAACAATGCCCATGCCATCCCCCTTCATGCCATCAAGACATCAACACCCTTGAAGGAGCTTCATACCCATTCCAACCTCTATTACTCAAGTAGAGTTTGTAATTAAATAAAATATTAAGAGTCACTTCTTACAAATAATAATGACCATCTACAAGATGAAATCTCAGTATGCCACTTGCTATTATGTGACTTTAGTGCCTTATTTTTTCTACTATGTATTAATATTTGTCTTACAATTTGTGTTCTATGTAAGGGGGAAAATTAACTGGTTAGGTTATAAGTTCTCATCATCACTTTCCTCATGAAATTCACCATGAATTATGGATAACATGCCCCCTTTTCTTAGAAATGGGGGACCCATCCTTTAAAAAATTATCAAAACCAAATCTCTTGGATCCATTCTTTCATTCTAACTAGCTTCGCCAGAACCAAGTCCCCAAAATCTTATGTCACTTTGATTTGATCAAATAATAGCATACCTTATTTATTTTAGGACTAAGGTAGGCTTCTTGTTTTAAGGATTTATAGTACTAACCTTGTAGGTCATATTTTAAAATAAGTTCTTAGAGTCTTGTTTCTTTCCCAAAGTAACAGATCCAACATCCTATATGATAAATCAAAATCTAGTTGGTAGTTGGGTAAGTTATTAATGGGTTAAAAGTATTTTCATTTCACTTAGCATTTTTCCTAAATTTCACAAAAATAAATTTGAAAATGGAGGAGAGACACATGACAATTATCACAAAGTGTCAGAGTAGTCAATATCCTAATACTGTTAGAGATGTTAGACCTTGAGGGATCCTAACCCACTTAGGGTGTGCCATGTTACAAGGTGTTAGAGTATCCAGTCTCCTAGTTATATTAGAGATGTTAGAGATTGGGGAGCCCAACCCACTTAAAGGATGACATGTAGTGAGATGTCAGATCAGCCATTCTCCTAGTCTTGTTAGAGATGTCAAAGTTTGGGGGATCCTGACCCACTCAGGGCATGACACTTAATAAGGTAACAGATAAACTTGTCTCTTAGTCTTGTTAGAGATGTCAAAGCCTAGGGGATCCCAACCCACTCAGGGCATGCCATGTAAAAAAGTGATAGATCAACTGGTCTCTTAGTCCTATTAGATATGTTAGAGCCCAAAGGAGCCTAGACCACTCAGGGTGTGTCATTTCATAAGGTGTTAAAGTGGCTAGTCTCCTAGTCTTGTCAAAGATGTTAGAGCCTAGGGGAGACTGACCCACTCAGATGATGCCATAAAGTGAGATATCAGATCATCCAGTCTCCCAATCTTATTAGATATGTCAAATCCTAGGGGATCCTAACCCACTTAGGACATGCCACATAGCAAGGTGATAGATTGGCTATTCTCTTGATCCTATTAGAGATGTTAGATATTAGGGATCCTGACCCACTTAGGGCAAGCTATGTCATAAGGTGTTAGAGAAACCAATCTACTAGTCCTATCAGAGATGTCAGAGCTTGGGGGAGCCCAACCCACTCAGATGATGCCACATAACATGACCAAACATATGAGTAGATAGCCACCTAAGGGCCCAAGATGGTCAAAATAAAGTACAAATGAAGCCTAAATACTAATTAGAGGATGCCACATGTCCCTAAATGACACCTTACCCATCCTAAAGGTATGACAATAAAGTAAAAATATATGTTTAAGTGATGACTATTAATAGGAGGACCGATAGATGGATGACATATGACATAAGGCAAGATTTACCTAGGAGGCCTCAAGGAGATGTGACCACATGCCTACCACACACTAGGTATTAATGAAATAGAAAGTTGGGCCTGATTGGATAGTTTTTTAAAAATGTTGCATTGCCATTGCTAAATATAGTTGGCAGTGTAGGCTCATAAGCTTAAAATTTTAATTCATATTAGGAAATAAATAGAGGAGATCCAGCCAACAAACCAAATTTGAATTCACAGTAAGTGAGTTGACAAATTCCACTAATACATGGGGATGATTGTATGATTTTATAAACATTCTAAGGAATACTCACTAATAATTATCATTATATACCCTCAAGATCAAATCAAATCCTTACTTTCTAATTCCCATCACATACCTCTATATTTTTCCCTTGAACTCAATTAATTTCTATTGGCTTCCATCCTTCTATAATGGTTGCATCCTCCTCAAACCCTAAGGTCAAACCTGAGTATAGGGATACCCTATTCCCAAAAGGCTTGACCAAATTCAAGCATTATAATGACCTATTCAAAACCATCAAATTGGTACCCAAGGACTCAAACTCTAACAATGATGAATAGGTTGAGTTTGAAGATGCCCTTTGGGATTATAAGAAATGTGGTCTTTACAAGGTTGCAACCAAACTTGAGATGTTCCTCTACACTGACTTATTCAACAACCTACTTCTCACTACCATCTAAGTGTAAATTGGAGTCCATGTTTGGGTTTACTCAACCAACTCTCGATACTAGATTATCGACATCTTTATGAACTCCTACAAAGTATATTACTCACTCTCAGATTTCATCTTCTCATATGATGTACTAGTGGTGAAAAATAAGATTGGAAACTTGCAAATTTATGAGGTCCTACAAGATTAGGATGAGAATCTAGATACCAAGTGGGCTAGCAAGGAGGACATCAATGCATACATAGTTCACACCTTCTAGGAGGAGGTTCCAGTGGGTATGATTCTAATAAACTAATTATTCAAGGCCCTAAACTACCTACATGTTAATTAATTATGGGTGCCCCTACTCTATACAATCCTCATGGGATCCAAAGTTGTAGACATGGGAGGGCTGATCAATTTCAAGTTGATCAATGCCATAACATATGCCCAGATAGGGGAAATTTCTACATGATGAGTTATCTCATAGATGTAGTTTATAGGGCACTCACCTTCAAACCATATCCTTTTCCTACATGGATTTTAGGGGGATAAATGGTCCATGTAGTCTTTTATAAGCTATAGGCTACCAGTACTAGAACCATATCTAAGACAACTATGAACACTTCTAAGTGGTGGTGTATAATGTGATCAATGAGACCCTAATGCCCCATTTATCATATGAAATTAGGGACTCTATTTTAGCCATCGGTGACTATTGGTACTATTTGGAGGACACCATGATTCAAGTTTTAGGCATTCTCAAACAGCCCCTCTACTTGTCATACTTCATTTCAAATTGCTTGATAGGGTAGGGAATCACATACTAGCTGGTAGAAGTTGTTTTCAACTTCTGTATAGGCCACCAATAGAAGGCATGCCTATCACTCCTAATCTCCATTCAACACCATGTTTATAAGGGATTCCTACCTCTCTAGAAAATGATGATTGGGTGAGATTTATTCACCCTAGGGAGAGATGAGCTCTGACATTAGGACCCTAAGAGCATGGTCAGGGATTATCTGGTGAGGCACTTGACTCAACTAAATATCAACTATAAACACTAGTCAGAAGATGATGATGAGATCTACTTGAACATTATAAATGACCAATAGGTGATGGCCTAGATCACAACTTAAAATAAGAAGAAAATAAAGAAGGTCTAGGTAGGCCCATCTACAGACCCTCCAACACCTATTTTATCTATAAAGGATGTCACCCTAACTCCTCTCATGGTTTTTAAGATGATTTTATAGGGTATTATACCACCTTCTCCTCTGCTAGCTTCAACTCCTCATCCCCTAACTCCAATTCTACCTCTTTTAGTAGCTCCTACCCCTCATGCTTTGACTCCACCTCTCCCTCCTCTAGAAACTTTGGTAGTTAGGCCTCAGCCATGTCAAACCCATGTTCCTCAGCATCATGCAGCCCAAGCATAGGTAGCTCAACAACCGATACCTTGACCCTAATCTATAGAGACCCTAAGGTTTGATGTCACCAGTAGCCCAAAGGCAAGACCAAAATAAAGTTCCCAATAAGCCTAGTAAAAGCTCCACCCCTTACTCCTTCCACTTTTTAGGTTCAACCCCACTCCCATTGCCTTCCATATCCCTCTCATGGCACCTCTTAGTTCTACTCCCCTTCCACAAGCTCCCCAAGTGGTGCATCCTCTTTTCCTTATTATACCCCTTCTATTATTCACCCAGGAACCCTTAGCCTTGGTAATCTTGAGCATCCTCACTTATTCCTTTCCCTCTACATCATCCATTCCACAACCTAGAACCTTCCTGGTACCTTCATTGGGTACACCTTCAACCCAAGTACCTATGGGTACACCTCCATCAGTGAGAGAGGATGAAACCTTAGGGAGTGCATATCAAGTACCTAGAATGATCTTGGTGCCCCCTTTGGTCATACTATCACATCCTTTGATAGTTTAATAACCTCCATAGTCACCCCCTACAACTACTAATAGCCTTGCTAGCCCTTTTACCATGACATCTGGGGTTGACATAGGTAAGAGACCTAAGAAGAAGGTGACTCACCCTCTAGCTTTAGTTCATAAACCTTCCACTCTAGTTTAGACTCCACTAAAATCTATGGTTCCTTCAACACCAATCATGGTAGCTCCATACATTACTCCCTAGATCCTTCTTTCTAGTACCCCAGACACCCAAGGATTTGTATTTAACCAACTAATCTCTTCCCTTATATTGAAATCCACTCCATTTGGAGTCATTAACCCTAAGATGGGCATAACTCAAGAGTAGTGGTGGGCATAAATGTTCCCATGGGCCTCCCCTTTCATCCTTCCTCCCTTTGCTCCCATACCCCCTCCTCCTCTATTGATTTCCTCATTCACCCCTTCCACTTCCTCCATATCCCCTTGACCTCATCCTCCACCCTTCACCACCATCTCTACAATCCCTCTAACACCCCCTAAAACCTAGGGAATGGTTCCAAGGTCATAATCATCAAAGGTGACAAATCCAAATCCACCTGAATGTGTAGTAGAGTTTTGATTTAGCAATAAGAAGCATGAAGAGGACCTTAATATAGAAATTCATCTAGGAGGGGAACCCAATGGTTTAGCAAACCCATCAAGATTTATCATACCTAATCAAGTTGAGGACTTCCACTGGGGAGGAGAAGGTAGCTGAGCATCGAATCTTCATTCTTTGAGCAACCCATGACAAGTTGGATAAGCTCCTTGAGGATATAAAAATTTAGGTTTAGACATTATAAGCTTAGGTAAAGATATATTACACCATAAAGTTAATTGGGTAGGTCAAGGATGCCCTCTTAATAATCTTCTCAATTATGGGGAAGGTGGTGGAGACTATGGTGGAGAGCAATGTGTTCATCTAATAAACTTAGGATTACATGGAGAGGATCATGGAGATTTATGGAAAATGTAAGAAGCTAATAGTGATATTAAACAAATGTATGTTCCTAAAATTGGAATTAATACCCACCTCTGACTTGTGGTTATATCAAATGTATGTTAGGAACATGAAAATGGTTATGGAGGGTTGGCTAGTTGTGGCTCAAACCATAAAACAACCCTTGGAAGAGGGTAAGAAAAAGATATTGGCCTACTTCAAGGAGGTCAATATATTTGTGTTGTTCCACCTATATGGACTTCTACTAGATAAGGGAGAATTTGGAGTCCACTTGGGTCATTTTGATTAGGTCATGAGGAATAAAGTCACCAATATGAATAAGGAAGGGGCTCAGGAAGTTCTTGAGCTTTTAACATAGTACAAGACAAACATCAACCAAGTGTATGAGGTATAGGTGTCTATGGAGGCTGACTTCTTGGTGTATTGGAGATTGGTGACTCATGCTTAGGTAATATTCAAGGAAGCCTTGAATAACCTTACTAAGTTGGACTGAGATTTCAACCTCATGGTAGCCACGCTAGAGGTCATGGATGTAATGTCAAAATAATTGGGATCTAGATCTTCACAACTACCATTACATATCAATTAAGTGGTCACCCATATATCTTTTTGAGGGCTTAGGGATGATTTTGTTTTGAATTTTGAATTACTATTGTAACTAACATGAGTGGCCATCATGGCCCAGGGTAGAACTTTGACACTATTTGGAGGTGAATCCCATCCTTATCTATAAAAGTCAAAGCCATATTTTAATTTAAGGGTTGACTAAATTTTGCTTGAAAGTGTCATTGGATTAAAACTAGGATTTTACCTACTTTCTCCTTCATCTCTTTAGATTGTAAAGTTGGCCATGATTGATACTATTATAACATCACTTGTTTTTTTTAATGAATATAATTCCAATTTTTTGTAAAATGCTTGTTTTATGTCTCAAATTATCTTTCATCTCTATTTTAGATGTTTGTTAATTCTAGATTAATTAGAATAATACCTTACTATTAAATGTATGCTATGGTTATGATGTTCTTATCTATTACAATCCCACTGTGAACTCCCTTATTTATCTTTTTACATTACTGTTAATTTGGGTGCTAGCCTGCAAGTTACCATTAGAAGTTTATGTGTAATTTGCTATAAACTTCTAGTACTTATATTTAGTGAGGGTTAATAGTTGAGGCATGCTCCCTTGTTTCTTTAGAGTCTTCCCATTATGTGTTATTAGAGGTATAAATTTTGGTGAAACCCAATCCATAGTGGTATAATTGTGTTAAGGGCACTTGGTTCGATGGTTGATGCATTGATTTTATTCTAAATTTGGAGGTTTTTTTTTCTGACTTACTCTCCCATCTATTTTGGTGTTTATTTTCAAAGATTTAACTACCCTTTCCCCTTGTGTTTAAAAAATAGAGGAGAAAAATACATGAGCTTCAATAATAACTTTGGATAATTATAATCTTATTCAAAAATCTTGTATTGAACTTTTGGTGGTGGCACCACATCTCTTGGAGACTATTTCACAAGGACTCCATAGTGAAGTCAAATACTTGCAGCTGTGCCCTAGACTAATTTTAAATTAATCCTAAAATGCAAGACAAAAGTCCATCATTGTTCCCATCTTCCTCTTTGGGAATACCCAATCTCATGGGTATTTCCTGAACTAAATTTTAGAGCGAACAATAGTTTCCAAGGAGGAAGCTATAAAGCATTCTTTATTTCTAGAGCTTATGATTCTTATCCCTCACATAGATGGTAAAAAATGTAACAATGTCATGATTACTAATACTTATGATATTAATGTATGTAATATCACATTGTTAAAATCTTTTGGATATGTCATTGAACACTTGAATAAACATACTTCAACCAATGTTTACATAGGATCCATTGAGTGGTATTTAACTCTTGGTCTCAAATCATGTTATTTACATTCCATATTAACCCAAATTTGGCTCAATACAATGTTATATTAAGAAGGTCAAGGCTAAGATCAATGGGTGCAACACTTGGTAAGAATCATGACTATATAAAATTTGAATTTGGAAGTGAGCCTATTACTATTTCAAAGGATGGAACATCTTTTGAATAAGAGAGGAAATTACAAGGTATTCCTTCAACTAGTGCTTAGTCAATGATACATAATTCCTCTATGAACATAGAAAATGTGCATGATACTAATAATAAAGAACACATTGAAGAGAAACATAGATTAGAAAAATCAATTCCATAATATGGTGTGGTTGGTTATGCATATCCTACCATAGATACATAAGATGATTGGAATGATATGTCTAAATTACAAGATGAACATGTTAATACACTTGGTGAAAATGACATGTATGATACAAAACATACATATGAGCATTTTATTAACAACATATTTGATTATTAGGAACATAATATATTGTACACGTCTTATTTATGTTAGTTGGGTTATTCATTTCCTCTATTCTTCTATCTTGGCACATGTGTACATATGCTTTTGCATTGATCATTATTCTATCCCTTAGTTTTGTTTTCACTTGGCCCTTTCCTTTTGATTATTTAAATTGATCAAGAAATCCATGGCATCTATCCTATGATGATGAATCCTTTACAATAACCTCATCCCAATGCACGTTCTTTATGACATACTACTTGTTCACCCCTACATATTGACTATTTATACTTGTTATGGCATACATTGAGCTTACACAATCACATCTATTTATGCCTACATTTTATGACATGATAATATATACTGATTCTTACCCATTGGGGGCATAAACATCCTATGTACACATATTATATTGATATATGATATTTTGATTCACATATATAGTGGGGGTATATTGCTTACCTTCACTTCTTCTAGACTACTATGCTACTAAATTGAGTGTGGATTTTACTTTGACATATGATGTGGATTATTTATATCCCTTACATTATTCTATTTTGGCCTTGATTGAATACACATATAAGTAATATAGTTAAAAAAAAATGTAAATAAATTTAAAAAAAAAAAAAAAGTGACCTATGCATAACATGTATTACTTATCTACATGATTTCAATATGACTTATCACATATGGTATATTCTATGCACATGCATTTCATAGTATGCATGAGTGAGATGTAGTACATACGTGTTTTATATGACATGGAAATTTAGATGTAGCACATTCCTACATGTAGGGGTTACCTTCCTACATTTGGGGGAATGTTTACACTAGGGTCATCTTGATACACTTTACACATGTTATATCTTTATATGACTATTTATTGAGCTATTTTTAGACTTATTACACATGGATTCCATTTAATCATACTATTTACATTGAATTTTTTTTGGATATAATATTTTATATATTCAATGATGACACACATTAATTATGTAGATTAACCTTTCTTGTTCTATGCATGATTGATGTTGTTGTGTGTTACATGGTATGATTATTTTATTATCTATTAAATTATGTGACTCCTCTCTTCTTTATGAATTTGCATGACATTGGGTGTTCATTATATGACTTTTTTTGTGCTTGAATATTTTTTTATGACTCTTATTTTAATTGAATATATTTATTATTGATTTTTATTTAATCTGTTTGACACAGTGTGATATCATGAGTGTTTCTATGATTACTTGTGTGCATTATGGCCATGACATTATGTGTAACTATGTGACTCTATTTTCTATGTGTGGATACATCTAGGATTGTATATTGAGTTTATGATGCCACAATCCATATCACACATTTTTATTCTTGTGTGTAGTACCATAATACATATCATTCATATTCAACAAATTCATTACTTAATTCATCTATGAACATTGTTATATTAGTTCTATCAATGTGTTTCTCATTGATATATCTATTCTGACACGACACATGTATGCCTTAAGATATATGTTTCATATATGCTCATATGATATAATATTACTATATTGACATAATATTATCATGTTAACACATGATTTTACATGCTCATATCTTCTTATATGTGACATGATGCGTTTAAATCCTTTATTTTGAGATGAGCAACTCACAGGGTACATTTCACACCTCAAAAGGGGGCATACATATTTGCTTGTCTTGGAGACTAAGTACTTTACATAAATTTATTCATAGTTTGGTTATAAAAAATTCAAATTTTAGGCATAGATTACTTTAGATCAGTACCTGTTTATGCAGATTATTATAGGTGTATTGAGATTATCATAGGTTTGTCATAGATGGAGGCATATGCAAGGCACATGTTAGATATTTATAGGATTATGGGTCACATTTTACATATTTTATGAGATTATTATAGAGATTACAATAATAAGTTTACAAAAATATTCAAATTGGGGGCATATGCATAGCATATGCAAAATATTTTCATATATTATGACATTTTGGCATATGAGCATATGAGCATATGAGCATATGATCTAGATTATATATATTATTGAATTGAGGGAATAAAAGGCACAATTGACACATTTTATGTAAGAGAATATTCAAAATTACTCATTTGTACTTTGATACTTATATTGAACTATATAATCCATATATAGAGGATGATTCAAAAACTTTAATCAGATTTAGATTCTTTGACTCCCATATTGCTGTCATAAGCATCAACCAGTGTTACAATATTTTTTTATGAAGAGTAACCTTCAATGGGTCTAAGAATTTGGAATCAATAAAAACACCAATGATAGTGTCTCTACAAATGTGTACCTCAGTACCATTCCCTAGATCCCAAACAAGAAAATATCCTATTATAGCAAAGCTTTGTATAATAGCTTTCTAGAATATAGTGGGGTTTGAGTGTGGCTTTGGGTAAATTTTGACCCATATAAAATGGACAAGGGGATAATTTATTTTTGGTGTAGTACCTATTTCTAGATACCCTATTTTGAGATGAGATTTCACACCACCTTTGCTACCAGTGTTGTGGAGAAAAAGGCCAAGTCCTTTATGCTCTAGTTCCCTCAGATTTTGGCTGTAATATAATGTTCCATTTGATGAGAGGAATACTTTTGTTTTCCTCATTGCTCATCCATATGAATTATAAGCATAATTTTTTATCTTGTTAAGGATCATCCAAGGAAGAAATGTGATAGAAATCAAATATATTAGGATGTCTTCTAAGACACTTTTAACCAAAACCAACCTCCCAAACATGAATATCCATCTATTGTACCATATTGTTATTTCCTTTTTAGCTTGTCCATAATCCAAAACAAATATTTGTAATAGTAGTCATTTGACTTTAAGATGGACCCCAAGTATTTTATGCTAGTATCAAAGTGAGGAGTGGTGAAGGGAAGCAAGTCAAGGATAAGGTTTCTATTGGCAAGGGCAAGGTGAAAGAAGTAGATGGAAGATTTTTGCATGTTGATAGCCATCTGAGTCACATAAGAAAAGAGGTTTTATATTCTATCCAGGCACTTTGATTATTATATTATGACATTCTTGAATATATATATATAAACCTTAATGAGTATATAAATATATTTTCATCATTTTAATTTTAGTATTTTATATTATTATTGACTCTTTCTCATATTTTTAGTAAATTATAAATTTATTTTCAAAAAAGAAATAAAAAATCTCCGAATTGTAGGCTCGATCGACAATGGGGGATGGGCTAGGTAGCTTGACCCCTTCCCCTTATTTAAAGGAATGGGGTTATGGTTAGCTTAGTTTCCATCCCCTTCCCAAATTTTATATTTTATATTATATTATATGTATATATATATATATATATATATATATATATATATATATATATATATATAAATATTAATATTAATACTACCTAACAATATTTACTTGAAACAAAATTTACCCTTTCAATATATATATATTGAAAGGGTAAATCTTGTTTCAAGTAAATAAGGTAGTATTAATATATATATATATATATATATATATATATATATATATATATATATATAATTTTATTTTTTACTTAAATTTTTTTTAACAAAATCAAAATGTTTTTACCCAGAACAAGATTTACCCTTTCTATATATATATATATATATATATATATATTTGATTTGATTTATTTATTTAATATTTTTTTTACAAAATTAAAATGATTTTCTTTTCTAGTTATATAACACATAATTCAAAATCCTATGATAAAATCAAGGAATTATTATTAATATTATATATATATATATATATATATATATATATATATATACACACATACATACATACATACATACATACATACATGCATGTGTGTGTGTTAAGGATTTTCTTCTTTCAATTAATTTAAGGATTTTTTTCTTTCAATTGATTTAATTATTTTCTTCTTTCAATTCTTTTTTCATATATATATATATATATATTTATTTATTTGAAAGAATAAAATATTGAACTCATATATTTATCTCATTGAATATTGTTTCATTTAAGTTTGGTTCTTTTTTGAACATTCTAAATATAGAATTCATATTATAAAAATTATTTATATATAAACACGTATATAAATAAATATATAATTATCAAGATTATTTCCAGTATTATTATCTCATCCACACACACACACACACACACATATTTATATATATGCTTGTCTATATTAGCATTTATTAAATATTTTGAAAAGAATAAAACCTAGTAATATTCATAATTTAAGTAATAAAATGAATAAATAAAACAATTAAATTAATTCATTCCACCTTCAATTTAAGTCTTAGTTCAATTTGAGAAAGAGAGAGATACGTATATTTATCCATAAACACCACACAACCTAAATAGACTATTACTATTAGAAAAATAAGATAAATAGATGTTTTGATGAAAATATTCCATCTAAAGTCAATTTAAATATCTTAATAGAATTAATTGGAAAAACCACAAATCTAACCTACATATTTTATTTGGTTTCCACAAGATAAGATAAAAAAACTAACAAAACATACTTGGTGTCAAGCAAAATTACAATTCAACAAGCCTACAATAATTTAATAATGAACAAATTTTCATTTATAATTTCAAATTCAATAAGAGAGAGAGAGAGAGAAAGAGAGAAATCTTAAGCATATAAACATTTAATAAACTAACTTTTCCTTTATCAAAATTTGACTAACAAAACAAACTCTTCTAGTACATAAGAAACACTAAAATAAGGCCTACCTCTCCTCCTCCATTTTCCTTGAAAGAATACATGTTCCCATGGTTGCATGAATATTTTCTCAAGCTTCCAACAAGCTCCCAAGATTCAAAAATCCATCAAGATTATCCTCATCCTTCCAACAAGCTCCTCATCTTCTTGCTTCCCAAATATCCTCCACCAAAACGAGTCCCCCAATCAACCCCCAAAACAAGACTAAATGTGAGAATTAAGATGAGTTTGAATTTCATATCCTAAGGATTTTCCATAAAAGAGAGTCAAAATACTTTTTCTCAAGGTAGCCACCAACCCATAAATGAAGAGAGTACCCTCTCTTACATGGGTCCTTTTATGTCATAAGGACCCATACATTTCTTCCACAAGATGGATTTTTTACAAGCAAGGTCTTACACATAATAAATTCTCTTACATGCCCACATGAGCTTCTTAACTCTATTTAATTTTAAATTACACTACTTCTACTACACTTTACCAAGTGGGTGATGCCTACCAACTAGGCTAGGACCCTAAGGCATAGGTTTTATAGAAGGTCTATGGAATATGACTCATATCTCTCTAAGAATCCTAAGACCCTTCTAAAATAATAAAGGCCATTTTCAAAATTATAATTTCATATGATAAATAGGTAGAGTTTAATTTAAATATAGTCTTTATTAAACCTTTGATAATCATTAATCTAATAATAAACATAGATAGAACTACAATACAAGGTACTTGCGACCACACAATTGCATTGGTGAGAGTCTCAATTGGTAAGGGAAGTAGGTCCCTTATGTGGGGTATTACAATAATTGTACTAATGCTAATTTTTTTTTGAAGTTCTCTTCCTAGTACTTTCATCTCCTACCCAATTAAAATCAAAATCATGCAACACAAACTCACCATCATTAACATACAATATGTTGCAACAAACTTTGGCCTTCAAGTATTAGAGCACATGTTTTGAAACATCTTAATGACTCCGTGTTAGTTTAATAATGAATTAAGATAAGGTAATGAATGAAAAGCAAATACTTGGCTTGATATTCACAAGATACATAAGAGAACCAATCAATTACCTATATAAAGAAAAATCTACCAAATTTGAATTTGAATTAGTAGGCAACCTCAGATATGGAACCATGGGAATGGTCAAGGGTTTATGATCCAACATTTGAAATATATTTAGAATATCCATAATGTACTTCCACTATCCATGGAATATATATCACATACCTTGAAATAATGCATAAGGCCAATGTTCATCATGTCAAATTCACTGGCTAACTTTTCTTTACACCATGAAACGTGTTGAACTCATATTTACTTGTAATGATAAAATCATTTAAGTATAAGACCAAAACACACAAATCATAATTATCTTAAAAATAATAAATATTATTATTTTAAAAAGTTCTGGTGAATCTTAAATTCAAAAAATACTCATCAATTCATGAGTACCAAGTATGTGGTTCATGCTTCAACATATAATGGGCTGTATTTAACTTACACACATGGGTATCTCACCCATGCACTTAAAAACCTCTCAGATAATTAATGTACACTTATTTAATCAATCAATTTTGAAAATAAATCTTTACATCCATCTAATATAAAGGCCATCTAAAAATTAATGTAATAGACATGATGGTCCTAATTGAAGTAAACTTGGAAACTAAAGAAAAGGTGTTGTCATAGTCAACTCCCTTTCTCTTGGATAGTCCTCTTCCTAAGAATATTTTCTTCTAACTCTCAATTCTCCTATTAACTACATGTTTTATCTTGTGCAACCATTTGGAATCAATTACTAATTTCCCCACTAGTCTCGACATAATATACTAGACACCATTCTTTAGAATGCAGTTATACTCCTTTGTCATGGCATCTCTCCATACTTTCTCAATTATAACCTTATCATAAGTAGAAGGATTTTCACCAGTAATAGAAGAAATTAGTGTACTTAAATAAGGAATTTATTATAGGTATAACTCACCAAAAAATATGACTTTAGCACTCCTAATTTCTCCTATGCTTCTTGTAATGTTTGGGTAAGCCACTTAAGCTTCCTAATTAAACTGGATGGTATAATGGAATATGTTCATTCACTAAAATATTTTTGATATAAATCTAATTTTTTTATAATTTTTGAATCAAAACTTGGGAAAACAAGATTTTATCCCTCATTAACCCCCCTTGGAGGCTTGTAAGACTTAGAGGACCATGCATCATCATCAAATTCACATCTCGGTTCACCGCTATCTTCCTATATGTTATAAGGTAAATCCATTATGTATTGGAGGTATCAATATAACCAACACACATATATTTGATGGTAAAGGGTTCAAATTTAGTCCTCTTATCATCTTGTACATGAATATAAATAGGACACCAAAAAATACAAAAGTGTGACCCCTAATGATTCTCACCTTTGAAATCTTCTTTTAGGGTTTTGTCTTTTAAAACTATGTGGGCAAACATGTTTAAAATATAAAAATAATTATTACATGCCTCCAACCATAGGCACATGGGAAAATCCATATTGTGGATCATGGCTTTGGCTATCTTAATGACAACCCTATTATTCTTCTCTACAACCCCATTCTATTATGGGTTGTATGGTATAGTCAATTTATGTGAAATGCATCAAAGTAACTAGAGGTGTAATCTCCTTAATTTTAATATATTAATACTTTAATCTTCCTAATTATCTGATTCTCAACTAAGGCCTTGAAATCTTTGAAAATTTAAAAACATTTGATCCTTAGTGTTCATAAAATAAATCTAGTTTCTTTAGAAGAATCATGTATGAAAAATCCATAATATATATTATCTTTCAAAGAGGTTGAATTCATTAGTCAACATATGTATAAATGAATTATATGAATAATCTCTCTCTATTTTTGCTTCTTACTTGGAAAATTAGTCTTGGCATGTTTTTCAAGTGTGTAACACTTGCACTCTTGTCTTCTTAATCTTGAAGTCTAACAATCCTTGAACCATGTCCTTCAAGATAGGAAGTGTTCCATTGTGAAAGTGATCTAATTACTTATGCCATAGATCAGATAGATTTTTACTGTCATGCCAAAGCACCATGATTTATTGGATCAAAAAACAACCTATATAGGCCACTTTATCATACACATTTGGCCAAAACTTGACCATTTTCACCATTACTATCTTTGATAACTTTTAAATCATAAAACTCAACCACAAACCTAATATTTGTCATGGATAACACTGAAAGAAGATTATCATTTATAACATGAACATAAATGACACCATCAAGCTCAACAAATATCCCTTGATGGCATATATAAGGAGATATAGCCCATTCCTATAATTGGATGTGAGGCATCATTACCCAACTCCACTTATATGCCAACCTCATGATCTTAAAGTATACTAAAAAAATTAATGTTGAAGATCATGTGTTTAGATGATCCCTTATCTAAAAACCACCCTACACAAGAGATAATGTTAGTGGGAAGGCATGTCACCATGGAGAAGGTTGTCTCAAGTTTGGATGATAACTCATCCAATATGGATAAAATTTCTTCATACCATGTAAAATGTTTTTGTTATTTATTCTTGCCTTTTATTTTTATAAAAAAGGGTGCACAAGTGTTTAAAACATTGTGTTGTGTTTTTTATTGATCTTACTTAGCCATGCATGAGTTATATCATGCATAAAAAAATAGACATGACACTAACACTTATTATCCTAACATATCACTTAAGCCCAAAGACTTAAACACTCAATCAAGGTGCAATGAGAGAACATTGAGAACTCCATTTATATAGAGAGAAATATGAAGACATAAATCATGTAGAAATAAATACTCATTCAAACTTTGTACACAACACATCTATTCCAATTAACATTCCTCTGTATTAATCACAAAATATTTACAAATAACATCCACCATCATTGCACAATAACTTCATTACATCATTTTCATTATACATTATAGCTATAAAAGTATATACAAATATTACATAAGCCTTACATGATTGAATATCTCTAAAAACCCTAAGCTTGTTCTTGAATTATTCAACCTCTAAAACCTATGACTTATCAAACTCTCCTAAATGAGATGTTGAGGGTCCTATTTAAAGGTTTCAACCTAGACACCCTCGACCCCTAATAGCTATAATTGACCTCATTTTCAATTATCTATTCTCTAACCATGTACCAACTCCCTACACATAACTTAAGAATATCCTTTCTTACAAACTTGATTATGACCCATTCACCTAATTATTATTTTGGTACTTGATACTTATAGGATCTATGTTTATTTTGATCCATTTTTGTGTTTATTTTTAGCCCAAAATTGAGTCTCAAAAGAGTGATTTATTTATATTATGCACCATGTATCATCCTTTGTGTGTGTCACACAT
Organism: Torreya grandis; assembly: GCA_037957365.1. Classification (NCBI taxonomy): domain Eukaryota; kingdom Viridiplantae; phylum Streptophyta; class Pinopsida; order Cupressales; family Taxaceae; genus Torreya; species Torreya grandis. The sequence continues at coordinate 973,226 of JARHVA010004146.1, read as the reverse complement.
TCCATATGCACAATACCTTTCTAGACTTTTCAAGATTTCCTAGAAGGAAGTAGTGTGTTTCACATGCACTCCTTCAAACTTAGCCACATTTTGTATTATCTTAAATCTCCAAAATTGAGGGTCACATTCCCAAATAATTATCCTATTGTCTACCTTGAGACAACTAATTTTGACTCTAATAGGGTTAAATTTTTAAAGATTAATTCAGGTATTAATCCCTTATGTTATTACTTAAATGCATCCCATGCAATCATTGCTTGACCAATAGCCCTCTTTACCTATTGCACATTACCCCTCACAGTATCCAATTTTGGAATGTATTCTTCTTATCTATGTAGGCTTGTCCAAAATTTATTAGTTCCTTATTAAACTGTGCAACAACATTGTACATGATATGCCCCTAATTCAACTATCTCTTCACTATGAAATTCTAGGTAGTTAAATCATTCATTTTATTTTGCCTATCTATCATGTTTGGTTCCTCTATAATAAGATAATCCATGTATTTCCTCTTGTCATCCTCTTCTTTGAATTGCATGTCAATGTAATCTAAAATTTTCCCTAACTCTTTGTAAACATGCACTATGATGACTATTTTATTCTCAGATTCTTTAATCAGTCCTTTCAACTTCTTAACTTGTTATTCATAAGCTTTCTTGGTAGCCTCCAACTTCTCAATTTTCAGCTCCTTTTGTGAGGGATGCATAACTATAGCTACTAAGTCTCACATAATAACCTATGAATACTTGTGCCAAATTTTTGGATTAGCTCCATCCCATCCATAGTTATATTTTTTAATGATTTGATTTTGGTCAACAACTTTTTACTTTTTGAGCTATGATGATTTTATTACTATATCTTGTATTTTGAGGCTTGATAGCCAGCTCATTGTAAAATTTAAGGGACCCTTTCCAAACCCTCAATTTAACTATATTATTATTTTTATCTAAAAGCCACAGTCTTTATTTTTTTATATTCGTGATCATATCACCAAATTTTCCCACCATGTGCACAATACTCTTTCTTTCTTTCTTTATTTAATTTCTTAAACTCCTTAGCATGTCTCTTCTCTAACTCTTCAATTATTCTTCCATTTATAAACTATACTACATCTAAATCCAATTATACCAACCATGAAATTGATTAACTTACCCTCATATTATATGGTCATAAGTTATTTTATCTAATAATTCTCTAGGTTCACCATACCTTATAATGTCTTTCACTATAATTTGGAATGTTTGATTTGCTCCATGCATTTACAAAAATCCTTGTGATTCATTCTTCACTTCATCATCTTTCCCATTTTCACCCACTTGTTCTTCTTCTTCTCCCTAAAAAATCATATTAATCACCTTTGTATCATGTGGGTATGGCTTCAATTATTATGGGTGTATCTTACTCTTCACTTTTTATGTGCTTACATTCTTGCACATTTCATCCTCCTCAGCATTCTTATCCTCATTCAATATTAAAGCAATTTTTCCACTACAATATTTTACTTATTTATCTTTTTATTATTTGGTTTTTTCACATTCCATTGTCACTTTATCTATTGCTTGAGGTTCACATGACATCCTTCTTACCTCATTATTATCTTCACTTGCCTTTTATTTATATTCAGACACTGATACCTTAAGTTCATCCTCCATTTCATGGTTTTTCATATCATCTTATGCACCATATTTATATTTATTCTTCTATATTTTGGTTTTCATATTCTTCCTTTTCTTTGTCTCCCCACCTTGCATAACATCCTTATTGATCACTTCCCATGCTAATGGCTTGTATATACATTTGGGTTTGACATATAACATCATTAATTTGCACATCAATGAACACTTAACTACATACTGTCATCTTCCTAGTCTCCATCATCATTAGTGAACTTATTTTTGACCATGATGAATATTTTATCCTTAGGTGGTTTCTCTCCTTTTCCACCTTGTCCACATTAACGATTGCCTGTAAGATCCCATCTAACCTTGCCAATTCTATTTCCATGTAATGCATAAACAATAAATATGAAAAATTCATCCAAGAAATATCCTTACCATCTTGATCATTTTATCTTCACAAAGGTGTAATGTTTCATTACAACAAAAATACACATATGCATTGTATGCATTAGAACCAATTAGTCATAGTTATCTTTTAGGTGTTATTCATTTATTTTATACACAGATATTTGACATAATTTTCTAATCATGACCTTATTTCCTATATAATCTTGAATGTCTAGTTCTCTAGGATGTGCACCTCTTCTAGCATCGTTAAAACCATATGCATTCCCCAACTGAAGACTCGTACATAATGGGCCTCACAACCTCATGATTAATCACATTTTATATGTACTTAATGAAATTTAATTTAAACCCATCCTTGGAAAACCAATAAACCACATACAATACAAACTTCGAATCATTTACCCATTACTTTGAAATAACAAGCTTTGCTTTGATTAGACATGCAACTACCCACATTAGAAAAGTTGAGATTTTATTTAAATGCATATTGGAAAAACCTTAATGAAAATTCAATTCCAATTATATCACATAAAATTTTCAATTCTCTAGCAACATTACCTCATATATTCCTCATTTTCAGTCTAGTGATTTGACTGATTCATGTAGGTCAGATTTTCATACTTCTCCATACAAATTAGAGTATCCCATTATGCATTATGGCTAGCAAACAATTTTTTCAATTGTTTTGAATTCATAATATATGGAAAATCCCATAATTCTAGTATCCTAGTTCTTTCCAAATTTTTGATTACATTAATATTACATTCCAACCACCTTGGTGCATCTAATTATGTATCTATCTCCTTCATAATATCTATTTCCTATGATTGAAATCCTGAATCATAAAATCCCAAATATTCATGATCAACTCCTCTCCTATGTGAACATTCTATGTAATGTGCATGAGTAGAGCCTCAAATACCTTTATTTAATTTGGATCTTTTGCACTTGGTAGTGTTACTAGATCCCATGGTTAGTGTTTTCTAATTAACTACCTCCTTCTCTTCCTCAACATTTGATTTACTGCCCATAATTGACACTAATAATTCTTCCTCTTTTTTGATTGGATTTTTTAATCATTGGCATTGTCTTATTTTTTGACATTGTAGTGTTACCTTGACCCTTCACAATTTTTTTGAACAACATGTTTCTTCTCCATAATCACCTTCCCAATGAGTTCTGAAATTCCACTCTTTTAAACTATATTCTTACCCCTCTCCTTTGATGGCATTGTATCTCTCTCACAAACCCCCAATCTCTCTCTACAACTTCAATTTCTTGGATTCCCTAGTTCTATTTTACATACAAGAATGCTAGAGCCCTTGAATTATCTCAATTCATAAATGATTTAAATCCCCAATATTCTTGATTAACTTCTCTCCTATGTGCACTTCCTCTACAACCTATATGAGTGGAGCCTCAAATACATTTATTTTGATTTCCCCTTTTACACTTGGTAATTTTAATAGATCCCATGGTTAGGGTTTTCTATTGTTTGGCCTCTTTCTCCTCCTCAAATTTTGACAGGCTCCCCAAAATTTATGCCAATACCTATTCTTTGATTTCCATTGGTGTTATTATCACAAATGTTTTCTTATTTTTTTCCATTGCTGTGTTACCCTAACCCTTCACAATTTTTTTGATCAAAAAATTTCTTTTCTAAAATCCCCTTCTTAACTAGTTTTTCAATTCCACCCTTCTAAACTATTTTATTCTCCCTCTCCTTTGATGGTGTTGTATCTCTGTCAAAATACCCAAATCACTCTCTACAACTTTAATTAATAAGATTCCCTATTTCTCTTTTCCATACAAGATTACTAGAGCTCTTAAATTATCTCAATTTGTAAATGACCTCCAAAGCTACCTCCTTCCTTTTATAGCCTTAGTTTCATTATATCAGCTTCCTACCCATGAACCAAGTTATTTATTTTCATAAAAAAAATAAAGTTTTGAAATAGATGACGCTTTTGTGCCTTTTCATATTAACCCTATTTTGAAATATTCCTAATCCTATATGCACACCTTCCTTACACATCTTCTATCTCATCCTACTACTATGTGTGTACCATCCTATGTTATACTTACATTGAATAACACACTTCATGTACACTTTTATATGCCTTATGCATATGTCTAAAAAAATTCCTTGCTAAAATAATTTGATGTACCTATTGGTGTTCTAGATTTGCACCCCAGCTGAGTAAGGGGATTGTTCATATCTTCCTACTCAAATATAGTCCAACATGGGATTGATCCTAGGCTGTGGGTATCCTAATAATGGATTAGACCTCTCGAGAAGGCTAACTTCCTTATGGATCTATCACCTATACTTAAACCTAAACTAATACTTTCTTGGAAAAGAGATAGAGAGATACAAAAATATATGAAAGCATGAAAAAATGGGTGATACACCAGTAATTAGAACACTTATACTTTTCACAAGACACACATTCAAGACCAAAGAATATCAGTCCCACATAATTACTTCATAATAAGACATGAATCGGTTATTAAACTAGCATGAGAAGGCAAATATCTACTTTCAAGTAAAATAAAAAACTATAAATTGCACTTATAATGACCTGTGGGAACTACCAAGCTCTTTATGAAGGTGAGAAAACTTAGATATAGACAAGGAACATACATTCACTTAGCTAAAATATATAAATTCATAAAACACACTTCAATCTAGCTTGAAAAATGATGAAATTCAGTCTTTATTACATCAAAAGGTGTTATAGTGCAAATTTTTTCATAGCCTAAGCAAGCCAAAGCACAAGAGTCTATTTATCTAAAAATTACCAAAGATTTCTTTCTAAAAACTTTCATAGATATCTACATGTGGTAAAAGTTAGAAATTATATAGAAAAAGGAAGAGAGAAGGAACTAAGATGTATTAGCATAAGTTTGAGGATGTTGACTCATGACCTTATCAACAAAAAACACCTTCTATAAAAAAATTGAATGCCCATTGTCCCTATTCAACCATCAGGGATCCTTCTTAGAACTCCATGTCATTATCCATATGATTAGCTAATGAGGACCATGTCTTGGAATTGACAGATTTATGCCACATCTACTTTAGTGGCAAATTGTACCTATTTATCAAAAATATGATCCTAATGATAGGTGAGGCACCTCTCCATGATCATGTTTACATCTGTGTTTGCTCCAATATTAAACATAGGTCCATTATAGGTGAAAAACAATCCACTAATTAGTTTCACATAGTCACCATATCTATGGAAACCTGCAAACTACTTGACTTCACTTCACAATCACTGGTCCATCTTCAATATCTGTATTTGGTATAAAGGACATATTTTACCTATATGGAGCTCTGATGGTAATGCTTGGTCCCATTGGTTCTACCTAGATCTTTCTCGAGCTCTGGTCCCTTTATTTTCTATCTTGCTTGGGTAAAAAATGCCCCGTCGACTTCTGTCAAAAATGTTCTGGGTTCAAAATTTATTTATTGGCTATTGATTGCCAACTCAGACCATTTATATTATTCCAAACTATATTTATTATTATTGGTCCTATAGTTCCCTACTAACTTATTTATTGTGATCATACTATAGATCTTGATTTGTATGATTAAACACACTCCATCGATCTTTTGTTAGCTCAATCACTGTTGACACTTGTCAACTATGCATTAATCTTAGGATCCTATTGTCAGTCTATTGCTTCCATGATTGTACCATGTGGTGGCCTCTTGAAAGTATTTAACATTTTGATTCATCTCGCACCATTGATTTTCAATGTATGAATGAATGCGATCCATTGATTTCACTAGGACCCACTGTTTGAAATTAAATGACTACTCCATGAGGTCAAATTTGATGTCTACATGACCATTTTCCATTTTTTTGACCAACTTTAAAGGCTTAGATCTGGAAGGAAAATGTCGTAGAAGAACCATATTTATAGGAGATGTTCTTGATGTCAAAAATATTCTTCCCACTTGATCTGCTAGTTTTGGGATCTTTCTAAGTGGAGCTAAAAATGATCAAACAAGTTGGTCTATATGTTTTTACATGAAATCTAGATGACCATCATTAATCATTTGAATCTCAATATCTATTCACCAAGACCTAAATTTAACACTTGTGTGATCATCTTGCTCTTCGTGACCAACTTTGAAACTCATAACTTAAACTAGGAAGCTCACACAGATTTGAAACTTATAGGGTATGTTCTTGGCATAAGGGACTTTATGACACTATAATCATATTGCTCATAAGGCCTTCTGAGGGAAGATAGAAAATGTTCAAACAAGCCAGCCAATGTGTTTTCATGTGACATGTAGGATGGCCTAGCTACTTAGACTCGACAAGATGAACTTTGAAGGCTCAAATCTTGAGATAGAAGACTCACATGGACATGAAACTTATAGGATATGTTATTAGAATGAAACACTTTGATTGTGCATGATCCACTAGTTACATGAAGCATTTGGAGTTTATTTATAAAATGTGCAGGTAAACCAGTTCATTTGTTTATTTCATGACATCCTAGTGATGGTCTGGTTTCTCAAATTTTCATAGCCCATCTTTTGCTCAATATTTCTATCTCTAATGATCTCTTAAAACTTGTGCAACCTGGTTCATGTTCTTGGACACCATGAAAACTGCTTGGACCCTTCACCTGTAACTGTAGACCTATTCCTTAAAGATTAATTATATCACACTTTAATATTACTTAAAGTGTTTCAAAATATTTGTAAAAGGTATATGATCTCATTTGAGGTCTATCTACTCCTCATGACATTGGGCCACTTCTTCAATCCGGATCCTATTTGACTTATGGACTCTTGGACTAGGAACATTTTTGGTATGTAGACCAAATTTGGTTAATATCTTTAGCAATTTAGTTGGGCAACATGCCTTATATGCTCAAGAACTCATAATAGATACATGACTCTTGGATCATTTACATGATATATGGACCATTTAAAAGATTGCAAGATTTCTTTTTGACTTGCAAAGATAAAGAATTCCAACATACAAGGAAACAAACAAACTTGAAAGGGAAACTAAATTAATAAATCAAAGGAAACTAACCTATCAAAAAAATGTGAAAATAAAGTACCTATTTGGGATAAAATAAAAATAAACTAATGAATTATAGAAACACTTAGAGAAAATCCAAAACAACTAACTATATACAGGGGACTTAGCTTCCTTAATAGTAGCGATTTAGATATATCCCATTGATTGGGATAGGAAGCTCTTCACCATTCATCCTTGTGAGTTAGAAATCATTGTGGGATTTTAAATTAGAGAATGTGTATGGACCAATCTAAATAGAATCAAATTTTATGTGCTTTCTTATCTTGGCTCTATCCTCATCCCACTCAAGGACTAAATCTCCTTCTTGGAAACTTCTTGAAGAAGTTCCTTTGTCAAACAATTTATTCAAAATTGCTTGATGGGATTCCATGGCCAACATAGACTGATGCCTTGTATCTTCTAGCTCCATGAGATTAGCATATATTATTTCCATTGGCTCATTCTCCAAAATCTCAAGTTGATGCATTAGTTCTAAAGCAGGGAATTCAAGAGAAATAGGCATTCTTGCTTCCTTACCATATACTAGCTTGTATGGAGAATTGGTAATTGACTTCTTATAGGTTATCCTATCAGCCCACATATCTACCTTCAATTTGAGATTCCATGACCTCTAATTGTCTTCAATTATCCTCTTAATGATCTTCAATAAATTTTTGTTAGTAGACTTAGCAAGGCTATTGCCTTGTGGATAGTAGTTTGATGAGGTACTGAGAAAAACACAATGTTGAACTACCCACTAGCTAATCTTAGACCCCACAAAATCTATAACATTGTCAAAACTGATATTTGAAGGGACTCTAAACCTAGTTAGTAAACCTTCATATAAGTCTAGAATATTAGTTTCATTGGCTTATTTTAATGCTACTACCTCTATCCATCTAGTAAAATAATCTGTGGCAGTTAGGATCCACTTATGTCTTGAGATTGAAGGGGGATTAATAATAACAATAAATTCTAAACCCTATTAGACAAAGGATTGATTCACTAAAATTGGTTAGAGAGGTAAGGCTATAAGCTTCATATTTCCAACAAACATGGAACACTGTCTGCATTTCTTGACCCATGCATGACAATCACCAAATAAACTTGGCCAATAATACCCACCTCTCATTATATTTTAGGCTATTATCCTTGATAAATAAAGTCCTCCACCATGTCCATCATGGAATTTATCAAGCAGTCTTTGTGTTTGACCTAGCTCAATTCACCTTAGAAACATGCCATTGATATCTTTTTTGAACAACACATTATCAACAAGAAGAAAAGGAATTAATTGTAATTTGAGATATATCCTTTTTGAAGGATTTAGATAAGAAGGATAAGCACCATATTTTAAGTATCTTACCATATCTTGGAACCACCTGGAAGATGAGGTCTGATTAATTGTAACTTCTTTATCATTTGACACCATAACCATCCCATTAGTCTCCTACAAGCCTTAGGCTAGATGTTAACAAAGTCCTTTGCCTCTAACTAACTTTGTGACCCTAATCTCAACATCATATTCCATGACTTTGGTTATCCAACCATCTCTTTTATCATTTATATATTTGTTTAGGAGGAAATATTTGACACTTAGATGTGTAACCATCAAATATATCTTATTATTGGACAATAAGTACCTAAATTTTTTAAGAGACCTTATGAATGAAAGTACATGCTTCTCAATAAAAGAATACCTTGTTTCATATTCTTCTAAGACTTGACTAAAGAATGATATTGGCTTCTCTAAAGTATATTTATTCTGCTACATGAGAATACCTAAAATTATGTCAATGTTAGCATAGGTGTATAAGAAGAAATCCTTTGTGAAATTAAGGTTCAGGACTGTAGGAGCACTGGCTATAGCTTTCTTGATCTCTTCAAATCTTCTTACTCCTTATTTAGACCAACTAAAACTCTAACCCTTATTTATCATGGCTATGAGGGGCCTAGCTAAAGTAGCAAAATTTAAAATGTATCTCCTTATGAAATTGATCTTACCTAAAAAGCTTTGCAAGGATTCCCTATGCTTAAGCAAGGAAAGTGCAAGAATTGAGTCTATCCTATTAGGATTTATGCTTGTACCATGTTTTTAGATTACATGTCCAAGAAGCTTACCTTAATGAATAGAGAAAACACACCTTTTTAGATTCAAAGACACTCCAATTTGTCTACACCTTTTAAACACTTGTTTGAGGTGAATCATATGCTCATCTACATTATTAGATAACACTATTATATCATCCAAATAAAAAAGTATAAAATTGTTAAGGATACCTTGAAATACCATGTCCAAAGCTTTTTAAATATTTACTCCAGCATTGGGTAAACCAAAAGGCATCTATCTGTACACAAATGTCCCCCACTTTATGGTGAAGGCTATTTTGAATTGGTCTTCATCTTTAACCAAAATCTGGTTATATCCACTATAGCCATCCAACAAGGAAAACTTTTCTAAACCTGTAACTAGCTATAAAATATACTCCATTCATGGAAATGGATAGTGATCTTTAAGAGAGGCCTTGTTAAAGTCTTTAAAGTCAACGCATAGCCTTATTTCACCATTTTTTTTCTATACTAGAACAAGGTTTGCCACCCAAGTTGAGTGCTTAATTATAAATATTATAGCTAACTCAATGAGCTTATGTAACTCAAATCTCATCAAAAAGTTCAAACTTTGGGTTAATAGGATTTTATCTTTGTCCAACTATCCTAGTCTTATCCTCTAACTCAATGGTATATTGAGCTAGACTTGGATCAAATCCTTTAAGGTCACTGTACTGCCATGAAAAAACATCTACAAAACTTGAACATAACTCAATAAAAATTTCTTTTTCTGAAGATGTGTAAACTTTACCCAACTTTAAACTCTTACCATTTTTAATATATACATTTGTATAATGTTATTCCTTGGTTGAAAAATCTCTCAATTCATTATCTCTATTGAATATGTTTTCAAAGGTGACCAACCCTTTAGGCAAATTATTTGTCTTCAATTGCATAATTTGGTCACCATACTACTACAAATGCTTGTCTTGGTTTCTCAACAAGAATTCAACTTCCTTTTGTAATAATATAATAATCTAACTATCATCTTCAAATACTCATCAATTGTCATGGTTGTCTAGGACATAAGGCCTTACAATTACCTTGATGTGTGATTGAATCTTTTCATTTTTATGTCATTTGGGATACTGAATTGTGACCTAATGGCAGCCAACATGTCTGCATGCTTGTTATTATTTATTGATATGAATTGAATATTGAAATCTTGAAAGTATTCAAGTAAGTCCCATACTCTATGATTATAGGACCTAAGTAGTGGGTTCTTGTATATATTAAGTCCCTTTACTTGGTGAACTACTAGTTCACTATCACCAAAGACTTGTAAGGTAATAAACTTCATCTTTCTTGCCCATTGTAAGCCATATACTAGTGATTTATATTCAATAACATTATTGGAACAACAAAAATAAAATTTGAGAGAAGAAAAATACATTTATGGCTAGATAAATTATCATTCTGCCCTAGTGCCATGTTTTTTTATGGATCCAACAAAATACAGTTGCCACAGTCCATCACTAGGCTGATCATCTTTCATCAATGTTGGAATTTATGCATCATTTTAATGAATAAAATAGACACCAAGTAATTATTCTTCAATTAACTTTTAGGGATCATGTCCATGAAAATCAGAGGCCCATTCATCAAGAAAAATATCTAGAACTCCATCTAGAGGTGATTTAATTTTCACCTCACTATTCTCTAGTACTTTGTTTGAGATAAGATAATTGGTGTTCACCATACTTGAAATATATGGCTCCAAATGAAATATTTAAATATGTTTACAACATATTATTATATTAGTACCATACCTGGTATTAAACATTAAATATGTCTAATCAACTAAAAAATATCCTCCAATCTTTGAAGTAAAGTCTCTTGACAAACACATGGCAAAATAGGGAGGCAAGTCTACTACAACTACCTCTTGCTGAATAATAAAATTAGGGTAAGAATGTAATGTTAGCTTTATATATTTTATTATGCCTAATATATATATTGGTGAGACATCTAATTTTAATACTCACTTGGTTTTTGGCTCATAAACAAGACCAAACTTGTCTGTAATTTGCTTGGGCATGACAGTGCTACTAACTCCACTATCTACCATACAATTATGGACTAAATAGTCACCTACTATCAAAGAGAGATTAAAGGGATCGGTTTTTTTTTATTTCACATTGGTTTTTTCCAAATTTTTCATGTTATGTATTTGCTAATTAGGTTGCTTGATTTTTTGGTCTGAATTGGCGAAGAAAGCTTTTTATTTCTCAACTAGTTTTTTAGATACTTAAGATCTGAAAGCTCTTAAATAAGCATGTATTTTTGACCTAGAATTACAAGGGAATCCCACATGATAATTACAACATTTTATTTCTTCATTTGATCTATTATTCTGAATGAGTCTTTACTAATCTTTGGCTACAACTTTTGAACCACTAGTTGTTCTCTAATTAGAGGCATTTGAAGAACCTTCACTGTCTCTGCATTATGAATACTCTATGCTATAGGAAAAATAACTTTATCCTTGAAACTCTTAAAAATAAAATTAGGAACACTAGAAGTATTGATCACATCTTGAGCTTCCTCAACTACTCTTCTTTTAGCTCTAGTCAGAGCTAAAACTTGACCATTTATGTTACAAGTTTTACCAACTTGGTTGAATGCAATGTGATCATCCAATTTCTAATTAACATTGATGGTGTCAGACTACCTTAAAACTTGTTGAGCTTCTCCTTAGAATGATATATTCATGTCTTGATACTAAACACCTTGATGAGAGAACTTTTCATATGTCATTTGAGGCATAGTAATATCTTGTGATACCAAAGTTTGGTTTTGGATGTCATTTGGATTAGAAGGCTACCAACCTAAATCTTGCATCAAGTTGTTTTAAGGGAAAATAACTTTTGAACTAGAAGATATATTAGGATCAATGGCTGCATATGGCTTAGTTTGGGTTATGACTCCTTAATTTTGATAAGGTTACATATTATCCTTGAAATCTTGATAAGGAGGTCTCTAGTTATTGAAGGATTGATAATTGTTATGGTTTTGTTGCTGATGAGGTCTACCTTGGTACTACTATCTTCTAAGTTGAACAATCTCATTTTCAAAAGTTTTTAACATGCTTATCAGATCTTCAATCTCACTAGCTTGATTAGAAGGGGCTACAACTTGGGCTTTTGGAGATGGAATAAGAGCTATAAATGGAATTTGAGGAACTTGAGGAGGAGGAATAGGTTGCAATTATAAGAATATGGGAATTAAAGGCCTTGGAGAAAGTTTACTAGCTTGTATTAAGCTATTTTTTACTCTTATTGCAAGTTCATAGGCATTTGGAAAAGTATTACCACCCATAAACTATATCATGACACTTATATCAGAATTAAGGGCCTTTAGATAGTATAAAAATGCATACTCTGGAGCTGGTCTAATGAATGCAAGGATCATAATCCATGTATTTTGGAACTAAGGTTAAGACCAGACATAAACCCATGGGGGTACCTTTTTATGGTAGTTAGTTGTTCAACCAAAGATAGATGATTAGACTTGTCTTCAAATTACCCAACTAAGGTTGCACCTAACTCATCCCAAGTAGTAATGGAGGTCAAAGGAAGATTCCTATACCATTAAAATGCTTTTCCTTTGAGGGAGGCAACAAGTAATCTGATAGCCACATTATCTTGAGTAACATTATGAATAAAACATAGATTGGCAACATCTTGGATATGCTCAATAGTAGTAGTTTTATCCCATTCTCTTGAGAAGAAAGGGATACTCTTTAAGGCAAACACATGGATGTCATCATATTGGGCCAAATTTAGGGGACTAACCCTATCAAATGATATAAACACTTGATTCTTGATATCCATTTGGGCAAAAGGAATTTGGCTAATGGGGATAATAGCTTGGATTAATACAATAGAATGGATAGGAGGTGAACATTTTTGAGGATAAGGGCTAGTCCTATTAAATCTTGCTTTTTTGTAAGAATTAAAATGTAGCTCAATGAATTCAAAAGGAATACCTTTATTTGATGACCTTGTTGTAACCTTTCGCATGAGAATGTTATCTATAACTCTAAAACTTGAAGGATCTTCAACTTTTGATGATGGTGGATGTCTTCTCTTGCTATAATTTCTTCTTCTCAATATTCAAACTTCAATTATGACAAAGAAGCTATGTCCCATCAGGCATGCCAAAACTATTGGTGTTCTAGATTTGCACCCTAGCTGAGTAAGGGGATTGTTCAGATCTTTTTACTCAAATCTAGTTCAACATAGGACTAATCCTAGGCTGTGGGTATCCTAATAATGTATAAAACCTCTAGAGAAGGCCAACTTCCTTCTGGATCTATCACCTATACTTAAACCTAAACTAATACTTTCTTGGAAAAGAGTTAGAGAGATACAACAATGTATGAAAGCATGAAAAAATGGGTGATGTATAGTAATTAAAACATTTATACTTTACACAAGACACACATTGAAGACCAAAGAAGATTAGTCCCACATGAGTACTTAACAATAAGGTATTAAGCAATTATTAAACTAGCATGAGAGGGAAAATATCCACTTTCAAGCTAAACACCAAACTGTAAATTGCACTTATAATGACCTTTGAGAACTACCAGGCTCTTTATGAAGGTGATAAAACTCAGACATAGACAAGGAACATACATTCACTTAGCTACAATATATGAATTCATAGAACACACTTCAATCTACCTTACAAAATGATGGAATTTAGTCTTTATTGCATCAAAAGGTGTTACAATGCAAAATTTGACATATCTTATGCAAGCCAAAACATAAGAGTCTATTTCTCTAAAAATTGCTAGATATTTCTTTCTAAAAACTTTTAGAGATATCTACATGTGGTAGAATTAGGAACATATATAGAACAAATGAAGAGTTATAAGGAACTGTGATGTATTAGCAAAAGTTTGAGGATGTTGACTCATGATCTTATCAACAAATAATAGATTCTATAAAATAATTAAATACCCATTATCCCTATTTAACCACCAGGTCTCCTTCTTAGAATACCATGTCTGATTATGAGGACCATGTCTTGAAATTGATAAAATTATTACACATCTACTTTGGGTGGTCAACTATACCTAATTTTCAAAAATGTGATCCTAATGATAGGTGAGACACCTCTCCATGATCATGTTTACATCTATGTTTGCTCCAATATCAAACACAGGTCTATTATAGGTGAAAACCAATCCACTTATTGGTTTTCACATGGTCATACTATCCATGGAAACCTACAAACTACTTGAATTTACTTCACAATCACTGGTCCATCTTCAATCTTTGTATTTGGTCCAAAAGACCTATTTTAACTATATGGAGCTCTGCTAGTAATGCTTGGTCTTGCTGGTTCCACTTAGATCTTGCTCGAGCTTTGGTCCTTTTATTTTTTTATCTTGTTTGGGTCAAAGAATGCCCCATAAAATTCCATCAAAAATATTTTGGGTTTAAACTTTATTTATTAGTTATCAATTACCAACTCAGATGATTTATATTATGCCCAACTATCTTTATTATTGTTGGTCCTACAAATCCCTACTGACTTATTGACTATGCTTGCACCATAGATCTTGATTTGCATGATTAAATGCATTTCATCAATATTTTATTAGCTCAAATGTACTGTTGATACTTGTCAATCATGCGTTGATCTTAGGATCTTATTGTTAGTTTACTGCTTTTGTGCTTACACCACATGGTGGCCTCTCATAAGTCTTTAACCTTTTTACTCATCTCGCACTATTGATTTTTGATGTTCGAATGAACATGGTATATTGATCTCACTAGGACCTCCTATTTCAAATCAAATAGCTACTCCACAAGGTCAAATTTTATGTCTACATGATCATTTTCCATTTTTTTACCAAATTTAAAGGCTTGAATTTGGAAGCAAAAAAGGTCATGGAGGCACCAAATTTATAGATGTTATTGATGTCAAAAATTTTCTACCCACTTGATCCATTAGTTTCAGGAGCTTTCTAAGTGGAGATAAAAATTATCAAACAATATGGTCTAAATTTTTTTGCATGATGTCTACATGACCATCATTGATCATTTGAATCTCATTATCTATTCATTGAGGCCTAAATTTAACACCTATGCAATTGTTTTACTCTTTGTGACCAACTTTGAAACTCCATAACTTAAGCTAGGAATCTCACACAGATTTAAAACTTACAAGATATATTCTTGGCACAAGGGAATTTATGATACTACAATCCTTTTGCTTGTAAGGCCTTTTGAGGGAAGATAGAAAATGTTCAAACAAGTTGGAGAATGTGTTTCCATGTGACATGTAGGATGGCCTGGCGACTTAGACTTGGCAAGATGAACTTTAAAGGTTTAGATATTGAGATATAAGACTTACGTGGACATGAAACTTGTAGGATATGTTCTTATCATGAAGAAATTTGATTGTGCATGATACACTAGTTACATGAGGCTTTATGAGTTTATTTATAAAATGTGCAAGTAAAATGGTTCATTTGTTTCTTGCATGACATCCTAGCAATAGTCTGGGTCATCAAATTTTCATAGTCCATATTTTTCTCAATCTTTTAAGGCTCTGATGATTTCCTAAAACTTGTGCAACCTGGTTCATGTTCTTAGACACCATGAAAACTGCTTGGACCCTTCACCTATAACTGTATACCTATCCTTTGGAGATCAATTAGATCATACTTTAAGCTTGCTTAAAGTGTTTCAAAAGATTTGAAAAAGTTATATGATCTCACTTGAGGTCTATCTGCTCCTCATGACATTGGGTCACTTCTTCAATTATGATCTTGTTCAGCTTATGGACTCTTGAACTAGGCACATTTTTGGTATGTAGAATAAATTTAGTCAATAATAACCTTCTCCTCACAACTAATATGTGATAAGTCCTCTTTCAAAACATATGATTTTTTGATTTAATTTTATATTACACCTCTTTTTTATATTTTGGATCCACACTCCCACTTATCTATAAGACTCCATTGTGCATGGTCACCCGTTCTAAATATACTTAGACATCTGGCATAAGGATCTAAATAGAACCCTTGCTTGACTCACTTGAATGGATTTATATGATAATATGCATTTATTATCTAGACACTTTACAAATAGTTACTATAATAAAACTACTAAAAGCTTGAAATATTTTTATGGTACATTTTCACAAGGTTATTTGCCTTCTCCCATTTGCCTTTAGTGTGGTCATGTGAAATGGAGCTTCAACTAGATTTCATTGAAATGTCCCTATAGAAATATAGCATCTAGCATGTGAAAATTACTTTTGTTGGTTACTATAATGTAGTAAATAATCTATATAATATGGAGCTTCCCTAGGTGCTTTGTATATATGGAATTGTACAAAATCACCTTGGTGCCAACACATAGTTTATTACTTTTGATATGATTTTTATGCCAAATATTATGATGGGTCTTCTCTATCCCTTGGATCCATATTGATAATAACATTTTAGCATCCAAATTTATTAGTTCTATTAGTCTCTTGTTCAATGATACATGATATTCTAATCTTCCTATGCATGCAGTCTTCAATGAATGAATCAACAACTCCACTAGTAGCTTGGTCTCTCTCCCATAGACCAGATAGAAAGATGTATAGTTATTCAACCAATTATATGTTGTTCAATATGCACATAACATAGATGATACCTGATCATGCTATTCCTTACACTCAACATCACATATATTTATGAACATAAATCTCAAATTCTTATTAAAGGCCTCCACTATACCATTTTCTTGTGAATTAATTGGTGATTTATTATGATGTTCAACCTTAAATTATTTTAATAATATGTGCATTGTATTTTTAAGAAAATGATTCCCTATATAACTTTTTAGACTTAGAGGACACCCAAACCTTGCAATTATATTCTTTCAGTAGAATCTAGCTACAATTATTGCTATACAATCCTTTCTAGGTGCAAGTAGTTAATAACCATCATGATATAACATGGATTGCTACATTGCACAATAGTGTTTATTAGACCCACAAAATTCACAATGAATTTTTCAAATGGATCATGCAAAAAAATTGGGATTAAGGGCATCTCATACCATTTCATAGGGTTACCTAACCTTTATAAAATATAATATCTATGCATAAAAAGATTCCCTATATCACTTATTATACTTAGAGGACACCCATATCTTGCCATTATATTCTACCAATAAAATCTAGTTATAATTATTACTATACAATCCTTTTTAGGCACAAGTAGTTGACAACCATTATGATATAACACACATCACTAAATTGCACAATAGGGTTTATTAGACCCATAAAATTCACAATGAATTTTTAAAATGGATCATGCACAAAAATTGGGATAAAGGGCATCTCATACCATTTATTAGGGTTACCCACCCTTTGGAAAATATAACATTTATGTATGTATTACTTTGTATCTATGAAATGTTTTTCCCACTAATACCTAGCCAAAAAGATATTTTGCATACTTGTCTGTCATGTGTAGTGTCCACCAATATTGCCTTCATGACATTAATTCATAATATCTACACATTCATGATTCGATACACATATATGCAATACTTCATCTCTTCTAATATTGTATAATTCCCCTTGATTAGTTGATATAATGTAACCCTTACTACCAACTATTTCTTCTATTTTTTTGTCTAATCACTAAGGGCTAATACTAAATTTAAAAATGCATCATGTCTATCATTTCTTTAGGAAATATCTACACTTGATATAGATTCATATATAACATGTCACCTTCAATAGGCTACATAATCTCACATGTCTTGATGTTTGATAAGAGGTATGGTAGTACATTAAGTCTTCTAGGTTTCACTACCACTAAAAATTGAAACTTATGCAACAAATATATACATTAAAATATGTGACCATATAACACTAGTTTGTTTTATATATATTTGAGTGCCTCAATATCTATAAAAAATAAAAATGGAATAGTAATAATATACCGCCTAAAGCTTTGTAGCAAAAATCATTGTGAGTGTTTCCCTCTTTGTTGTTGTACAATTTTTATTAGCCATATATAAATTACTCCTTGTTTACCTTCACTAGGGTGCATAAGTATTGTTCCCACCATAGTTATAGATGCATCAACATGTACATGAAATAAAATCTTCTAGTTTAAAAATTATATTTTTGGCACATTGGCTAATTTTACCTTTAATAATTTAAATTCCTCATGTTGTGTTTCCATTTACTTAAAAATAACATATTTATTGAACCACTCCTTTGGGGGATAAAAGATACACATAAATACAAATAAAATCCCATTTATATTCATAATGTCCTAAAAATGTACACACCTCCTCCTCTATGTGTTGCACTTCCAATTTTAGTATCACTGTTACCTTTGTAGGATCAACCAAGATACCTTACTTCAATATGAAATGCCTTTAAAATGTACCAAAAGGCACTAAAAATATACACTTCTTCAGGTTTAACGGTATCTAAAGTTTTCTACACCTTTAAAACATTATGTGAAAGTTATCATAGTGATATTTAACTAATCTATTCATAGTCAAATCATCTAGATACACTTATAAGAAATTATGAATGAATTCCTTGAATACCTCAACAAAAATGAGTGACAATAAAATAGGTGTATTATTCAATCTAAAGGGAATCATGTGGTATGAAAATTACCTCCATTCTATATTAAAATCAGTCTTAGAATCATCTTCATATATGATTTGCATTTGATGATACCCCAAAAATCCATATGTGAAGGTGTAGGTTTTAAAAACAACTAATTATTCCAACACTTCCTTTGTAAATGGTGTTGGGAACATATCTTATACACATTCATCATTAAATATTCAATATTACACACACAACATGATCCATCCATCCTTCTTGATGCTTATCACCATATGACTCTCCTAGTGAGATTATTCCACTAGATAGATTATCCCAGTGTTGATAATTTTATATATTTCTTCCTTTAACTTTTTTCAAAGTTTTGGGTTCATCATATATGGCCTCTTCGACATATGTTTCAAACCTTCACACAAATTTATGACCTTATTTTTACAAGGATTCATGCACTAATTTCATATCATGGTAATTATGTGGAAATAGGTATTTGAACTTCTTAATAAGTTCCAAAATGCACACAAACTCTATATCGATGCAATAATCTCTAAATGAATCCATCTGAGGCTCATTTTTGTTCCCACATATGTTTCTTTCATTCATAATAAATGGTAGTAATAATTATCGTTATCTTTATGAAAACTCTTGATTACTATTTCCATAGTGGTAATATCCACATTTAGATGATCTAATTCTTCATTTGGGCCTTGTTATCTTGTAATATTTTAGTTAACTTTATCATGACTTAGATTCTGGACCTGTGCATCTTCTAAGTCTTGAACATAACTTACACTCATTTATTTTTTGTTTTTTAAACACTCACCTTATTAAAATAAATTTGCATTGACTCATGTCATCTCCCAAAACCTATCTTCCATTTGTGCATCATTCTCAAAAAGTATCACATACATGACAATCAATGGTGCATTCAAATTTTCATCTTCAGACCCAACCATGAGGGTATCTTGGAAATCCTCCTTGACTCTCTTAGTCCACAATATTTTTCTTGATCTCAATAACTATGAACTGTATGCATGCCTATGAATTCAAGGTGGAAAATGATGCACATATGCACAAACACATCATAAAAAGTACCATTTTATTTATCAATTATTTCTCACATCTATTCAAGTGATTTGTAGGGTTAGTCTCCCCTGAGAACACTAACATTAAAATTTTATTTGTTTGTGATTGAAATGTATGTAAAAATCATCATTGCATGTTTTCCATCTTTGAAAATAGGGTCGATGCATTGCACACCATTAAATATAAGTCTTGCACAACATGAAAACAAATGCTGCAATCTAATCCACCTCCTTGGGTTGACATGATTCTAGGTCTCATACATATGAATATGTGAAAGTTATACCATTATATTGGGGTGGTTTCCCTAATCTTCCATTTCTTAATCTCAACATGTCTTTGGTGCTTAAGTCACCTTTGGAACCCATTTCTTAATCATTTTTCTAACCACATATGGTTTAGTATTCTTGGGTCCACAAGTGGACAACCAACTTCTTATAGGGTTTACACACCTTGAATATAGATCTGAACATGTCCTCCAAGTCATTTCATACTCTTCCTACACCCATATTTTTAGCATATGATTACTTGTATCAGAATAAGATGTGCTACTTTTTTAACTTAATACCTAATCATCCCTTTGATCTAAGTATTTCTTACCTTACATTGTAATGTTGTAGATGTGATTTATCTCTTCTTCAATATCTATAATCTTAACATAGGATGACATATGATTTCCATCTAAAGGGATTACCACCCTTTGTAATCCATTTTAAAAACTCATGTTACATTGTTCAAAGTGCATATCCACCTTTTTCTCATAATACCATGGCCTTCTTATTAAAGTCAGGGTATGTTCTGCTCTACCAAATGAGTACATTCAAAGTAAACCTTGAAATTTACTCCCATTATGGTCAACTCTATAGTAATAAAGACTCCCAATGGTCTCATACTTGAGCTGTCTACCATAAAAAACACAATTTTAAAATTAATAGCCTAAGACTACACATAATTTTGTTTCATAACTCCCAGTCATTGACAAAGCCATAAAGAGTTATCTCTTGGTCATATTGTGTTGGTAAAATATTTATTATTCACCTTTTGTTAAGTCAACTTAGGTTGGTAATGAACCTAAATACTATCAAGATAATAAAATTCCAATAGGTAAAGCTTCTAAAATAATAACCCATATTGATTCATATTGAATGATTCAAATAATTAAAAAACATGCATAAATAAGCCTCAACTTAGAATTGGAGTTGACATGCAAAAATTCATAAGTCTAAAAATAATAAAACTCAACCTACCATTTTTAGTAGCTATTATTTTTAGTAAGTTTTGCATGCAAGTGTGAGCAACTCTTAAAATATCTAAAATAAACTAAATGCTAAAATTGACTTATTAGATAAATATCAAATAAATTTCAAGTCTAGTTATAAAAATACACAATTTTTAAAATTATAAAAAACCCAAAAATAATATTAAACTATAATTTTAGATCGTCAGATGGTCACATATGACTTTCAAAAAATATTGAAAACATCCATAAACTATTTAAGATAGTCAGTTTGGCATGAAGCTGGGCTCAAACGGATCTACAAATCAAAAGTTATGGCATCTAGAAGTTTAACCTCTTTTTCTATATCATTCTCCTTTGGTTGAAAACAACTCAACTCTTATGAGTTGCTCTGATTGTACTATTTCAATTTCCTCTTATAAATCTTCTTCAGCTCCCATTCTATGATCCAAGTGTTTTCTTCATGTTGTAATCCTTCCCACTATACTAAATACCTATCATAACTTCCTTTCCTTATGTTTACTATCTTCTTATCCAGAACCTGCACTATTTTTTCTTTCTTCTTTGGTACCTGTTGCTGCCAATCTACTTCTTCATCTTCTTCACCTTCAACATATTCTCCATGGAAATAATATAAATATGAAACATTGAATACTAGAGAGATATCAAAATTTTATGATAAACTCACCTCATAAGCATTATCATTGATTTTCTTGACAATTCTACATGGTCCAATTTTCTTGTACTTCAACTTGTTATATGTGCCTTTTAGAAATCTCTCTTTATTCAAGTAAACCATCACTAAATATCCTTCAAATATTTTTGACCTTATTCTAACATCTTCTACTAATTTATACTTTGCAATTCTTACTTCTTATAATTATTGTATATGTTCTATAAATGCTTTTGTATCATCACTAACTCATTTTGCAATTGGTACATGTACCAAATATATAACACTCATATCATTTCTCCCATAAATAATCTAAAATGATAATTTTCTTGTTGATCTATTTACTCACTTATTATATGCAAAATAAACTTGTGGTAAAGCTAAGTCCCATTACTTGGGCTTATCTCCAACTATACATCTCAATAATTTTCCCAAGATCTTGTTTATCCATTTGTTTGGGGGTGATTTGTACTACTGAATTGTATCTTAGTCCCTATATTACTCTATAAAGTCCTCCAAAAATGACTTAAATTTTTTGTGTCCCTATTTGATGTAATGGTTTTTGGAACACTATGCAATCTCACAATATCTTTAAAAAATAGTTATGCAACTCTAGTGGCATCATTGGTTTTGTTACATGTAATAAAATAAACCATCTTATAAAAACTATCTCCAACAACAAAAATTGAATCATTACCTCTTTGTGTGTTTGATAATCCTAACATAAAATCCATACTCAAATTTGTCTATGGTCCACTTGGAACTGATAATGGCATGTAAAACCCTTTATTTTGTGCATTTCCTTTCACCACTTGACATATCCTTCAACTTGAAACACATCTTGTCATATATCTCTTCATCTTTGGCCAAAAATACTTATCCTCCACCAAAGCTATTTTATTTATCTTATCAAAATGTACACCCAAACCACCACTGTGCAATTCTCTTATAATATTTTCTCTTAGAGACCCAATTAGAATACATCATTATTTCCTTTTGGAGAGATAAACATCCTGCATAATATACCTATCATAAACATTAATTGTATCACATGTGACAGGATTCTTGCATTACTCAACTATCTTACCAAAATTTATATCATTATCATATACTTCCTTAATAAATTCAAATCCAAATATTTCACTCACCATAATAGTTATCAACCCTACTCACTTGCCCAAAACTTCAACTAACTAATTCTATTTTCTTGATTTGTACTTCAACACAAAAGTATAGCCCTACAAGAAATACACCCACTTTACATGCCTACTATTTAACTTCTTTTGAGTGTTCACATACTTCAATTAGGCACAAGGTAATGCCTCCAATATCTTAATGCTTGTATAATGGCATAAAATTAAACATCACACATAGAATACTTTGTTCTTACCTCATTCAATTTATCACTAAAATATGCTATTAGATTCCCTTTTTAACTCAACACAACATTAATTACCACAAATGAAGCATCAAAATCAACCTCAAACACTTTGATAAAATATAGTAATGCTAAACTAAGTTTTTTTTTGTAATTTTATTATTAGAAAACTCAAATCTTTCTGTTGATGCCCTTGTCCATGCATTTTTTTTATTCTCATATAATTTTTTATTGGTCCAATAGGACTACTAAAATTCTTAATGAACTTTCTGTAAAAAGTTGATAAACCATGGAAACTTCTTTCTTATATGATTCTCTTTGGGATAGGCCACTCAAAAATTGCTTTTAATTTTTCTCCATCCATTCCTACACCATCTACTGAAACTTTAAATCCCAAAAATGCCAAACTATTCTACATAAACCTGCACTTCTTCAAATTTGCATAGAGCTTTTCTTTTCTTAACAATTCTAATACCATTATCAAATGTTGTAAGTGATCTTATTTAGTCTTACTAAATATTAAAATATCATCAAAATAAACCACTTGAAACTTACCACTATATGTGCATTAGATAGCTATCCACTCATATAAACCATCTCTAGTCTTGAATACTATTTTCCATTCATCTCCTTCACTAGTTTAAATCTGATAGTATTTACTCAGATCAATATTGGTAAAATATTTTGCTCATATAAGGACATCCATCATATCAACTAAATGAGGTATAGTAAATATGTACTAGATTGTAATTTTATTGATTTCTCTACTATCCACACACATCCTCCACCCTGCATATTTCTTTACAGCTATCAATGCTAGTGTTGAACATGAAATCATGATCTCCCTTACTACACCCTTCTTCACCAACTCAGTAACCTATTTATTTAATTTTACATGTTCTATTAGACTTATCCTATAAGCTACTTGATTAGGTAGAGTTGATCCTAGAATCAAATCAATATGATGCTAAATATCTCTCTTTGGAAATAAACCATTTGGTAACTCATTAGATATAACATCTGCATATTTTTTCAACACGACTATTGTTTCTACTAGTATTTATACTACTTTTGTGTCTTCTTTATTTGCTATTAATGTTTAATAACAACCTGCCATCTTTATGTCTTTGATAAATTCTTTTTAAGTCAACATGCTTTCAGCCTGCCTTTCTTATTTAATAGGTAACACAAAAACCTTCATACCACCTTTCTAAAAACTATACATGTTCTTTTCTCCATCATGAAATTGCTTTTCTATCAAACTATCATGATCTTCCTAATAATACATGGCATGCATCCATTGGTATAACATCACACCATATTTCACTCTTATAATTTTTACCTATAGAAAACTTGATTAAGCACATTTTATCTACTGTAACTTTATTCCCTTTCTTAAACCATGATATTTGATAAGGATTAGGATGCTTTTCACACTGCAAACCTAGTTTCTCAATCATGTCCTTAGAAACCATATTTTCACAACTACCACCATCTATAATTACTTTACATATCTTACCTCTTGAAGTAAATCTTGTTTGAAATATATTTATTTGCAACCATGCATCACCACCTTATTTATTTTGCACATGTTCTTTCCTTGGAGTAATTATTATTCTTCTCATCATGATATTTTCTCTAATATTTGATGCTAAAACTTTAATATTTTTCTTTTCTGTTTCAACTTTAATGAAATTCACTGTTTGGAGATCCTATTACTTCCTTTCTTGATATTGGTAGTGTGGAAACTCAAATGCTCTATGGACTTATTTTCCAATTCTTTAAAAAACATAAGAATTACATTAATTTTGAAACCATTGCCACCACCATAACTTCATCATCTCTGAAATCTTCTTCCTCTTTGCTAGCATTGAAACCCTTGTCTATTCTATTCTTATCTTTATATACCATGTGATGATTTTATTTTAGTGGTATTAAACCCACCTCTATTTGTATTAAATCCACCTCATCCAATTATTAAAGGGGATTGTCATATTCTTGGCCTAGTAGATGATATTCTAAAATTCTATCTATTTTATTTTTCTTCTGCCTTCAAAGCTAACTGATAAGGTTCCTCCATACAAAGTATTCTATGCATGATTAATTCATTTTAAATATAAAAATTTAAACCATTTACATACCTTTCAACCATTTATTCTTTTGTTCCATCATGATTCACTCGTATGGAAAGCTTGTAAAACTCTTTTGTATACTCTTATATACTATGATCCTCCTGCCTTAAATTTTAGAATCTTTTATACATGGTTTGTGCATAATCCATAGGAAGAAATTTCTCCCCAGATTCTTTTCCATCTTTTTCCATGAGTTGATATTTTATTTACCTTTTTTTATGTCTTTTTTTCTATTGGTGATCCCACCAAATCATTGCATGACCCTTCAATTTTTTGCATGCAAATTTTACCTTCTTATCTTCTCTCATAGTTCTCCATTTGAAAAACTTCTCCATGTTATTAATCTAATTTATGAACTCCTCTAGTTTTAAAATTCCACCATAATCTAGAACATCAACCTTGATTACTTTGTTCCTTCATTCTAAATCTCTAACCATCCTTTCTTCCTTTGATGGTGGTTGTTCATATTGATCCTCTTGTGGAATTTTCTCTTTATGATCTATGTCATGCTTGACATCATATTCTACTCTCCTTTGTCTTTGATTTTCAATGATCTTGATTAATTATTATACTTGCCTCTATAGCTCTTACATAGTTCAGTTCATCTAAGCAATTCCTCCTCATTGTCTCACCATATATTACTCCTCCAAGATTTGAACTTGATCTGATACCAAATAATGAACTTGAATACTATCAAGACAATAAAAAACCAATAGACAAAGCTTATGAAATAATAACATGTATTGATTCATGTTTAATGATTCAAATAATTACAAACCATGTATAAATAAGCCTCAACTCAGAATTAGAGTTGACATGAAAAAATTTGAAATTCTAAAAATAATAAAGCTCAATCTACTATTTTTAGTAAGTTTTGAATCCAAACATGTATAGCTCCTAAAATATATAGAAATAAGCTAAATGCTAAAATTAAATTATCAGACAAATATCAACTGAAGTTCAAGTCTAGTTACAAAAATACATAATTTTTAAAATTATAAAAAACTTGGAAATAATGTTAAACTATAATTTTAAACCCTCAGATGGTCACGTATGGCCTCTGAAAAATATCAAAATTGTCCATAACTGAATAGGCTTGGTTATGGATGCATTAAAATTTTTGAGATGGTTATTTTGGTGTGAAGATGGGCTCAAATGGAGCTACAAATCAAAATTTATGGCCTCCAAATGTTTGACCTCTTTTTCTGCATTAGTTGGTTATATTCTATACTAAGACCAGTTAATTTAGTGCACAATTATAGACTTAAAATAAGGATAAACATGTATTCAATGCTATTTATTATGTATTTTTGACCACTTACAGTGTTTTTTATAATTCCCCCATAACTTATTCAATCTCCTATCACGTTTTTATTCTCCCCATTATTATGGGATTTCAAAAATACCATTTGGATATATTTTATTTGGGCTAAGTTTTTGTTTCTAGTGCATCTTTGAGGGTTTATCCATTTTAAAAAATAAAAAATAAAAAATTTCTGGACTATCACAATATTTTTATGAGAAACTTTGGAAAATATAAAAATTCCAAAAAAAATGATATTTTTGTTGGATGATTTTTTCTAGTAAATTATTGAAGTTGGACTCTTTTATGAAGAATAAGGAGAGAGGAATCTTCTGTACATTTATATTTTTTTTTAAAGATTAGAAACCCTATCATATTTATTTTAGTTTTTACTCTTTGTCAAATATTTAAAAAGTCCAACATTTAAAAAACTAATCAAGAGTTTGTCAGTGGCATAAATTTGAAGTTTCCATGTGATTCAAAGGTTCTAATTAACTAGGGCCTACTCTTCAATACTATTCTGTCAAAATATTTGACTATGTTTCCCCTATTTTCACATACCATTACCATTGGCACTCATCCTATGATGATTTTCTACTCTACTTGGAAGTTTCCCCCCAAGGGATACACTTACTCATATATCCCCTTGTTTGTAGTTGTCTACGTTCTAAAGGCCAATTATTTTGATCTAGAAAGGATAGAAGGGTGCCTTTTTTTGTTAAAATCATGGTTCTAACATTGAATTTATGGTGAATACTTCAAATCACTATCTACAACTAATTTCCTAGTTTTTTCAAGATTTTTCATTTTTTGTGTAGTTTCCTTTATTAGAACATTCAAGAGCCATATATTTTGATCACTGCATGATATCGACTTTCTAATGTTTTAAAGTTCATGAGTTTTCATCCTCTTCAAATTTGAAGCTTTAGATTTATTCTATTATGTATCAATATTTATTTTTTAGTATTTTTTAAATATTTATATACTATAAAGAATTTTTAAACACACTAGTTATAAAGTGCCACCTATTTTTGCTAGGGGTGTCACTTTTTGAATCATTTGGTGTGTAAAACATATTCTATTGGGTTGCAAGGCATAATTTAAATGACATTTATCTCTTTCTTTTGTTTCATTTTCTAGTGATTTATTTCATTTCCTTTCATTATGGCTGAATCTAAAACTATTTAACTCTTAACTCCACATAATTATCATACCTAACAATAAAAAATAAAAAAAATGTTGTAATCTAGAGGATTATAGACAATGCTGATAAATACACCTCCTGTATTTAAAAAGGATTATGAAAATTTTATTATGCTAATTAATTGAATGAAGTAATGGGTTTTATTGGAATGTATGTTTTAGACATTTTTTTGTTTTAAAGCAAAGAATGCATCACACCAAAAACAAGATGGGACAAGTTTAATGAACTGTTTGGAAAGATCAATGAATTTTTAGCATTACAACTAGATGTAAAGTTATCTTCTCTTAAACCTAGTGACTTTCTTTCCATTGAGAATTTTCTTACCAAGTTTAAATTTATACTTCAACTATTGAAAGCCTTTGGTAAGATAATAAAGAACAAAGAGTGTATTTTACAATTTATATCCAAGTTAAAGGGCCTATTTTGAGTCTTTTCCTTTACCTTATATTCAACTATGAATGTCTTAAGTGATGAATTTAATATGCCTTCTATTGAGATATTTTGTGAACATATCATTAGGGAATAATCTAATATTTTACAACTTGATGTTATCCTTAGTTCTAAAATATTAGTCAACTAACCAAAAAGTAAAGGTAATCCAAAAAAATGGTTTAAGTCCAATAAGATATAATCCACTTAGTATTCCTCAAAGTCAACTTCTAAGTCCACTGAGCCTCCTCCTTCCAATTCAAATGAGACTCCCTCTATATCCAAGAAGTCTAGTGAACCTTGTACCTTTTATGGAAAGAAAGGTCATTTAGAGTTTAAGTGTTGGAATAGGATGGAATCATTAGAGGAAGTAGTGAAAAAACACAAGATTAATGTCTCTTCTCCTTCTCATTATTATTATTAAAAAGGTAAATGGAAATTAATTTACAAATGAACATTGATTACATGTTTAGATAGTTGGATACTAGATTTATGTGCTTCATATCATATAAAACATTCACATAATATTTACAATTTCTTTCTCATAGAAAAAATTCAAAGATTTCATTTAAGAATTATTCACAGATAGACGTTTTGGCTTAATACAATAGTGAATTAAACTATGAGTGCATAAGTAATACACTCAGTTCCTAGGATTTCTAATAATCTTCTTTCCATATGTTAGATTTTCTAGTCTAGAATTGGCAAGATATGGAATTTTCTCCTCATGATGTTATGATCTGAGATTTTCAAAATCCATAGGTTGTGATTTATTCAAGATTTATTGATCATGGTTCATGTTTGTATGTTTTTGATGGGTTTAAGTATTCTATTTGACTATCCATTATTTCACATTGTAATTCCTTGAGAAATTTATGGCATGAAATTTTGGGGCACTTAAACTATAGGTATTTAAAATAAATATGTTAAAAAAACTTGGTCCTTAGCATTCCTAAAGGGTCTTTTACCGATAGTGGTTTTGAGGTTGTTTTCTTATTAAACATCATCAATAAATTTTTCCCATAGGAAATGATTCATGAACTAAATATCCCCTTAAGATGGCACATAATGATGTCATGTCATTTCCCAATTATTATTTTTAGGGGCCAAGTAAGTAATCACTTTCATAGATGAATTATCACATCACACATGGGTGTAATTTCTAAAGTACAAGAGTGAGGTCTTTGAGGACTTTAAGACATTAAATGAATATTTTTATAAGTAGTATTCACTTCTTATCAAGAATATACACATAAATAATGTGGGGAGTATGTGAATAAGACATTTAAACACTTTGGTAAAAACATGAAATTAAGAGATATGTCCAATTATATTCAGTCCAAGAACATGACACCTAAGTTTTGGGTTGACGTAGTGAATTATGACAACTACATTTAGAACCACATATACCACAAGGTAATGTGAAACATGAATTATAAGAAATCTTGGTCCCAATATAATCCTAATGTTTCTTCATTCCAAGTGATTTTTAGTAAGGCATGGGAATTATTAATTATGATAAGTGCAAATCCTTGGAGAAGAAGATTCACCCACTAATTTTTGTTAGCTACATTTAGGATGTGAAAGAATATTGCTTATTTAACCCACTCACTAATGATGTTTTGTTTCAGTGGTATGTCAAGTTTGTTGAGCACTTCACCCTTATAGAACCTGCATCTACAACTTATCCCTCCCTCACTTATCCTTATTCTTCATCACTTAAAGATTATTTTTTTCTTGATGATGATAGTGATTATTGATGCAAGTTTGTGACCTAATATAATGGGTTGAGGGGATAAATATCTCTCTTTCTAAGATCGTTGAACCACTCAAAGACATGAGTTACATACATTCAATTTTATAATAACCATGTGGTAGAATAACATTTAAGAAATATGGTTATCTATTACCTTAAGTACTTATAAGAGGTCAATATATTCTACAACTAACTAATCAATTCTAAACCTAGGATAGACTTACTCACATATGAAATTATACTAAAGTGGTTTGGATCTAGTCAAATAATTAAAAAGGAGGGTTAAGTAGGGCTTAAAGAAGGTTTTTCTATGTGAAAAAGAGAATATAATTTTCAATAAAATTAACTTAATGAGATCAAGCATGTAATTTGATGAAGAGGTACATGGGGAAAACCTCATAACCACCATTTCTGGCTTTGAACTTGCTTGATCTCATTCAAATGCTTTGCTTTGATCCTCAATTTTAATCTTTAACCTATAGTAATTGATCTTCTCAAGATTGATAGCCTTCATTGGCATAAATATATCCAAAATTAACATTAAGAACCATTATAATCTATCACTAGACCATGTATAAGTCTCTCACTCTTCATATCCACTCTTTCCATTCACTCATTCATCTCCTTATCAAGAACTCACTAATTTTTTACTAGTTACTCTTCTCTTGGATTAACACACCAAATATTATTTTAGGTCTCATGCAGATAATATGATATCATGGATGATATTTCATGATCATATTACACTTGTCTTAACTCCTTTAAACCACTCATTCACTCTCTATTCTTTACTTACACTCCTCAACTTAAATAGTGACCTTAACTCCTTATAGCCTTTTTTTCACCTTTCACTTTGTTTGAATAATATGCAAACTCCCTTCAAGTTGTAAGCCCATATTATGGCACCCTCTATCTCCTTACATGTCCCTATCAAGTTTCAAGGTCTAAATCTTTGTTTAGATAACCTTTCCTTTGTTAACACCTATCTAATTAGGCCTCCTATCCCTCCATCCACTTGATCATGACTCAAAATTGTACTATACCATATGGTAGAAAAATAAAACCTCATGATTAGTTTTACACATGTAAAAATAGGAATGATTACAAATTTTTAATATTTTCCAATAGTTGGAATTCAAGTTATAGTGTTTTTGGTTTGGAAACCCTAGTTCCTTGATTACAGAGGCTGAGAGGATTCAAATTATAATATATTTTGTTTTAGGTCCTTTCCAACTGAAACAAGACCTTTCCCAAGTCTTTTTTGACAATATCCACCTATGAAAATAGTCTATAAACCTTAGTCAATTATATTAATGTTTATAGACAATAAACCTTAGTCAATTATATTAATGTTTATAGACAATAAAACATAGAGTTCTGTGTACCTTTAGTTGACTATACAAGGCATTTGAGTAATCTATGTGCTTCTAAAATATTTATAAATTCAAATGGATTATTGTAAAGACCTTTCCTCATAAAAATATTCAAATTTCACTTATCCAATTCTCATTCACATTTCTCAACACATCTATGATCTTTCTTAATACATGGTTGTGTAATAACAAGGGTACTTCCTATGCAATAGGGGTTTACCTTCAAGTTAATTGTGCATTTTACATTTTCCATTAGAATATAATTATAACTATATTTATAACATCAAGGTTAATTTGCCTAAAAAATATTATAAAATAAAAACCAC
Source organism: Torreya grandis (assembly GCA_037957365.1). Lineage (NCBI taxonomy): Eukaryota > Viridiplantae > Streptophyta > Pinopsida > Cupressales > Taxaceae > Torreya > Torreya grandis. Next base: position 941,533 of record JARHVA010004146.1, on the reverse strand, counting down.
ACTATATACTTCAAGAAACATCCTCAACTCACCTTCAATCCTTGACTGTCATAAATGTCTATAGGTTTTTAAGTAGAGACCAATCTTTCCTGAATATCTTAACTTTAAAACTGCTATATTCAATAACAATAGGGTATATAAGATATCCAAAGTCTCTGGGACTAATATACCACAAAACTTCCTTCCTTCACAAGTTTCATCAACTCCATTTTATGCTTAGCTTTCATGACTATAACCTACAGTCCATTCTTCAACCTACAACACATACACGAATAAAATTTCCATAGCCTCCAGAGATTTTATAAAACAACATATGAATAATAAAAATAAATATGCCTTTAAGGATAGAGTGAAAAAAATAAACTAACTTTATTTTATTTATATGAACCATCTTATATTACATTTGTAGTCCATTCATGGATTTGTCAACTTTTTTTAGGAGTTTTTACCTTCTTTTATTTGGTTTCTTCTCTTCCTTCTTGGATATCTCTCCTCTCTCCCTAATCTCTCAGATGCCACAACTAACTTATAAATTCCTTTTTTCATCTAACATCTATGTTGGTTGTGCTAATTAAAATTACAACTTCTCTTACATTGGCCAACTGAACATATGAAATGTATTCAAACCTTCTTTTCATGACTCATTGGATCTTTGAACCAACTTTATCTAACCTATTCACTTCCTACCATGTTTATGGTTGTCCTAAGTTTAGTTCAAATATTTGAATTTGTAAATTTACACTTTTGGAGGGAAAACTCCAAGAACAAATAAAATTTAATCCTTATGAATAAAAAAGACTTCTAAAGACACAAGTGGACCCTAGAGAATCCTTAAAACACACTTATACCCCAAAATAGACCAACTTTGACCTCTAACTAACATATGACTTTCAACAACACAAAAATGATGTCTATTTGCTTCATGCTCCTACATCATAATTATACTGATGCCTACCCTATTTTATAAACTAATAAAAGAAAAATAGACACAATAGAGAGTAAAATTAAATTATTTTCAAACAAAGTCTATACCTTAGACCTAAATGAATAATGATCTACAATAAATTTATATCATGCATATTTAATCACAAAATCATAACTAAATCAAGCTCTCTACACATAAAATAGTTAGAATAGCTATGAACTCAATCTAACTTTTTCAAGTCTACAAACATACATCAATCTCATAAATCAAATCAACTTGGTTGGAATTACTCTTGCATGCATAAAACTTGAGAAAGAGAATAAAAACACAAGCTTGTGGAATTTACTTTGAATTTTAAATATTGTATTGATATTATATATTATTCATCATTTTATGAGGTGAATTATGAAGTATAAATAGGTTAATGATTAGTAATATCATGATAATAATAGAGTACATGCAATAAATAAGAGTTCGATAGCTAAAATTAAACTGCCACTTTAATTAGACTATTACAACATAAATAGAACTCTATATAGTTATGATTGACTTTGTGTTTGAGTATTTTTAGAAGTTTATTATGTACTTGGATTGGTATTTATAACTGGGATCACATTTCAATTTCTTATAACAACTACCACTTATGCAATCTACTTGTCCACTTGAGTTATATCCATAACTGGTGGCATAAAGTGAATTTTATATATTTTTCAATTATATGTCATGGTGCAAAAGTGAAGCATGTAAAAACTCCTTAAATATAGTCACTCTTTCCACTACCTACCCATTTGACATAAAATTTACATGTAGATTGGCCTCCTTAAATAACTCAAAAAATATATCAAAAACCTTATCAACATTCTAAAACATTGCATGCATTTCATTATCCCATTCTTGAAAATATGTTTTCATGCCAACAATGCAAGTATGAACCAAATTAATTTACACTAAAGGAATTACCTCAATATGAGGAAACCAACCCTATTTAACTAATTTAGTGAGGGTGGTTAATCGGTTTTCTAACTATATAATTTTATCTTGATATAATTTTATTTAACCTTTTGTTTTAAAACCAGGGTTTTACTCTTAACCTTAGTGACACTAACCAACAAGATATAAAAAGACTCCAATGCATTTTACACATAAAAATAATTTTTTCAAGGACTACATATTTTATTTATGTCACTAATCTTTACACCTTTTGCTTTAATCCTTGAATAAATTTTTTGTTCATGTCCTTTGTGGTTGTAATAACTAATTCATGGTCTTCTTCATATCATATCATATCTCTCATCTGGTATAAAATTTCTATTTTTGGTATAGATGATTATTTTAGAGGTCTATATTACTTTTATTTTAACCCTTTTCATCAAGCCTATGTTTTTCTTCAATTTCAATATGACTTCAGGGTTGTTAATAATTACCAAGCCCTACCTTTATATTTTAGCAGTCTGTATTCTTTTAGTCTAATATTTACCTCTAGTAGGTAAGGAAAATGAAGATAGTAGGAAAAGGTGGAGTTGGAGGAGATGTTAATACTTGCATATGAATGGTGGGGTCATCCAATAAAAATTGAATGCATGTGGATGATGAAGTGGCTTGGATGATAGGGGATGGATTAGGTGAAATTATGAATAAAGATAGTATGGTGAAGATAGGTGGAGTGGACATGGTTGATGATAATGGTGTGGAAAGTTGGGTCAAACCACCTCCTTGATCCCATACTTTATTTGTTTCCAAGACAACCTATATTGAGCTTTATTTTTCATTTTCCTAAGGAATCCTTGGGATAATGTTACGCAACTTGGACATGATTGTGAACTTTGAAGAGGAAGTAATATTGAGAGGGTCGATAGTTGGAATTTTACATTATAGAGGGAATAGTATATTCGATACCCATGTTTTTATCAATGTGAAAGAAATGGTGGGCATGATAACAAGCATGGGAAGGGACTAGTGCTATTGAACAATGGAAACATGTGGAGTACATACCACTGCTTATGATGTAATAGGTTGAATTTGAGATTGAGATACATTTTATCTAATGTTTGAAACATGAGGATCTATAGTGGTATCTTTTACTTGTGAAACATTTGGTATAACTTTAGCAGGGGCTACTTTCAAACACACTATAAAATTTTGTATTTAGAATATCCATCTTGGGGATCATGGTCTCAACATTAGGTTGTTGGACTAAACTATGAAGAGGGGAATCTAGTGGTGAATAATATAACTCAAGGATTGAGGGATAAAGGGGACTAAAATCAATGCCATGATAATTCAAAAGAAATTCATGAGCTATTTGAACTTGCCCTTGTGATGTGCCCTATGAAGTTTACCCTTGTTTCAACATAGACTTTTCTAATTACAAATTTGAACTAAAGGGATAATAAGAGGTGAGTGGTGTGAAATAAGACTAAAAAATAGGTTAGTTCCTTTGTTAGTATCAAAATATAAAAAAATTAATAAAACTAACATGTTAATCCTATTACCTCAGTTTGGCAAGGTTAATGAAATGAATAAACTAACAAGAAGCATAACAAAATTATTATACCTTACCAAAGTGACTTCTCTTCATGGATGGTTCACAAGCGTTATTGTTACCAGTTATAGAGCTCAAGGTCTTTATAAATGTGGTGATAAAGTTCCTCAAACATTTTTTCATGAACCATTTGTATTGGATTTGTGAATGAAAATGAAAGAAATGGTTGAAGCTTTATAAAAAGCATTATATATTTGTACTAGAAATCTATTTTTGGCCTATGGTTGCTCTTGAATTTAAAAGATATGCAATTCAATTATGGACCTTGGATTAAGAATGAGATGAGTCACCACAAATTATTTCAATTTTAGAAGGACAAAAAATTAATATTTTGAAAAGAGGTCAATTAATAAGGCATGACTAGTCATAAGTTAGATATTTATCTCCATAAATGCTTGGTGCATGACACCCTTTTGATGATGTCATGAGTATTTCATGGCCTTAATATTTTGAATTTTCATTTTAAAAAAATAGATATTCATTAATTTATCATGGATTTTTATTTAAGAATTTGATTGGATTTTCTTAGCTAAGTGATTTTGATTATGCTTTTTGCAATTCTTGGAATTTGATAAGTTACCTTGCACTATTGGTCAAAAATATCAATTCGTTAGGTTGAAATTGATTGAAGATTAATTGGAATAAGGTGATGATTGCATACATGTTAATGCTCCAATTAGGGACATATTGACATGAATCAAAACTTACATGTGATGTGTGCAGATGAATTAGAATGTTTAGTTTGTTTTGGTATAGTTTCTACATTATTACAGAAAGTCATTCAGACTTGTAATTTGGAAGTGGTAATGGTTAGAATTAGATGTATACATTTTACCCTTATTTGGAAGGGTGTGGCAAGACATTTGGTCAAAACAACCACTTTATAAAGAATCAAAAGGTCGCTTAAAATGATCACAATTAGAATAAATAATTTTATTCTCACTTTTTATTGAATCTTGTTCAATTTATGGAAAATGAGTTCACAATGATGTCCCAAAAAATATTTAGGATGCCCATTATTACCCTTTATGGAGTGTATAAAAAATATATTTATGGACAAGACCTAGAAAATAATAAAATGGACAAGAAGAAAATTGAAATTAACCCATGGAAGAGATTAATCCATATAAGCGAATACTTGCATGCATTGATTTACACTGATGAATAAAATAAAATTAAATTGGTTCCAAGGCAGGGTGAAGTGGGAAGGATGCATATCAAAATAATCAGCACACTTTGACATACCCCAAAAAGGGTGAAAATTATAGGTTAGGAATGATTTATCCCAAAACAAGTTGCATACTTTGATTTGCCCAAAGATGACACATCTTGATTTCTCACTCAACTAATTTAACTAATTATATGTAGATTATTATGGTTGTTAAATTGATTAATTACTATTTAATTAAGTTATAATTCATATTATATTATGGGATAGTTGTATGTTGCTTTGATTACATGATTACATTACTATGAATTAGTTGTATTTATATATTCCTTACATTATGATCATGCTGTTAGTTTTTAAAATAATATTTTATAATATATATCATGATGTTATGGGCTAACTAACTTCTTGTCATGAGTTTGATGTAGGAGAGATTCATCTATTAGAGCATGACTAATGGAGAGCATCATCAAAGAGGATGGCATAGATGGAGGTGTTGGGGGATGATAGAGGAACAACTAGAACTCATGCACACACCATGATAAATAACACTCATTATATGTATTGTTTGAATTGTTAGCTTTAGTACATCATTGACATTATCTGTATTTAGATAATTGATTATGTATGTTATTTGTGATTTAGTTTAGTTTAATGCTTGTGAGGATCTAATTTTGTGTGATTGCATTATGGCTATTTTACATAGATTGAATGCATAATCTACTTTTAATCATGTTGAGTTATCATATTCATGATTGTCAATGCTAATGCTTTACGAGCAAGTAAATCTGCATGAATAGTATTTATTTATTTTTGTCTATAGACTAACCAAAATGTCTTATTAATGTTTTAATGCATTATCAATTATAATGATATTTGGAAAATATCATTATTTTGACTTAATGCCTTGATATATATAAGATAAATAAAGACATTTGAATAGTCTATATAAATTGGTAATAACAATGACTATGTTGTTATAATATCATTATGTTTGGGTATAACAATTGTTATACTTACTATTATAGTCAAAAATATGTCATTGAATTTAAATTAGTCACATTGCTATTTAAAGTCATAATGTTATCTTTTCTAAGTTATCACCAAAATTGTACTATTATCCTAAGCTATCCTATGAACTAAACCTAGTCAATATTTAAATACACAGATAATGGTAACTTACAAAGTGTTAGTTATCATTGGCAATGATATTAATAATAGACTTTGTGAAGTTGATACATGGGCATGTAAGTCAAAAAGAGACATGTAGAAAAAAAAGGATTAAAATAATGATTGAATGGTTTGGGTAAAGTTTGAGAGAATTAGGGATTATTTATTTGTGTCAAAATGGAGTTAACCTAGATTAGTAATAATTTTGGTGGATAATGAGGATTATGCATGGTGGAACGATGGAAACACTGCAAGTTCATTACAATAGCTGTATCATTGGATGAAGAAGGAAGGTCAATAGAGAAAGGATAAAAAGAGGGAGCATAAAGAGAAGGGCACGACATGCCATCAAGAAGAGAAGGAAGTACCAGAGAGAAGGAAAAAATAACTATTTTGGTTCAAGCAAATTTTATCTAGAAGCCATTTTAAGGTTGGTGTGATGTTATTTAATTATTATTTGAAATAAGAAAATTTGAGTACATATTTGTCTCTTAGGGTTTTGGGAAATTAATTGCATAATAATAATGATGTAGATTTAGCCTTGTGGATGGCTTAGCCATCCACATAACCAAACTATATCCCCTAAATCCTTATGGAATGGGGACTAGGACTGTATGTATAAAATGTTAGGGTTGAATGGATTTAGTTTTGTTGTGATTGAAAAAAGAGAGAGATTAAGCTAAGAAACTATAGGACTTTGATAGATGGGTTTTAATAAATAGGATACCTGAGTTTTGTTTTGGAAACCCTTATTAAAAATATACTCAATTAGATATATATATATATATATATATATATCAAAATTTTGAGTATATTTATAATACATAATATTGTGTGTGTATTTTGAATTATTAGGGATAAAAATATGAAGTTTTATTTAATTTTATGAATAAAAAAATGTTATTAAGGTTTTATGTATGCTCTTTATGAAATTCATAATGAGTTTTAGTCTATAAAAATGAATTGTGTACATATGTTTATAAAAAACCATGAACATATATGGAAGGAATGTGTACAATTATTTTCAAAACCATGATCCTATTTAAAAGGATTGTGTGCATATTATTTAAAATACTAAGTAGATAAACTAAGTCCATATAATTTAGCTATTTTTGGGGTGGAGGATAAGTTAGAACAATCCTAGAGTGGTCATAGTGAGTGGTTAAGTCCTATTTCAGCTCTATAGAAATCTATGTTATGTGAGATGACTATTGTAACCATTTAGTTATTCATTAACATATACAAATAGTGGATATTAGCATCAAATTGGATTTATATATTACTGAGATCACTCACACATACACATATACACACATAGATCACACAACTTGTATTTTGTTTATTTGCATTGGGTATCTAGTTCAAACCCTATATAGAAAAAATTTAACGTATCTTTTAGAGAATGTGTTTTAATATGGATAAAAGTTGACAGAGTCAAACATTTAATGAGGCTTAAGTCATTGTTTAGAGAACTATGCATAAACTATTATAAGGTTAAAATACTTATATAGATTGTGTAATGGTTTGGTTGTTATACAGTTCACAATGAATTGAGTTGGATGTCAACTTGATTTAGACGATACTTGTGAAACTTGGGAAAAGTATAATCCTATAGTAAGTAAAAATGGTAGGATATAGATCTGAGTAGTCAATTGATTATAGTACTCTATTTATGAACAATTCAGGATAATATATACAATTTAATACCCTGAATTAGGGAAAAATAGGGAAATAGACTTTGAATGGTTTTCCATCATAACTGGATTTTGTTTTTTCAATTTAAAATAAGAGAAATAAGAACATGGGTTCGAGGATATTGAAATCATATGTTTTATCTTGAATATTATTTTGTGAATAGGTAAATTATTAATGTTTTATTTTAATCATTTATAGTTCATAATGGAAAATAAAAATGACTGTTAGTTTAGTAGAGAACAATATTTTTATATATGAATAAATACATTTATTCAATGCATATTATGTATAAAATTAATATGAAAAAAGTACACACACACACACACACACACACACACATGAAATATATCTTTATGAGGACCTTAGATACCCATACACATATATAGCATACATTTGTACATAAGAGATGTGTGTTTATAATTATAGTTTTTGTTGACTATTAAATTAAGTCATAAAATCCTGAGGGATAGGATACTATGGTTATATACATATAACCTCCTAAAATTAAAATACATTATATCAATGAAAGATTATGTTTCATGTGAAATAAGACATTATTTAAGAGGTAATTAATCTTTAAAATGATTATGACTAGCTTGTTCGTAATTGATAAATATGTACATGGAAAATAAACTGTGATATTATTATTTATCATAGATAGTACTACATTTGAATTACTTATGGAAAGTAGAAATATACATTCTAAGTATAAATTATACCTAGTTGGTATGCACTTATTTATATTTATTATTTATGTGATGAATAATATAGTTAAGATACATTACATACGTTTGATAGACTAAATGTATATACTAGATTATTTCTATACCTAACAAATTTTATGCCTGCTGATAAAAAGTAATCTATTTGAATCTATTAGTTATAATTTATATTTACCAAATCTCATATTGATGGTACTAAATAAGTAGTGAGATGGACTTCACTATCTTACTTAGCATCACCAACGCTAGATGAGGGTAATCCGATGAAGTGGTGTGTATGAATTTGATTGATTCAAGCAATCATTAACTATTTAAAATTTTTGGCCAAAGTAATGTTTAATTAAATATTATAATTTCATAGGTATGATTTATATGCTTGTGTGATATCATGTTAAAATATATTTTATTTGTGGTACACATTAAGTATTAAATATCTTACAACACATGAGTACTATCTTGTCTCTCTAGATTCTCGCACCATCACTATCTACCCATCCATGAGGGGAGGGCCATTCCTTAGTTAAGGGATTGTGTGGGGGATCAATGGTCTATGATTGGTGTGGAAAAGTGATTAGATGATGCTCTCACTCCCCACCATAGTACTTATTTGGAGACTACACATGAGATTATCATAAATATAGGAGTTCGTGAGACTCATGCTCCGTGGAGCCTTGTATCTTGTATTATTTTAATTATTGAAACATTATTCTCAATAAAAATATAATTATTTATTCATATGTACATTGAAAATGGTGTCTGTTATATTATACCAACCATGGCTAAAATTATGTAATAATCATATGAAATATATGAAGTTATGTTTTGCTCAATTATTTCATAGTGATCAACAACTGAATGGAATGTTACATTCTTATTTTTATGGTTAGAATATTATGTATGTTTTTGTTAGGATCACTAATTATATTCTCATAGTGAATTCTAATGTAGAATACATAAAAGTTATTTAATTTTTTTTTGTGTTATTCTAGTAAATCCCAATGGAGATGTTACATTGTGGTATCAGAGTTGTGGCTCAAACTCTAGGACTTAATGAATCCACTAACATTTTTATATCCTTATATTTATTAAAAAAGAGAATGGTTTGAGCTAGAGCATCTAGTGAGGGCCTTTCGAATGTTAATGATAATAATAATCCTTTGTTTGATCCTAACTAATTTTTCATTGAGTAAGCATAAAAGTTGGATGAGATTCTTGTATCCATAAATGAAACTAGGGACATGATTATAGACTTAGAATATTGAATTCATGGAAATGAAGATGAAGAACATATGGATGTGCCTAAAGAGCATCTTACTAAGAAATAAATACCTTAAGACCAAAGTCATGAAGAAGTGTCTCAGGATTCGAGAGCATGTGTAGTGGTAGAATTGGCTAGATATATTAAAAAAGTGAATCCACTTAAGTTTGATGAAACTATTATAGGAGATGGAACTGAACCATGGTTGACTAAGATGGAGAAGTATTTCAAGATTCAAAACTAATCTGAAGTCACTAAAGTAGTTTGGGGAGGTTACTAGCTGGCTAGTAAAGCAACTACATGGTGGGCCAACAAAAAGTTGAAAATAAATCTTAACTCGAACACCACCACTTGGGATCAATTTATGACATTGTTTAAATCATAGTGGTTTTTACAATTATACTTTGACTAAAAGCTTATAGATTTTTAGAATCTTAAGTAAGGAAACCTATTGGTGAATTAGTACTAGGAACAATTCATCAAATTTTTGAAGTATGTGCCTCAGTATCAGGTAGATGAGTGGTTCAAAATTATAAAGTTCATTATGGGATTGAATTGTATATTGGTGGAGAGGTGGATGTTCACAAGCCATCTACATGGACCAAGTTTTTGAAAAGGTAGTCAAACATGAATAGAAATTGAAATCTTTTGCTTAGGTCAGAGATAATTTTAAGAAAAAGTTTGTAAGAAGAACTGGAAGCAAAGGAGTGGAGACTCCAAGAGTCAGTTCAAGAATTAGAATTCTAGATTCAACGATGGTTCAGGTAATAAGAAATTTTGTAATGATTTCAAGGGTAGTGTCAAGGGAAACCAATGGTCTGAAAAGAAGGGACCACCTAGAGGTTGCTTCATTTATGAAAGTGACTATTTTTATTGTGAGTGTACCCAAGATAAGTTAAGGAACAAAGATTCTACTCCATAGTAGGGAACATTTCAGCAATGTATTCATGTAGTAATTGATAACTGGCAAGTTGAATTCTAAGCTTTATCCATAGAATTATCAGGTATTTTATTTGAACATACAAATTATATTTTGATAGATACAAGGGATAGAAAATGTTTTATTGCTTCTATAATACCAAATAAGTTATATATAAAGTTGGAGTAATGGAAAATGCATGATCGCTAAAATATGGAAATGAGTCAAAGGTCAAAGTTGACAAGTGTTTAGTTAAAGCTGAGATTAGGTTGCCCAAATTTACAACAGTAGTGGATATTTGTGTAATGCCACTAGGGTCATATGATGTGATTTTAGGAGTCAATTTCCATATGAAGCATAAATCCAAGGTTGAATTCTATCTAAAGAAGGTTGAGTGTCAAGATGATTTTGGAAATTAGACATAAATTAAAGGTGAAAAAAGAGAGTTGAGACTTAGGTAGAGTTTCACAATGTAACTAAATAAAGATCAAGGAAAAGGGTGCTAATCATTTATTATCAAGATAAATGAAATGGGGGGTTCTAAAGAACCATCCCTTGAAGATTATCCTTTCTTTAAGAATTTTCATGATGTGTTTTGGGAGGAATTACCAGGATTACCTCCCAAATGTGAGTTTGATTTCTTAATAGATATATCTCAAGATTATAATTTCAATCTAAGGCACCGTACATGATGACAACCATCTAATTGGTTGAATTGAAGGCTCAAATTTAGGAGTTATTATCAAAATGGTTAAATAGACCAAGTTTGTAAGCATGGGGTACACCAATTATCTTTGTTAATAATAAGGATGGAACTCTTCACCTTTGTATTGATTATAGAATGTTGAATAAAGTGACTGTCAAAAAAAGGTATCCTCTACCTTGAATAGATAATATTTTTGATTAGAGCGAGGGGAAATAGTATTTTCTAAGATTGATATTAGAGTAGGATATCATTAGCTAAGGATAAAAGATGAGGATATTCTAAACATAATGTTTAGAACTTGATATGCGCATTATGAGTTCACTATGTTACCATTTGAGTTGACAAATGCTCCTACAATATTTATAAATATCATGAACAGTGTGTTCAGAGATTATCTAGATCACTTTATTTTAGTTTTTTTAGATGATATTCTTATATATTGTAAGGATGAAAAAGAGTATCTTCAACATCTAGAACTAGTTTTGAAATGGTTGTGGAAGCACAAGTTGTATGGCAAGTTGTCCAAATGTGCATTTTTACAAAATAAAGTGTAATATTTGGAACATATTATATCTATAAATGGTATTTCACTAGGTCTAGAAAAAATATGAGCCATTATGAAGGGGACAACACCAAATAATATCTATGAGGTTAGAATTTTCATGGGATTAGTGAGATATTATAGGAAACTCCTAAATTTTTATGAGTTAGCTAATCCAATTACCCCTCTACCATAGAAGAATCAAAGTTTTATCTGGTTAGATAAGTGTGAAGTAGCTTCTTAAGAATTGAAAAAGAGGCTTACTTCAACACCAGTGCTAAGATTTCTCAATTTAAATTGTCAATTTTCAATGATCACAGATGCATTTGAGGATGGAATTGGAGGAGTCCTTACGTAAAATGATGTAGTGCTAGCCTATGAATCAAGGAAATTGAAGCCTTATGAGGTGAATTATACCCCTCATGACCTATAAATTATAACAATTATGCAAGATTTAAAATTTTAGAGGCATTATTTTTTAGAAAAACTATTTGAGCTCAATACTTATAACTTGGGACTCAAGTACATCTTCACTCAACCAAATTTGAATGCTCGTCAAATATGTTAGTTAGAGTTCTTATTTGTTTATGATTTTCATATCAACTATATCAAAGACAAATAAAATAGAGTAGTTAATGACCTAAATTATAAGAGGTACATAACAATCATGGCTTTTATTAGGAATACTTTTAGGACATGATCTTGGTAGTGGTTGACAAACTAACCAAGGTATTTAATTTTATACCACACAATTTGATAGATGATACACCTAATATTGTGAAAAGATTCATAAAGGAAGTGTATTGGTTGCATGAATTTATAGAGAAGATCATTTTAGATTGTGATCCAAGGATGACTTCTAGATTTTGGTTAACTTTGAATTCAGCTTTGGGTATGCAATTAAACTTCAACATTGCATATCATCCATAGACTAATTGTTAGATTGAGTGAGTTAATCAAGTATTAGAGGATCTCTTTCATATGTATTGCATGGATCAATAATATAAGTGGGAGGAGTACCTTTTATTAGCTGAGTTTACTTATAATGGCACCATTTGAAGGATTATATAAAAGAAGGTGTAAGACACCAATTAGTTGAGATATGATAGTCTTTGGACCTGAGATGCTTTCAAAAATAGAAGATAAATTTAGATTGACCAGACAGAGATTGGTTGAGGCCAATGATAGGTAGAAGAGTTATGTTGATTTGAAGAGAACAACTAGGTAGTTTTCAATAAGTGATAAAGTGTTCTTGTAGATTAAGCCACATAAAAGATCGATTAAATTATGGAAAGTTAGTAAAACTTATACCAAGATATGTGGGACCCTTCAAGGTTATAAAAGTGATCAAATTTGTACTGTGTAGGCTTGCATTACCATCAGCCCTAGCTCTATTGTATAATGTCTTCCATGTATCTTATCTTAAAAAGTATATAATTCATCCTTCACATGTATTAGATTTAGATGCTTTGTAGGTTTTAGATCTTGGGGTGGTCATGGTAGAACCAATCAGAGTAATTGACACTCAAAAATTTTATTTGAATAATAAAAAAGTATCACAATGCAAGGTTCTATGGGACCAATACTCTAAGGATAGTACTACTTGGGAGGACTATGATGAGTTCTAAAGGCTATTTACATATTTATTTGCTAGATTTGATGCTTCATACTATGTTATTTTTTTACTGAATAATGTTTATAATTTAAAACTAGTGTTTGAATAAATGTCATCGAGACGATGAACAACTTTAAGGAGAAAGAATGATACATCCTAATTTATCATTAAATTAATTTACCTGATTATCCATGAATTATTATGGCTATTAAATTGATTAATTACTATTTAATTAAGTTATAAGTCATATGTTGTTATGGGATAGTTGTATGTTACTTTGATTACATGATTACATTGCTATAAATTAGTTATATTTGTATATTCTTTACATGATGATAATGTTGTTATTTTTTACAGTAGTATTTTATTATATATATATATATATTATGATGTTATAAGATAACTACATTCTTACTATGAGTTTGATGTTATGAGTTTGATGCAAGAGAGATCCATCTCTCAGAGCATGATCGAGGGATAGCATCATCAAAGAAGATGCATAGATGAAGGTGTTGAGGGATAACAAAAAAATAAATAGAACCCATGCACACACCATGATAGATATCACTCATTATATGCATTGTTTAAATTATTATATTTAGTACGTCTTTGATGTTATCTATATTTAGATAATTGATTATGTGTATTAGTTATGATTTATTTTAGTTTACTGCTTGTGAGGATCTAGTTTTGTGTGATTGCATTATGGGTGTTAAACATAGATTGAATGCATAATGCGACTTTTGATCATGTTGAGTTATCATATTTATGATTGTTAATGCCAATTCTTTACGAATAAGTAAATTTGCATGAATAATATTTATTTACTACTATCAATAGACTAGTCTAAATGTCTTATTAATGTCTTAATGCATTATTGGTTATAATGATATTCAAAAAATATCATTATTTGACTTAATGCCTTAATATATAAAATATAAATAAAGACATTTGGATAGTCTATATAAAGTGATAATAACAATGACTACATTGTAATAATATCATTATGTTTTGGTATAACAGTTGTTAGACTTATTACTACAGTCAAAAACATGTCATTGACTTCAAATTAATCACATTGTTATTTAAAGTCATGATGTATTTTATAAGTTATCATCAAAATTGCATTATTATCCTAAGTTATCCTATGACCTAAACCTAGTCTATAGTTGAATGCATAACCAATGGTGACTTGTAAAGTGTTAGTTATCATTGGAAATGATATTAATAGTAGACTTTGTGAAGTTCATATATGGGCATGTAAGTCAAATAGAGACATACAAAAAACAAAGGATTAAAATAATGATTGAATGGTTTGGAAAAAATTTGAGAGAATTAGGGGTTTTATTATTTGTGTCAAAATGGAGTTAACCTAGATTCATAACAATTTTGGCAGATAATGGAGATTATGCATGGTGGAAAGATGGAAACACTATGAGTTCAATACAATATTTTAATGCATTGCATGAAGAAGGAAGGTTGACAGAGAAAGGATACGAAGAGGGAGTAGAAAGAGAAGGGAACAACACAACACAAGGAAAGAGCAAAGAGAAGGAAAAAAGAACTATTTTGGTTCAAAAAAATTTCATCTAAAAGCTATTATAAGGTTGGTGATGTTATTTAATTATTGTTTTAAATAGGAAAATATGAGTATATATTTATCTCTAGGGTTTTGGGAAATGACTTGCATTATAATAATGATATAAGTTTAGCCCTATGGACGGTTAAGCCATCCACAGAACTAAACCTATATCCCCTAAATCCTCATGGAATGCAAACTAGGATTGTATAGACAAATCATTAGGGTTGAATGGATTTAGTTTTGTTGTGATTGTAAAAAAAGAGAGCTTAAGACAAGAAGTTATAGGAATTTGGCAGATGGGGTTTAATAAATAGGATGACTGAGTTTTGATTTGGAAATCCTTATTATAAATATACTTAGTTGGGTATATATATCAAAATTATGAGTATATTTATAATACACAAGACTATGTGCGTATTTAGAATTATTAGGGGTAAAAATACAAAGTCTAAGTTAGTTTGATGAATGAATGAAATGTTATTAAAGTTCTATGCATGGTCTTTATGAAATTCATAATGGGTTGTAGTCTATTAAAATTAATTGTGTACATATGTTTATCAAAAACTGTGAACATATATGGAAGGACTATGTACAATTATTTTCAAAACCGTGATCATATATAAAAAGACTATGTGTATATTCTTTTAAATCTTGAGTAGGTAAACTAAGTCCATATAAATTATCTATGCTTGGGTTGGAGGATAAGATAGAACAATTCTAGAGTGGTCATAGTGAATGGTTAAGTCCTATCTTAACTCTATAGAAATCTATGTTATGTGAGTTGACTATTGTAACCATTTAGATATTCATTAGCATCTACAAATAGTGGATATTAGCATCAAATTGGATATTTATATTACTAGGATCACACACACACACATATAGATCATACAGCTTGTATTTTATTTATTTGGATTGGGTATTTGGTTCGAACCCTATATAGAAACTTGTAACGTATCTATAAGTGCATGATTTTTAATATGGATAAAATTTGACAGATTCAAACATTGAATGAGGCTTAAGTCATTATTTTAGATAACTATGCATAGACTATTGTAAGGTTAAAATACTTATATAGACTATGCAATGGTTCGGTTGTTATATGGTTCACAATGAATGGAGTTGGATGCCAACTTGATTTATATGATACTTGTGAAACTCGAGAAAAGTATAATCCTATAGTAAGTAAAAAGGAAAGAATATAGATCTGAGTAGTTGATTTATTATAGTACTTTATTTATCAATAATTCAAGATAATATATACAATTTAATGACCCGAGTTGGGTAAAAATAGGGAAATAGACATTAAATGGTTTTCCATCGTAACTGGATTTTGTCTTGTTAATATAAAACAAAAGAAATAAGAATAGGGGTTTGAGGATGTTGAAATCATATTTTTTACCTTGAATTCTATTATGTTAATAGGTAAATTATTAATGTTTTGTTTGAATCATTTGTAGTTCATAATAGAAAATAAAAATGACTGTTAGTTTAGTAGAGAATAATATTTTTATATATGAACAAATACATTTATTCAATATAAATTATATATGAAACTAATATGAACAACTATATATATATATATATATATATATATATATATATATATATATATATATATATATATATATATGAAATATATCTATATGAGGAACTTAGGTAATACACATATATAGAATATGTTTTTACATAGGAGATGCATGTTTATAATTATATTTTTTATTGACTGTTAAATTAAGTCATAAAATCCTGAGGGATAGGACATATGATGATATGCATACAACCTCCTAAAAGTACAACTAGTTATTTCAATTAAATATTATGTTTCATGCAAAATAAGACATTATTTAAGAGGTAATTATTCTCTAAAATTATTATGACTATCTTTTTTGTAATTGATAAATGTGTACATGGAAAATAAACAGTGATATTGTTATTTGTCATACATAGTACTACATTTGAATCACTTATGAAAAGTAGAAACATGCAGTCTAAGCATAAAATATACTCGATTGGTATAGACTAGACTTTTTTATGTTTATTATTTATGTGATTAATAATATAGTTGATATTAATTGCATATGTTTGACATACTAAATGTATGTATTAGATTATTTCTATATCTAACACATTTTATGTCTGCTGATATAAAATAATATATTTGAATCTATTGGTTATATTTTATATTAGCTAAATATTATATTATTGGTATTAAATAAGTAACGAGACAAATTTTGTTAGCTTACTTATCATCACCAATGTCAGATGAGGGTAATATAATAAAGTGGTGTGTATGAATTTGACTGATCTAAACGATCATTAACTATTTGAAAACTTTGACCAAAGTAATATTTAGTTAAACATTATCATTTCATATGTATGATTTACATGTTTGTGTCATATCATGTTAGAACTTATTTTATTTATGGTATACATCATGTATCAAATATCTTATAGCACATAATACTAGATTGTCTCTCTATATTTCTGCATCATCACTATCTATCCATCTATGAAAGGAAGACCATTCTCTATTGGGGGATTGTGTGGGGGATCGATGGTCCATGGTTATTATAGAAAAGTGCTTAGATGATGCTCTTTCTCCCCATAATAGTACTTATTTGGAGACCACACTCAAGATTACGGTAGATATTGGAGTTCGTGAGACTCATGCTTTGTGGAGCCTTGTATCTTATATTTTTTTAATTATTAAAACATTATTCTTGATGAAAATATAATTATTTATTCATATGTACATTGACAACATTAGTTGTAATATTGTACCAACTATGGCTGAAATTATGTAATTACCATATGGAATATATGCAGTTATGTTTTACTTTATTGTGTCATATTGATCAAAAACTAAATAGATTGTTACATTTCTATTTTTATGGTTAGCATATTATGTATGTTTTTGTTAGGATGACTAATTATAATCTCGTGATTAATTATAATGTAGAATACATGGAAATTATTAATTTTTTTTGCATTATTCTAGTAAATCTCAGTGAAGATGTTACATTATGGTATTAGACGTGTGGCTTCAACTCTAGGACTTAATGAGTCTACTAACATTTTTGTGTCGTTCTATTTACCAAAAAAGAGAATGGTCTAAGCTAGATCATTTGGTGAGGTTACTTCAAATGTTAATGACAATAAGCATCCATTTTATTCTAACTAATTTGCCACTCAGCTTTCACATGGGTAAAGAAATTTTCATTACAGAGAGTCTCCTTGACATGGGATAGGCTACTGTGGATTTTGGTCCCTCCCAACATATTCTCAAGGAACCTGAGCTTAAAGCTCAAGTTATGCAACTTGAATAAAGGATCAATGAGCTTAGGAAGGAGGTCACACAACTCAACAAGATTATTAATAAGGGCATGAATAAGGTGGATAACTCCTCCCATTATGAGACTAATATGGAAGATATTTTCAAAAAAATTAAATCTTTGGAGGGCACTGTGGATCATATTAAGAGTAGACAGATTGATCATATGGCAATACATTGGGCCATTATGGAGTTTCTTAAGTTTTAAGTTAGTCAAGTTTATACCCTTAGTAACTTGCATTCAAGCTTGTAGAAGGGTGGAATTGAGAAGACTTATTATCTAACCACCATTGACATGACAGACCCATCTCAAACTACGACTCTCAATCTATTTAATGCATTGAAGAGACTTAAGAATAGCTTCAACAAGCTCCTCAAGTGAAGCTTCCTTTTCTTATTTTCTAGTTTTATATTTTATTGACTTGTTGCTGCTTCGGTGCTATGAAGTTGTTATTGATACACTATTTTGGTGCTGTTATTTGGAAGGATACTCCTTGGTATTGTCCTCTCTTATTTATTCTAGTTTTAGATATTTTTTGTAGCTAGAAGGTGGACCCCACTTATCAATAAACCACTACTATACTCATGTATTATCTAGCTTTTGAACTTTTTTTGGTTATGGTTTTTCTTATTTTATCTAGATTTTGAGCCTTATTTTGTATTGGGTATGGTCCCTTTCAAAACCATTTACCAATAATAATTTTTTTTACCACTGAGCATGTAACAAAGTTAGATCAAATTCTTGTAGGCATAAATAAAATTAGGGATCAAATTGTAACCATAAAATAAAAAATTCATGGATATACAGAGGAAGCCCATCAAGATGTTCTTGAAGAGGATCTTAATAAGAAATAAATTCCTTAAGAGCAAAGGCATGAGGAAGTGTCTCAAGATGCAAAAGTACATGTAGTAGTAGAATTGGCTAGAGATATAAAAAAGATGTATCCACCTAAGTTTGATGGAACCATTATGAGAGATGGAGATGAAGCATGGTTGACTGAGATGGAGGTGTATTATAAAATTTAAAACTAATTTGCAGTTAGTAAAGTAGTTTGGAGAGGTTACTAGTTGGCTGATGAAGCAGCTACATGGTGGGCTAAAAAAAAGTTGGAAATAAATCTTAACTTGACCATCACCACTTGGGAGTAGTTCATGACATTGTTTAGATCATGATGGCTTTCATAGTTATACTTTGACTAAAAACTTATAGATTTTTACAATCTTAAACAAGGAGACCTATTAGTGAGTGAATACTGGAAAAAAATCACCAAAATTTTAAAGTATGTGCCTTAGTATCAAGTAGATAAAAGGTCTAAAATTAAGAAGCTCATTATAGAATTAAAACCATAGATTGGTGGAGAGATGGAAATTCATGGGTCATCTACCATAAACTAGGTCTTTGAGAAGGTAGTCAAGTAGGAACATAAGTTAAAATCTCTTGTCAGGTCAAAGATAAGTTTAAGAATTTTTTTGAGAGTTCTAAGCCAAATTTAAAAAATATGAACTAGAAGTAAAAGAGTGGAGACTCTAAGAGTTAGTTCAACAATCATAATTATAAATTCAATAGTGGTTCAAGGAATAAAAAATCAAAGAGTGGTTTCAAAGGAAACCAACAGTCTGACAAGAAGGGACCACCTAGAGGTTGCTTCACTTGTGGAAGTGACCATTTTGCTCATGAGTGTACCTAAGATAAGTCAAACAAAGGTTTTAATTCACAATAAGAAACATTTCAACAACATATTCATGCAGTGGTTGATAATCAATAAGCCGAATTCTAAGCCTCACCCATAGATCTATCATGTATTTTATTTGAACATCTAATTTACATTTTAATAGATACAAGGGCTAATTTTTTTTATTATTCTTAGAATACTAAATAAGTTATGTATAAAGTTGGAGTAATGATAAATGCATGGTCAATAAAATATGAGAATGAGTCAAAGGTCAAAGTTGATAAGTATTTAGTTAAAGCTGAGATTAAGTTTCCCAAATTCACAATAGTAGTGGATCTTTATGAAACACCACGAGGGTCATATGATGTGACCTTAGGATTCAATTATTTGTTGAAGCATAAATCCAAGGTTGACTACTATTTGAAGTAGGTTGAGTGTCAAGATGATTTTAGAAATTAGACACAAATTCAGGGCAAAAAAAGAAAATTGAGACTTAAGCAGATTTCTATAATGTAATTTAAGAAGGCTCAAGAAAAAGGGTGCCAAACATTTATCATCAAGATAAATGAAATGAGAGAATCTAAGGAACCATCCATTTAATATTATCCTTTTAGTAAGAATTTTTATGGTGTGTTTTTTGGAGGAATTGCCAAGATTGCCTCCCAAATGTGAGTTTGATTTTTCAATAAATATTATCATAGTATTAGAACCTCAGTCTAAGGCACCGTACAAGATGACAACCATCAAATTGGTTGAATTAGATGCTTAACTCTAAGATTTATTATCAAAATGGTTGATTAGACCAAGTGTGTCACCATGGAGTGCACCCATTGTCTTCATCAAGAATAAGGATGAAACTCTTTGCCTTTGTATTGATTATAAAATTTTGAATAAAATAACTATAAAAAAAGTATTTGCTACCTTTTATGGATGATATTTTTGATTAGAGTGAGGGGTAATAGTATTTTTTTAGATTGATATTAGAGAAAAATATCACCAACTAAGGATAGACAATGAGGATATTCTAAAAACAATGTTTAGAACTTGATATGGGCATTACGAGTTCACTATGTTACCATTTGGGTTGACAAATGTTACTGAAACTTTTAAAATCTCATGAATAGTGTGTTAAAAGATTATCTATTTCACTTTGTTTTGGTTTTTATAGATAACATTCTTATATATTCTAAGGATGAATAAGAGTATCTTCAACATCTAAAACTAGTTTTGAAATGGTTATGGAGGCAAACGTTGTATGACAAGTTGTCCAAATATGCATTTTTCCAAAAGAAAGTGAAATATTTAGAAAAAATTATTTTCATGGATGGTATTTTAGTAGATCCATCAAAGATAAGATCCATTATGGAATGCTTGACACCAAATAATGTCCATGAGGTAAAAAGTTTCATGAGATTAGTGGGATATTATAAGAATTTCATTCTAAATTTTTATAAGATAGCTAATCCAATTAAATCTCTACAACAAACTAATAAAAGTTTTATCTTGTCAAATAAGTGTGAAGTAGCTTTTTAGAAATTAAAAAAGAGGCTTACTTCATCACCAGTGTTAAGAGTTCCCAATCTGAATGGTCTATTTTTAGTGATCATAGATGTGTTTGGGGATGGACTTAGAGGAGTCTTTATGTAGGATGGTGTAGTGGTAGCCTATAAATCAAGAAAATTGAAGCTTTATGAGGTGAACTATGCCCTTCATGACCTAAAAATTGTAATAATTATGCATGCTTTGTAAGTTTGAAGGTATTATTTGTTGGAAAAACTATTTGAGCTCAAGACTGATAACTTGGGACTCAAGTACATCTTCACTCAATCAAATTTGAATACTCATCAAAGATGCTAGTTAAAGTTCTTGTGTAATTATGATTTCAATATCAATTATATCAAAGACAAGGAAAATAAAGTAGGTGATGTCCTAAGTCATAAGAGGTACATATCATGGCTTCTATTAGGAGTACTTTTAGGGATCAAGTGATTAAATTTTTATTAGGATATGAATTCTATGATCAAGTCAGGAAAGTGTTATCTGAGAATGCTTAGAATCTTAGGTATAAAAGATAAAAAATAAAGAATGATGGTCTTTTACGATATAATAAAAAGATGTATATACTAGATAGAGAGAATTTTAAGAGCATAGTGCTAAATGAATCTTATAATGCCCCATATTCATAAAATATAAGAGTAACCAAGCTCATAGCTGAGCTTAGACCACTCTATTTTTGAAAGAGAATTAAAAAAGATGCAATGAACTTTGTCTCATTGTCTAGAATGTCAGCATGTGAAAGATAAATATGTGCATCTGATTAGATTATTGTATCCACATGACATACCAAAATAGAAATGGTAGGTGATCAGTATAAAATTTATCTAAAGTTTATCATTATCATAACATAGGCATGACATGATCTTGGTAGTAGTTGAAAAATTAATCAAGGTAGGGCATTTTATACCACACACTTTGACAGATGATGCATCTACTCTTGAAAAAAGATTCATAAATAAAGTGTATCAGTTGTATGGATTTACAGAGAATATCATTTTGGATTGTGATCCAAGGACGACTCCTAAATTTTAGTTAACTTTGAATTCAACTTTGGGTATGCAATTAAACTTTAACATTGCATATCATCCATAGATAGATGGTCAGATTAAGTGAGTTAATTAGGTATTAAAATATATCTTTAATATGTATTTATTAGATCAACAATATAAGTGGAAGGAGTACCTTCTATTGGTTGAGTTTACTTAAAATAACTCATACTAATCAGCTTTAAAAATCCCACCATTTGACTCATTGTATGGAAGAAGGTGCAGGACACCAATCAGTTAGGACATGTTGGAAGATAGGATAGTATTTGCATCTTAGATGCTTTTATAAATAAAAGATAAAGTTAGATCAATCAGATAAAAATTAACTGAGGTTAATAATAGGCATAACAGTTATGCTGATTTGAAGAGAATAACTAGACAATTTTTAGTGGGTAATAAAGTGTTCTTACGAATTAAACAACAAAAGAGATTGATTATATTCGATATGTCAACAAAAATTTCACCAAGATATGAGACCCTTAAAATTTTTATAAGTGGTCAACCCTATAGCATACATGATTGCATTACCACCAGCGCTAGTTCTATTACATAATATATTCTATGTATCTTATCTTAAAAAGTATATAGCTTATCTTTCACATGTATTAGATTGAAATGTTTTGTAGGTTCTAGATCTTGGGGTGATCATGGTATAAATAATCATATTAATTGACACTTGAAAACTTCATTTGAGTAATAGAAAAGTATCACAATGCAAGGTCATTGAATAATGTTTTAAATTCATAACTAGTATTTGAATAAATATCATTGAGATGATTGTCAACTTTAGGGGTGATAGATAACACTCATTATATGCATTATTTGAATTGTTATCTTTAATAAGTATTTGATGTTATTTTCATTTATATAATTTATTGTGTGTTAGTTGTTATTTAGTTTAGTTTAATGCTTTTGAAGATTTAATTTTATGTGATTGCATTATGGATGTTATACGTAGATTGAATGCATAATGATTTTTTCATCATGTTGGGTTATCGTATTCATGATTGTTAATGCTAATGATTTATGAATAAGTAAATCTACATGAATAATATTTATTTACTACTATCTATAGACTAACTGGAATGTCTTATTAATGTTTTAATGTATTACTAGTTCTAATGATATCCGAGAAATATCATTGTTTCGACTTAATGCCTTCATATACAAAATATAAATAAAAACATTTGGATAGTATATATAAAGTGGTAATAACAATGACTACATTGTTATAATATCATTATGTTTTGGTATAATAGTTGTTAGACTTACTATTATAGTCAAAAACATGTTATTGACTTTAAATTAGTCATATTATTATTTAAAGTCATAATTGATAAAATCCATATAGATAATAGTAATGTACTTATAGAATTTAAGATGAATAATAACCAAAAAAGTATAAATAAGTCAATTTAACACAACACATGAATTATCATGGGAAAACCTCAAAGAGATTAAAAAAACTCACCAAAAGATGGTATTCAATTATTGAGAAACTCTATATCCGAATACAAAGCTTTCCCTTCTCACTTTTTCACATAAGCCTTCATAGAACCCTTTTACATATTTTCCACATGCAAATATCAAAATTCATTGAGTGTGTTCAGAGTAAAAAATATAATAGGGATAAAACCTTATTTATAATAAATATAAGGAGAGGTGACTGTTATAACCAATGTGTAAATCTTTCTTGAGAATCATTTAATTTAATCGATAAATAATAAACCAAAATGTTTTATTATTTATTTACACAAAGTTTTCACATCATGTTAATAAATAATAAATCATTATTATTTAATTATACACCAAACTATTCTAAGGGTATAAACTATCCCACTTAGACATTAAATATTCCAACATCCTCCCACACCCCTGCCCCAATCCTAAGTGGGGATAAATGTCATATTAACCTTAATAAAATAATTATACTATATACATAATTGAAAGATTTAAAAACTTTCATTATGCCAAATATCATATTTTAAAATAAAAAGAATTATAATCCATGAACTACTTTTAAAAGTAAGTCTAGGCTAGCATGATCATGAGACTACATCTCACAGTTTCTCATGAATAATCATTTAAACATATTTGAAGCCTTTTATAACATAAGAACTTTCATTACAAAGTATGATTTTAATGTTTTGGGGTATAAAATTAAAAATTTTACATGAAGTTTACTTAAATCATATAAATTCTACATAACGTTTACAATGTTGTATAATGAGAAGTATAGAGAAAAAGAAGAAACACATGGCCATTAGGAAGTGGCATTGTCATGTACATTCCCCCTCAATTACAACTTCAAGAGGCCCAACATTGCATAAAATTGACAAAACTTGGTAGTACCAAGAAGTTTTGTGAAGATATCTATCACTTATTCATTTTTAAGACAAAATTATAGATTAATATCACCATTGAGAATTTTTTTTTGAATGAAATATAAATGAACTTCAATATGTTTAGTTCTTTGATGATGCACTAAATTTTTCAGTAGAGCTATACAACTTTGGTTATCATAATAAATAATGGTATCTTAAAAACATCCAAATGAAGTTATCCTAATAACTTTCGTAGCTAAATGGTTTCTTTGGTATCTTTTATAACACTTTTGTACTCAACTTTTGTAGAAAAGAGAGATAAGATGTTTATTTTTATTGCTCCAAGTGATAGCACTTACTAAACTTAAACACATATCCAGAAGTAGATTTATGATATAAAGTATCACCAGCATGGTCAATATCACAATAACTATATAATTTAACATTATTAATAGAAAATAGAATAAACTATAATTAACAGTTCCGTTGATATAAAGAAGAATATGTTTAATTAATTTCTAATGATCCAAATAAATATCTTGCATAAATCTAGAAGTAACACTAACAACATATGAAATATCTAACCTAGTAATGGTTAGATAAATTAAACTTATAACAAGCTATCTATATAAAGTAGGGTTAGATTTTTCATATGCAAGTTTATGATCAGTTTTAATACTAACTTCAATATGAGTAGTGATAGATTTATAATCAAACATATTAAAATTAATAAGAAGATTATGTGCTTACTGAGATTGTGATACAATAGTTAAATTTTTATCTTAAAATATAGTCATTTCCAAAAAATGATGTAGAATGTCTAAATTAGTCATTTCACATATTTGACTTAGTTTATCCTTATATTTATGAATTAAACTAGTTATATCATGAATAATTAAAAAATTATCAACATATAATATAATTAGAATCAAATAATTATTTTTAACTTTAACAAAGAGATCATTATCTAGATAATAGTTAGAAAAACTTAATTCTTTAGGAAAAAAATTAAGAATAACAAGCTCAAAGAGCTTGTTTTAAAACATACAAAGATTTTTTTAAATTTTATACATAATGTTCTCTATTAGGATCAATGAAACCTTTAAAAATGAGTCATATAAATTTTTTCTTATAAATCACCATTTATAAATGCAGTCTTGACATCTATTTGGTGGATAAAACTACCATTTTAAGTTGTAATAATAGTAAGAAGTTTAATAGTGCTCATTTTTTTACAAGAGTAAAGGTTTCAATATAATCAATCTCAAGTTTTTGAGTAAATCTATGAACAACTAATCTAGCTTTAAATTTATCAATTTTATCAATTGAATTATATTTGATCTTATAAAGCCACATATAACTGACAATATGTCTTTTAGATCGAGGAAAAATAAGATACCTAGTCTGATTTTTAATTAAAGTATTATATTCAACTTACATAGCAACATTTCATCTATCATCTTGAAGGGTTTTCTTAAAAGATTGAGGTTCACATTCATATATAGTCATTAATGTATGATAAAAATGTTGACTTCTAGTTAATTTATTAATATTATAAACATTAAAAGATTGAATCAGGGATTCTGTCCATTTAGATCTTTTAGATTGAACATAAAATTCAAGGGGTTCCTCAAACTCTAAGTTATCCATAGTTGTATCAACTTCCTCAAGGATAGCATTTTAATCACAAAGAGAAACAAAAGAGTCAGGTTCATCAACAAAAGAACATTGAAGATTCATAGAGCACTTACAAAAGAATTTTTCAAGAATAAAAATATTTTTATTATTAATAATCTATCAATTAGAGGGATCATCCACTCTTAAACTTTTTATTTTACCTCCATATCTTACAAGAAAATAAGAATAAAAAGTGGGGTAAAGCTTCTTTCTTTTAACTTTAAGAATAAAGATAGAAGTAGGGCTACCAAAGATCCTAAGATGAGTCACGCTAGGTTTCTTTTTAATCTACATTTTTAAAAAAGGTAGAAAAATGTAAGATTTTGGTAGGGACTCTATTCAAAATATGAATATTAGTGTTCATATCTTCGACCCATAAATACTTATAAATATTTGCAGATTATAACATTATTTTAACCATTTTTATAATGATGCATTTTTTTCTTTTAGCAATACCATTTTACTGAGGGGAATAAAGAGTTGTTAATTCCCTTTTAATACCACAACTAATGTAAAAATAATCAAACTCTTTACTAACATATTCATCATCATTATCAGTTCTTAATTTTTAATTAAAAAATTAGATACATTTTCAATATAAATTTTAAATTTTTTAAATTTAGATAAAACATCAGATTTATTTTTAATAAAATAAGACTAGCTCATTCTAGTATAATAATCAATAAAAATAATAGTATACAAAGAACCATTAAGATATACAACTTCAAGAGGTCTTACAATATCACTATAAACCAATTCTAAAGGATGTGAAAAATTTATATAATGATTCATGTGAAAGGGGTTAATATGTTGCTTATCACGTAAGCAACCCTCATAAGTTTCATGATTACAAGGGATAAAAGGAAGTCCAATAACAAGATTATTTACAGATATCATGTAAACTTATAAAATTAAAATGTCTTAATATTTCATGTCATAATTGATATTTATTCTTATTATGTGATGAAAGTAAATATGCAGAAGAAAGAGAAAAGATATATAAACTATTTTTTTAAACACCTTCAACAATCAAGGAACCGAATTGATTTCTATTGGATCAACAATCTTTAAGTAATATTACAATAAAATTATCATTTATAAGTTGAAAAAAAGATAGCAAATTCTTTTTAAGCTTAGATATATAAAAAAACATCTTTAATAATACCATTTAAAATATTTGTTTTTCCTTGTTTAGTTGTTTCTAAAAAAAATTATCTCTAAAATAAATTCTTTCAAAAATATATCTAGAATCACATAAAATATCAAATAAACATGTCATATGGTGCGATGCATCACTATCTAAAATCAATTCGTTTTCATTTGAAGTACATAAAGTAGCATATAAAGTAATAACATTTAAATCCTGATTGTTATTCTAGCTAGGATTTTGATTCTTCTATTTATTTTGATTACATTTATTATTTTTATTATGTTTATAAGTTTGATTGTTATTTTCATCTTTATTTTTATAACAGATTTCTCTTATATGACCAAATTTATCACATAAATTATAATTTTTATTAAATTTAGGTGTATTATTTTTATTACTAGATTTCTTATTCCCATATTTATCTTTAGTATAATTAATGTTAAATTTTTAATTTTTAGTGTTATAAAAAACATTATTTAAAGTGATAAGTGTCTGAGTGACATTCTTTTTACAATTAAAATTAATCATAACTTTCTCTTCTTGAATTAGGAGAGTAGACAAGGTGGTAAGATCAGAGATATCTTGTTCAGTTTGATACTTAGAATTTAAAATTGAAATAAAATTTCTATTTTTTAAAAATATTTAACTAAATGATAAAATAAAGCAACTAATATTGAATCAAATTATAATTACATCCATCTAACTACGCTTTAATGTTTTTAATTTTAAAAAGAAAATTAACAACTTTTTCATCACCCTTCATAGGTGTAATTAGCAATTCAAGAATTAATTTAATGATCCTTGAAAGGTGAGTGCCTTCATGCATGGCCTTAAGGAGTTTCCAAGAATCGCTAAGAGACACTTGATTACCAATGCGGAGAAGAAATTTATACTTAATACTTTGTAATATAATGGACATAGATTATTGAAATTTTTGTTGAATTGCATTAGAAAGTTCAGGGGTCACATGTCATTCAGAAGGGGATTTCTCAATTCCAATGACAATATTTTATAACTTTCAAGCCATAAATTTATATTTAATATAAATTTTTGATATATCATAGTTATTTTCATCAAGTATTTGAGATTTATCTAAGAGAAAATGAGGTGAATCCATAGCTTCCCTTTAAATAGGATAGTAAACAAATGCTTAAAAAGAAACCTTTTTAATGTGAATTTAATTTAAGTTATTAAAATATGGTAAATCACAAGTACAAATATACATAATTACATAATTTATATGCTAAATAATGTAAAAAATTTTGTATAAATATAGGTGTCAAAAGAGTCGCACTCAAAATGATCACTTAAACACTATTATTTAAAAAGGTGTAAAAACTTTAATAGGAGGCTTATAAAAAAAATAGACCACTCCAATGCATCTAAAATATGCCAAAACTTAGAGATCGACTGGTTACTAACTATGTTTGTCAAAAAATTTACTAGGTTAAAAGTTGAAATAAGTTTGACAGGTCAACTAAGGTTTTAGATGCATGAGAAGTTGACACACAAATCAAAAAATAGATTTTAAAAATACTTAAATTTAAAAGACTAGCTTGATCCAGAGAAATAATATTTAATTTAGGGGGTTTTGAACTTGGGACCTTCTTAGTTACATGTTTTTAGCAAAAAAATGCTTACCAACTCATCTACGAAGTTAAATAAGAACTTACATACACTAATTTATATTTGAACATTATTTTAACCCATTTTTTTAAAATAAAAAATATATAAAAATATATAATGTAAATGTAAATCCAAAAGTAAAAACTTTATTGAAATTATTTTACTTTTTGGTGAAAACCTAAATAGAGAAGGTGAGGACCACCTCTTATTTGAAAGAAATTTATTGATTTAATTAAAAAATATTTAATAAATAAACTTCAACTATATACATACGTGTAGCTACTCATGGTGCCCATGAGAGAGCTTAAGTCAACATAGGAGCTTGTACAAGGCACCAAATCTCATGAAATTTTGCTAAACTTCTTGAATATATTTGTAGATGTCAATCAAACCTTCAAAATCAAAATTTGATGACCAAAGACTATTATATGAATTTATCAAGAGTATAGAGTTGCTACAAGTGGAGAGAAGAAAATTTTAGGAGCTTGAAATGGCCTTCTCAAGATCTAAAACTTTCTATAATGCCTTGAACTTTCATTGTGATGCAACTAGAGCCTTAAAAAAACACTTTTGAAGCAAAATAATAGATTTTTGAATTTTTACAACTCCTCAAGACTATACAACCATGCCCAGGTAACAAAAGAATTAAAAAAGAATTGAATACTAGTAGCTTGAGAGGATTTTGTAATTTTTTAATGGAGATTTAGGTGATCAAACAATAGATATATAGGCCTCCATAGAGATCAAGATAATTTTCCCTCTTTCTATGTCGTACCAAGCAAAATCAGGCTTGTAAAATAATTGAAATAGTCTTTGAATATATATATATATATATATATATATATATATATATATATATATATATATATATATATATGGCAACTGATAATATACTTGCCAATCAAATACATCCCACAAGCTCTGATACCATTATAAAATTAATGTAGATAATAATAATGTATAAACAAAATCTAGGATGAATAATAACCAACAAAGTATACACAAGCTAATTTAATACAACACAAGAATTACCATGGAAAAATTTCAAAGAGGTAAAAACCCATCAAAAGATGATATTTAATTATTCAGAAACTTCGCACCCTAATATAAATCCTTCCCTTTTCACTTATTTACATAAGCCTTCACAGAACCTTTTTAAATATTTTTCACACAAATATTTAAATTCATCAAGTTTGTTCAGAGTAAATAATATAATAGAGGTAAAACCCTATTTATAATAAATGTGAAAGGAGGTGACTATTGTAACCAATGAGTCCATCCTTCTCAAGATTCATTTAATTTAATCGGTTAATAAACAACAATATTTTATTATTTATTTACATGAAGTTTTCACCTCTTGTTAATAAATAATAAATCATTATTATTTAATTATACGTCAAAGTATGATAAAAGTCTAAACTAGCTCACTTATACATTAAATGTTTTAATAATAATGTTATCTTTTCTAAGTTATCACCAAACTTGCATTATTATCCTAAGTTATTCTATGAACTAAACCTAGTCAATATTTGAATGCATAGCCAATAGTGACTTGAAAAGTGTTAGTTATCATTGGCAATGATATTAATAGTGGACTTTGTGAAGTTCATATATGGGCATGTAAGTCAAAAAGAGACATGCAAAAATAAAATATTAAAATAATGATTGAATGGTTTGCAAAAAGTTTGAGAGAATTAGGGATTTATTATTTGTGTCAAAATGAAATTAACCTAGATTAATAACAATTTTAGTGGATAATGGGGATTATGCATGGTGAAATAATGGCAACACTGTGAGTTCAATATAACAGTTGCACGTATTGAATGAGTAAGGAAGGTCGATAGAGAAAGGATAAGAAGAGGGAGTAGAAAGAGAAGGGCACGACATGACACAAAGAAGATAAGAAAGCAACAAAGAGAAGGAAAAAATAACTATTTTGATTCAATCAAATTTCATCCAAAATCCATTGTAAGGTTGGTGATGTTATTTAATTAATGTTTAAAATAGGAAAATATGAGTATATATTTGTCTCTTAGGGTTTCAAAAAATAAATTACATTATAATAATTATACATGTTTAGTCTTATGGATGGCTCATCCATCCATAAAACTAAACCTATATTCCCTAGATCCTTATGGAATGTGGACTAAGAATGTATATACAAACCATTAGGATTGAATGAATTTAGTTTTGTTGTGATTGCAAAAAAAAAAAAGAGCTTAAGCTAAGAAACTATAGGACTTTGATAGATGGGTTTTAATAAATAGGATGATTGAGTTTTGTTTTGGAAACCCTTATTATAAATATACTTGGTTAGGTATATTTATTAAAATTTTGAGTATATTTATAATACACAAGACTGTGTGTGTATTTTGAATTATCAGGGGTAAAAATACAAAGTCTGAGTTAGTTTGATGAATGAAAGAAATGTTATTAAGGTTTTGTGTATGATATTTATGAAATTCATAATGGGTTATAGTCTATAAGAATGAGCTATATACATATGTTTATCAAAAACTCTGAACATATATGGAAGGATTGTGTACAATTATTTTTAAAATCATGATCCTATATAAAAGGACTATGTGTATATTCTTTTAAATCTTGAGTAGGTAAAATAAGTCCATATAAATTAGCTATGCTTGGATTGGAGGATAAGATAGAATAATCACACACACACACACACACACACACACACACACACACACACACACACACACACACACACACATGAAATATATTTCTATGAGGAATTTAGGTAAAACACAAATATAGCATATATTTGTACATAGGAGATGTGTGTTTATAATTATAGTTTTTGTTGACTATTAAATTAAGTCATTAAATCCTTAGGGATATGATACTATGATTATATGCATACAACCTCCTAAAAGTATAACTAGTTATGTTAATGAAAGATTATGTTTCATGTGAAATAAGACATTATTTAAGAGGTAATTTATCTCTAAAATTACTATGACTAGTTTTAATTGATAAATATGTAGATGGAAAATAAACTATGATATTATTATTTGTCATAGATGGTACTACATTTAAATTACTTATATATATGCAGTCTAATTATAAATTATACTCAATTGATATAGACTGAACTTATTTATGTTTATTATTTATGTGATGAATAATATAGTTGAGATTCATTGCATACATTTAACGGAATAAATGTATGTACTAGAATATTTCTATACCTAGCACATTTTATGCCCGCTGATAAAAAGTAATCTATTTGAATATGTTGATTATATTTTATATTAATCAAATCTTATATTGATAGTATTAAATAAGTAGTGAGATAGACTTCACTAACTTACTTATCATCATCAATGCTAAATGAGGATAATCTAATCAAGTGATGTGTATGAATTTGACTGATCTAAGTGATCATTAATTATTTGAAAATTTGGCCAAAGTAATATTTAGTTAAACATTGTCATTTTTTATGTATGATTTACATGATTTTATGATATAATGTTAGAATATATTTTATTTATAGTACACATCATGTATTAAATATCTTATAACACTCAGGGTACTAACTTGTCTCTCTATACTCCTACATCATCACTATCTACCCATCCATGAAGGGAGGGCCATTCTCTATTTGGAGGATTGTGTGGGGGATCAATGGTCCATGGTTAGTGTGGAAAATCATTCAGATGATGCTCTCCCTCCACAAAATAATACTTATTTGGAGACTACACTTGAGATTACCATAAGTACTGGAGTTCATGAGACTCATGCTTTGTAGAGCCTTCTATCTTATATTGTTTTAATTATTGAAACATTATTCTTGATAAAAATGTAATTATTTATTCATATGTACATTGACAGTAGTGGTTATAATATTGTACTAGCTATGGCTAGAATTATGTAATTACTATATGGAATATGAGTAGTTATGTTTTGATTAATTGTATCATAGTGATCAACAAATGAATGGATTGTTACATTCCTATTTTTACAATTAGAATATTATGTATGTTTTTGTTAGGATCACTAATTAGATTTTCATGGTGAATTCTAATGTAGAATATGTGAAAATTATTTAAAAATAAATAATTTTTTTAATGTTATTTTAGTAAATCTCAGTGGGAATGTTACAAAAGAGGACAAAAGCTGTAGAGCTTGGAATTAGAAGAAAGATGGACTGCTTGACTAATGATTCTACATAATAGGGTAGATTTGATTTATTGATTTAAATGATTTTCCCTAATAAGAAGTTATGTTTTTTGGGCTATATAGGGCAGATTGGTAAGCATAACCTAAAAAATTTAACCTATTACATAGATTAAAGATGATATGAAAGGCACACATGTAGGTGCAATGGTATGATAAATTTTCAAAGAATAAATAAGCCACAAAAAATACACACATGAGAATTATCAAAGGTAATAAAAGAGATGATTAGAAGAACATAATAATGATTGAATAATGATGTGATAATGGTGTCTGAACCGATCTCATAAACTGAATGTAATCAAGTGCTACCTACATAGTCTAAATAGACCTCAGGCCATTGCAGTTCTCCCAAAATAAAAGAAAATGAATGAAAAATATAATCATAAAAAAATTGAAAATAATGATGGAATAATATGTATGACTCTGTTGTAGCTTTCTTATTTAGAGATGTATATCTTTAATTAGCATAAAAATAACCATGTTTGCTTCAATATTTGTCTTGTGATGTGTTTATAGAAAAATGAAATTCCATCTTGATCATGCATTAGATAGATAAATTATGATTAAATCTATGCTTTCAATGAAACATTGCTATATAAGACTTGAACATTTGGTTTTTAATATAACACATAACTGTATGCATCATGATGTACAACACCATGATGACTTGGTTATAATGTGCATAAGGACTGAATCCCGATTCAATAGACAAATGACAACAACACACCAATGATAAAAACCATTAAGATAATGTTGATGTATGTCAATGGATAGACTCAAGTATAAGTGCATGAAAAGAAGCACCATGATGATAATCTGGTTAGCACAATGGACTAAGCCAAGACAACAATAATAAAATTAAATAAATAGGTAAACAAGCAAATAAATAAACACATAAATAGGAAAATAAAAAGCAACAAAAAGCATCTTAGTGTTAACCAAGTCAAGATTAATGTGTGAAGGCTCAAAGATAATTATAATATAATGGTTCCCCCAAACAAGGATACATGCAAGGGGAGGACACAACCTAAGGTGGCTGAAATGATTGGAACCAATAATAAGTTTGCCATAATAGGGTATATTTGGTAAGGACACATCCAAATGGTTTATGACATGAGTGTCTCAATGAGCAATTAAGAATAATGACTAGATTTAGAACAAGATAAATGTTTTTGAATTATGTAGCTTTATATCTCTTATGGAGATTTTAATCCTTTTTCTAATGTTTAGGATTTTGGACTATTATGAATATTTTTGGGCTTTTGGCATCTCAAATCAATGGAGGATTAAGATATTTAAAATGTTTTAACTTGTAAAAATATGAGAGTATGGGAATGTTAACTCATAAAATGGTGAGAGTGTGACTTTGGATGATCATAAAATGGTGAGACTTGGTTTAAAATACTTAAAAAACAATGAGAGTATGCAAAAAGGGGTGATTGAGATGACCTTTGAAACTGAGCACTACATACATAGTCCAAATAGACCTCAGGTCAATGTAGTTCAACCTACAATAAGAGATGCTACTAATCAATAATAGGTTAAAAACAAGAATGGCATAGGAGCAAAATCAAATGGTATAAGATAATGAATGATAATTAGGGAAAAGACTAGGAGTCTCTAAAGAACATGTCACATGGGAACCAAATGTGTACATTAATCAAAGTTCATGTAGATAATAGGCTATAAGGTTTCCTAGAACAAGTCTCAATATACCATCCACTTCCATGACAAGTTTAAGACATCATTACTAATGGTCACAATAAGATGGCTTGGGTTGAATATGAGTGAATGACCAAAATGGTAATAATGTTAGTGGACTATAATGGCTAATATGGCTGAAAAAAATGGTCTATAATATAGATAGGGATGCCTCCAGGTGTTAAGGTGCTTGTAAAAAATATATATATTTACACATAATGCCAAAAACTTGGTTTTCATCATGGTACTTTCCCAAGGTGCCACAAACATGGTTTTCACCATTGGATGAATTATTTCTCTTTTTTATTGTTTTATATATATATATATATATATATATATATATATATATATATATATATTTTTGTATATTTTTGTATTTTCTATCATTTCAATTTAATGGAGGTTACAAGATGCATAATGTGGATCCATTGCTATCTAACCAATACCCGTTTTGAATAGATGCTCTATTAAGAACTTGTTATCGATTTGAAATACATTAGTGTTATTGTGATCTTTGTTGGTTGTTGATTTCATTTTCTCTAAACCTCTAAATAAGGTGTCTTTGTCACCTATTAAAAAAAGAGTGCCACTAAGAAGGGTAGACATGGGCTAAATGGTCTAATTTGGTGATGTAATATAGAAGTTGAATGAATGATAAGATCACAATAGAATGTATAATGGTTAAAGGATAGATGAATATTGGAGTTTTTAATCACAAACATTGTTGTTAATTCTAGGTTCAAGTTGATTTTGGTTGTGATGGGGTTAAAATTGAATTCAATAATGTCTTCATCAAGCAATGAGAAATTAAGTGGCTTAGCTATTGGCGCCTTGAAGAGGTTGTCACCAACAAATTATTTTAATTATTCTGATTTGGATTGTCCATAGCACCTTGAATAAAGTTTTACTAAGGGGTGTTGATAATTTATTTTGAGTATCCCTTAGTGCCTTAAGCAAGGTTTCACTAAAGGATGCTGATTTTATATTTTGATTATCATGTAGCACCTCAAATAAGGTTTCATAGAAGATGCTGATTTTAGACTTTGATTATCCCTTAGCACTTCAAACAAGGTCTCACTAGGAGATTGTTCTTCTACTTGAATATTTTCTTGGTTCCCTAGAAATTATGCCACTGAGATGTCACCATGGAATAAATTTAATAATGTGTGATTCTATCAGTCCCAATTGATGTTCATGAGAGGTGGTACGATAATATAATTGCAAGGCTAGCTAATGGTAAATGGTTGTGTAATGGTAATGGATGGGTATAAGGTAACATAGTCCTAAAAAAGACTACTAGGAGAACTTGTGTCGATGATGAAGTAAATTTCCTCAAAAACCATAAAAGGACCACAAATGCTTTTAATCTAATCTGCAGGGAGTATGTAGCAAATGTCGTAACATCTACTAAAGTATGATGATTTTGAAGTTGATGCAAACTCAAGTGGATCTGGTATAAGTGTATAGTCAATGCCATAATACTCCCTAATATTTTGATTCTTAATATAATTTTGACTCAAGGGGATTTGAATTTGATTTGATACTGATGTTGATTCAATTTTTGATGCTAAATTTGATATTGGTTCTAGAATGGAACCTAATTCTGACATTGGTTCTAAGATAGAACTTGATTCTAATGCAGAGTTAATGCTAATGCTGAACAATGTTATATCCAAAAGGGAACCCATTTTTGATGTAAATGTGTCTAAAAAAATGGCATGTTGAATTGCATTATCCATGAGTACCTTTTTCACTTGTCACTTAGAAATGGAGGCTTTGGGACAGAGTAAATTTATAAAATGGGGAATGTTTGGTAGTGGTTGAATAATGAGTTGTTACTCAATAATAATGGGATCCTCATATATAGGCTCATCAAATATGGGTCCTTCATCAAATATAATCCCTTTATCGAATACAGGTAGACCAAAAATGGTTTAGGTTTGGTTAAGGATAGGTGATTTGATAAAAATGTTAAAGATGGGTTGATTTTCATAACTTTGATTTAGAAGTGGATGCATTCGATCGTGCTGGGGAAGGGGATCATGACATAACCTAATTGAGTAATTATCATATTTAGAAACACTTAGGTATTCAATAGATAATTGTCTTTAGAGGGGAAATGATTGGCTTTGTTGTGGCTCTAAAAATGAATTAGATATAGGATAAGTAGATAATGAATTTCCAAACAAAGTAGCAACTATAGAGGTCTCTAAAAAAACCATGCATTGATTAGTAAAGAGATAACCATCATGTTGTATTTAAGAAGTGATGATGTGGTTATGTTAGGGTGGGTATACAAGTTTCCCCTTCAAAATCGACATTTCCTCTTTTTGAACTAGGGTATGTAATCGATCTAGAGGAAATTTAGGTGACAGTTTGGCTCCCTCTACTATGAGCCATAAAATGATGACATTCTTATATTGTTTTAATATGACTTTATCCAAATTGGTCTTAAATTCCATGAAATAATATGGAAAAAAGGATTTCACCAAGAAAAGATACATGGAAGGGGGATTGATCTTTAATGAAATTGGCCCAAAGAGGGTAGAATTGACTAGGTAAAAAAGACCCAAAGAGGACAATCTTAGTCTTGGAATTGGCCCAAAGAAGGAAATATT
Organism: Torreya grandis; assembly: GCA_037957365.1. NCBI lineage: Eukaryota > Viridiplantae > Streptophyta > Pinopsida > Cupressales > Taxaceae > Torreya > Torreya grandis. Next base: position 903,784 of record JARHVA010004146.1, on the reverse strand, counting down.
GAATTGGTATGATTCAAATGAAAAAAGGATGGATGACATGACTTCACCATTCCAAACTGACAATTCAAGAGATTGAATGGAAAGAGAATATGTGGTTTAAATTGGCATGCAATAGACTCAAAATAATTAGATTTGGTTGAAATAACCTTGATTTGACATTATTCCAATTGTTTGGCTTTGAAGTTGAATTTGGTCAAAGTTGACTTGATATGGCATGAAATTGAATTGATATAATAATTTTATTCAAGATGAACCTGATTAGATTGGAATATGGTTCAAGATGAACCTAATCAGAATTAGAATGGTTTGACACATAGTTTAAGATGATCCTATTTTGGTTTTGACTAGCTTTGTATAGAATTTTTTTGGTACATGGTTAAAGACAAACCAAGTTTGGCTTTGATTGGCTTGGTATTTCTAAAAACTAACCTAATATTACATGGAATTAGTTTGGTACATGGTTAAAAATGACCCTGATATGGTATAGAATTGGTTTGGCACGTAGTTTAAAATGAATCAGATGTGACATTGGACCCTATCTATATCTCTAGTGACTAGATATATACTAGAGTCTAGTGACCAAATCCCTTATCTATCTGTCCATCTATAGAATCTATATATAGGGGTCCAATTTAGACTGCACCCTACACATTGTTCAAAATGAACCAAATACAACATTATAATGGTTAGGTACACAATTTAAAATAAACATGATTTAACTTAGATTGTTTGTTATATGGATCAAGATGAACCTAATACAACATTGAAATGGTTTGGCATGTTGTTTGAACCAAACTAGATATGGTATTGGAATGGTTTGGCACATAGTTCAAAATGAACTATATATGGCATTGGAATGGTTTGGCACACAATTTAAGATGAACCAAATATGGTATTGGAATGGTTTGTCATGTGGTTTAAGATGAACCATATTTCGTTTTGAATGGATTGGTATATGGTTAAAAATGAACTTGATATGGCATGAAAGTGGCTTGGTATAGGAATGGGGCCAAAAGTGACCCAAATGTGAACAATTGATTCCAAACTCAATTTGGGTCCAAATAGACCTAATTTGAATGGTTTTAAATTGGATAATATAAAGGTGCCACACAAATAATGTAATGGTACAATTGGCCAACATAACTCTAATATGGGGTAAAGATAGAATAAAAGTTGGGTAGGGTAATGGAGGTAAATTATCATTAATTTTGTACTTAAGGTAGTTATTTTCACCCCATAATAATCTAAGAAGTGGAAAAAGTGACCTAATCTTGTAGGTGTGCTGTTGGACTTTGGTTTTTGGATTTGACATATTTTGTTTGAATATGTAGTTGTGAACACAACACTTGTTTTGAAAAAATACTCAAGTAGTCATGAATGTAACTTAGAAACTGACATGGGTTTATGCCATGTCACTAAGTCTTTTTGATATACTTGCCTTTGAAAAGAAAAAATTTAAAGGATAAATAAATAATTGAAATTATTTGTAGGGTTTTTAAGCCCCCTTCTCTCAAAGGTTTTTACTAAAAGATGATCTTTAGGGGTGGATACCTTTGAACCCTTGAATCAATGAAAATGTCACAATAAATGTGGTTTCTAATCTAAGTTTCTTGGATTTTCTAGATGGTCTTGATATACTTTATGGTACATGGGTGATTTAGAACAATCCATCAATTAGATTCCAAATTTTGTAGGCCATTCACCAAAGGGTTTAGTCCCTTTGCAACCACTTCAGCCATAATGGTATTAGTGAAGTGCTACCAATGTAATCAGGCTCCAAGGAACCACCAACTAAGATAATGCTGACATAACCCTAATTTACATACCCCATTAGATAACAATGTTGGTAGGATGATAGGATATCACTTCCTAAGTCAACGCACCCCTAAATACTAGTGGAAAGGCTATGAACTCCACCCCGTGAATTCAAAAAATAAACATGAAATACAATGCTTCAGTTTTTATTCTCAAGACCCCACAGGTGGATAAGAAAAGAGCATACTTTAAAAATATTTTTTTAGGTAAGGAAAGAAGATAAGTAAACTTGTGTTTTTAGTTACCCAGGATCCCTAAAGGGGGAAAGGGGAGAGCATATGCACAATGGTTTACACAAATAAGGATGTAATTACCAAATCACTTAAGCAAAAAAATGAAAAACATGTTCTCTTAGGAGCCAAGTCAAAAGTAATTATTTATTTTTAAGCACCAAATCGAAAAATGATTGAAGTTTACATTTTCTAGTTGTAAAAAAAATTCAAAAATATGTTAGAACCTGAAACAAAGATAGTTAGTCATTTAAGTAATAATTCTAGCCAAAATTATTTTCAATAATTTTAAGGTCTTAAGAATTCAACATAGGTTGACTTCACTATTTAGCAAGGTGAGTTTGTTATTTAGTAGGGTGAGTTTGATGATCTACAGATAAATAGAAACATAAATTTGGTAAATTCACCAATAATTAAGACAACCTCATCATTCATAAGATGAGTTCACCTTTTTCAGTAAATAACAATAAAAACATAATTACCTTATTAGCGATTTCACTATTTTCTTGTTGACCTTACCGATTATAGGTCAAGTTCATTAATTTATAGGTCGAGTTCATTATTTTGAAAAAATGTATGGATATATAGAGCAATGAATTCACCATTTGTCTTTCATTCTCACTGATTATAGGTCTAGTTTGCTGATTCATAGGGTGAGTTTATTATTCCTATTAAGACACATAGAAAAGATAGAGAGTGGTAAAAAATAACTTCACTAATCCTTAGATTTACTTAACCAATTATAGAAACATGTAATACATGAAAATTAGAGAAAAAATGGAAAAATGAATGCTAAATAATAATCAAATTCAGTAATTAGAAGAGTGGGAAGCTTTCCAAGGAGCTTTATGGGGTGCACAGTCCCACCGAGTATGCCAAATATGAAATATGATTAAAAAATAAGTTAGTTCCTTTGTTCGTATCAAAATATAATTTTTTTTACAAAAATAACATATTAAGCATATTACCTTGATTAGCCAAGGTTAATGAAATGAATAAACTAACAAGAAGCATAACAAGATGATTATACCTTCCAAAAGTGACTTCTCTTCATGGATGGTCTATAAACATGATTATGTTATGGAGCTCAAATTATTTGTTATAGCATTGTCAATGATTTCATGGAGGTGTACTGGTGAGTGGATGAAGTGCCTTGATAGTCTAAGTGATAATGACAAAGTACACAATGAGTTTGTCCTAGTATGCTTAAAGTTGGCTTGGTTGATATTCTATTTTGGCATGGTTAGAGATGTTCAAAGATGATTATGGTAATTTTAGAATGTGAAAGAGGTCCCTCAGATATTTTTTATGCTTTGATTACTTGTGTACATGATTGGTATTCATTTGGTAGTCCATAGTTTTCATCTAGACATTTTGGGTCTAATGGTAGACAATCTGAGTAGGCAGTTTGTTGATGTCACCATTGCCATGTATGGATGAGTCAGGGGGAGTTGGTAATATGGTTGTGATCACATTATTCCCTAGTTTTTATGTGAAAAATATCAAGTCTAGTGATGAAGCATGATAAAATATATGCAAGTGCAAAGCTGGGATCTCAAGTATTTTGATAGTATTTTTCCATACTTAGCCAAAGTTGTAATGTGACAAGAAACACTGAGTAAGTATTTTGATGGTGGCATATCTCATATGTGCAGATGTTTTAGGAGAAATTTATCATATGGATTTGTTTAGTTTTGTGCCTATTTGATTTATGATAACTTTTAAGTCAAGCATTAAAGTGTGACAAAATCTATGCATGTGCAAAGTTGGTCTTTCTAGATAGTTCTTGACATAGTTGGCTCTATGAATAGATAAATCTAAGAAAACATTTTAATATCATCATATCTCACACATGTGAAGGTTCCTAGAGAATATTGTTATATGGTTGGATTATCTTATGTGAGGATATCATATGGTCCAATTTTCATAACTTGCACTTGAGTGAAGCAAAATATTTGGAGGTGCAAAGTTGGCCTTCCAAGCAGATAGCAATGGTCCCCATAGTCTATTTTGCATGATGTTAAAGATCAAGACCAAATGAAGATATAATGGGTAATGGGATATCATATAGTGAATATATATGATGTACATCAAATCAAATAGGTCAAAGTGTTTGTTGGTTAACAAAGATAAAGATTGAGCTTCTTCTAAGATCCAATAGTGTGTAGGTGATCATACATTTTTGATCTAATGGTGTGTGTTGAACAAGATGGTAAGAAGTGCATGATGTTTAATGGTATAAGTGCTCAAGAAGAATGTTAGGGTGTCAAGTGTCATGATCATGGGGGTTTTGATCAATATTTAATGGTGAGTGCTATAAGATAAAGACCTAAATGATCCATAAAGATCAATGGTGCACATTGAATCAATATTGTAAAAGTGCATGAGATGAGGTCAACATGTTCAAGTTTTAACATTTGGAATTAGAGAAGTATGTGTTAAAGGTTGAGATTAATATAATAATATTTATGGTGTGTGTTTAATATGAAAATTGATGACTCAATATGATTGCATGGTGTTCGAGGTTTAACTATGACTGTTTGAATTCAAATCTTTGAATTTAACAAATGAAAGACTAGTGTCTAGTTTTTGAGCCATAACTTTTGATCTATGCAGAATTTGACCATGATGTAAAAATTAAAGATGTATAAGAATCTAAGAAAAATCTATAAATATAGATTTTGAAGATCGATAAGTAGTTACAGTCAAAGTTATGAAGGTCCAAAGTTGACTATGTTTGACTATGTTCTTCAAGTGACCCGAGAAGGATATTTGAGCTCATCCTGATGGTATTTCAATGTCTCTTGATGAATTAAAAATTTAGGAGTATTATGAAATATATTAGGATGATATATGTGAATTAAGAATGTTTGATTAATCATATTTAGTATGAAAAAATGTTTACAAGTCAACTATGTATTCGTTTATGGTCACTGTGTGCATAGAATGTTGTTTGAGTGAATTGTGCTTAAGCAGAAGTGTATTATGATGGTTGTGTTGTCAATCAGGAGTTTTTTTATATAATACCATCACCTTTGGCTTAGTCACCTACTCCATCTCCTCCACATTATACCTATTATTTTTGTAGGTGATCCTGCTATGGTGGTGATGATGGTGGTGGTGATAATGATGGTTGTAGTTGTTATTGGCCTCCAACTAGAAATATATCTAGAATAAATATAATAATACCTCCTCCTCCTCCCATAGGTACTAAACAATCTATTCTTTTTCTCCTATCACCAGATGTTATTATTTATCCAACACTATGTTGATGCCTCTAAGTGTATCATAGGTGCTCTTAGTGTTTAAAAAACACTTCTCATTTTAGAACTTAAATAATTTAGATCATGAGTAGCAGGTTGTGGCAATCTAGTTATTTATGATGAAATAATAGAAAAATAAGCTAAATGTTCCACAATATTTATAAAACTTGGTGGTTGGGAGCCACCTTGGTCCTCTTAATAATCTTTATAAAATATGCAGTAATATATATTAATATTAGTGAATTGTGATCAAATTCTAATCTAAGACTATTCTAAAATGAATATTTACAATGATATTAAGCTATAGTTATTTAGTTAAAAAAGAGAAAAAGGGAAGGGTAGGGCAGAAAGAAAATGTGTTGCTAATCTCTTCCTCAAACATCGTGACAATGATTAAATTTCAATTGAGCATACATTTAACCAATGTATAGCATGAAATATCATATGCCCAAATCTTACCACCCACCAAGAAAATATCTAAGGATGATATGAAGAAATACAAGTAAGAACTAGCTTTACTTTAAAGATTTACTACTACAATAAAATAACATATGCACATCTTTATGCAAAGCAAATAAAATGAATTAAACCCAAAAACATTCAACTAATCTAGAGTTTGCACAAATTAGCAACCCTATATTAAAGATGCACATCCAAAATTCTTAAAAAAATATTCAAATTTGAGATCTAGAACAAACAATTAAGAGAGAATCTAGATAACAATTCACACAAACAAGATGAGATAATTTTCTCAGAATTCTCTGCTCATATTAATTGCTTCAAAGTTTACACTAGTTTTTGTAGCTCAAAAATTCCCTCCTCATCTTATAAATGACAATGCTTCTTTTATAGACTCTAAGGAAGCATGTCAGTTAGTTTCATCAACTTACAAGTGTATAAAATGTAAAGAACAACTATCCTTTCTACAAAGTTTCTAAAATACACTAGACTTTCTAAAATAGACTAACCTTTAGGCAATGTGAATACAAATAACACATGCCTTTACAAAAGAATGTTTCGTTTTCAATATTTACAGTGTTCCCACAAAAGAGAATATTTTTAACTAACTGGTGGAACCTATGCTGATGAAGTCCCTTGATCCTACTGAAGTAACTTCATTACCTTTTGATATTGCTCATCAATACATCTCAAATTGACAATTGGCTCTAGGAGGAGCTCATCCTCTTGATCCACCAAATCTCCTAGGTCCCTAGCAACCTCAAGTATATCTTCTTCAAAAATAGGGTGCTCACCTAGTTTTTGACCCTCCACTTGAGTCAATCTAATGAAGGGTTCTACTTTTTGAAAAGTGAATTCCTCCCCTATAATCATGGTTCTTTTTCATAAACTCTCTATAAACTAGCTATGGTTGGGTCAAATTTGACAGCAACTAAAGAACGTGTAATCTTTGGAGGCTCTAGGGTCTCAATTTGTGATCCACTTGAATATCCAAGAGCAACCACTTGTCTTTCCTTCTCTTCCTTCTGTATCTCCTCAATCCATGGTTTGAGCTCCTCATGAACATGGATTTTAATAGACTTTGTGATTGCCCGTTGATGGTGCAAAGTTGGGATATTTTACAGCTTTTCATTTATGAACGACTCTAGAATGGTTGGTCTATGAATAGGGTTCTCATACTGAATAAATTAACCTCACTCAAAGGGTGAGTGAGGGTTAATTTGGTCCTCTTGGTTTTTGCAGGAACCAAGGCTAGTTTAACCTTTCACTTTTGTGGGGGAATCAGTGAGACTATGTCCAAAGCTATCCCTTTCCCCTTTTCCTTTTCTATTTCTTCATCTTGAGTTTGAGGCTCCTTTTCCTACACCTATTCCTCATCTAATTTGTAAGCACTAGCTAGTGCCTCCAAGGCATCTTCCAATGTTTCCCTAAGATCCAATGCAATCATGTCAATGAACACAATAGGTGACTAGATTTTTAGGTTAGGTAGAAGATGATGCCCCTTCACCAGGTCTTTCTTCAAGTCTCTCTTTTCCTAACCCTTATGTAACATGTGCCTCTAGTTTTTCTGGAGGAGGCCTAAAAGATGGTCTAGATATCAAATGATACTGCAAAGGTCCCATCTACCATATTTCACTAGTTGGCTTCTCATCTCTCATCAATCTAGTCTCAAGCTTGATATTGTGCTTCTTCAATCTGGCCAATACTTTTGAAACTGAAGATGCTCGAATGTACATTGAATCATGAAACCAAGTTGATGTTCATATGCCATGTTAATCTATTTGGTTTACAAATGTTTCACAACATTATCTAAAGGGTCCCAATGTCTCAATTCATCAAGTTGTAAATTGAATGAGTCTCTGTGCCTAGAAATAGTGTCTATATTGTCCTAATTTTAAAACACAATTCTAATAATAGTCAAAGGGAAAGGATGAATCAACCCCTTCCTTTTGCCTTTACATACACCATCAATACCATGGAATAATTGGCATGATATCTCTTGTTCAACCATCTTGGTGGGTACATAGACTAGTAGTTTAAGTGGTTGACATAAGGTTCCCTCTATTTTTTTTATAGTGCATTCATGATATAAAAAATGTCCCCAATAAGTTCCACATACTTCTTGATCAATGGACTAACCCTCATCATAGGTATCCCTATAATAGCTTCTACTACATCTTGGTATACATAATCACAAATGAATTGTATATGAACTCTATACTTGAATATATGTAGTTTAGAATAGTAATGGGAGACTATTTGCCTTCCATTAGGTGACCAGTTATTGATGCTAGGGATTTTGGTAGTGGCCAATAAGGCATCCAAAAGATAAGACATCATAAATAAGTGATTTCTATAATATCTTCAATGGCCCAAAAAATCTTAGACTAGTTATTATCCTTGGTGTTCAACACTACAACATCAAATTTACTATCCTTGAAGACCCTTCCTTCTATGTCTAAAGTCAAATATAGCTCTATGTCCTCCCTATTTTGTTATTTTCATGCTACCATGATTGTGAGATTTATAAATTGCTCACTAGTTGTCTATAAATTACTTTTGGATCAATTTATACTTGTTTAGGTGACTAGGTAAAATATTTTAGCCTAAATTTTTATTTCATGTACATGAAATAAACCTTAGGCTAAAGTATTTAGGCTAAATTTAGATCATAAAAAAAGGGGACCCAATATAATAAAGAAGATCTAACTTAAGGTTTTGACCTAAGGTTTTTATTGCATTAATAAATATGAGGCAACCCTTGGGATAAATGTTTTAAGCTAGGCTTCATACAACAGGACCTCGCATTTTGTCAAACCTCACTAATAAGCCCATAAAATATTCCACAAGACCATGGGGCTATATATAGACTAAGTATAAGGTTTTGGACTAAGGTATGGTCTAATGTTAAAAAACATGATTCAACCTTATGATAATATTCAAGCTAAGTCTATGGTATTTATAATTGTCCCCCATGTACATTTAAATTTTAGGTCAAAACATAACTTCCAATTAATCTAAAACCAATTTTAGCATTGAAGCACAAAACTTCTAAGCATGATAAAGGCAAATAATATGTTCACTTATCTAAGTGAGATTGTTTTATGAGCTTGAATTTTGATGGCCTCATGGACGTCATGATGTTCGCGTGAATGTCAAAATTAAACTCTAGCAATGTATCACTAGGGATTAAATTTGATGATCTCATAGACATCAATGATGACTTCATAGATGTCAAATGGTGGGCATGAGAACATCAAATTTGAGCTCTAGTAATGTATTACTAGGGCTTAAATTTGAATCCTCATGGATGTCAATGACGACCTCATGGAGGTCAATTAAAAGGTGTGAGAACATCAAATTTGAGTCCCATGGAACATAGCAGGCACTATGGAAATTTTTACCTATTATACATCATTTGATTGGCTTCATCTGAGTAAGCATGAATTGTTGATCATGATATGAGGTTTTGGCTATGATTGGTTCCTATAGTCATTAATGGATTAAGTAAGCTCAATACCTCATAAAATTTAGACCTAGATTATAGATTAATGTTTTGTTCACATTAATAAATATGAATGACTTAGGATTAAAGTATATAAGCTAAGCTACAACATAATAAATCATGGACCCTTTGAATAATTAAAATGATTTAAAATAAACCTTTAGCCTAAGGTTTCATTGTATTCATAAATACAATAAAAATTTAGGGTACGACATAGGTTAAGTCTATGTCATAACAAAGGGGATCCCTCTCGATTTTACACCATTTGATCTTTGGCATCCACTTAAAAGTGGGTTGTTGATCATGATCCAAATGATAAAGCATGATTGGTTCATGGGGAAATACTTTGGACTCATTGGGTCTATCTCGCACCATCTGATTTTTTACACCCAAATGCATGTGGGTCATAGATCCTATAGAGAAGCATGTGGCTTAATTTAGGGATTGAGGCAAATAACGCTTAGGATAAATTCTTAAGACTAAGATCTCATTCATTTTAATAAATACAAATGGGGCCTTAGGACTAAGACATTGGTCTAATCTTGTACAAATAAAGTCAGACCAAGCTATGAACTTAATAAAAAGGACCCTATAGTATTAAGGTTGGACCACATTAAAATAAAAAGGGACAAAGGAGATCAGGACATAAAGGGGACCAAGCTAGTAATTTTTAGGCTAAGGTTTGGTCATGTTGAAAAACACGACCAAGCCTAAGGATAAAAATTAGGCTAAATTTTATAGCATGTTTAAAATGTTCCTGTATAAATTATTCCCTTCAATTTTTGAATTTTGTCTAAAAGAATCTTATGTTATGGTTTTTGAATGAGGGTTTCAGGAAGCTTGAACATGGATTCAACTTGACTTTAATATACCAAAGGCTAGTAAAAGGTTAAATTGAGATAAAATCATTAAAATTATGAAATCTATGTATGATCCCATCAAGGAGAGCTCCATTAAACCTATGATCTAAAACATAGAGATCCATTGTTAGCAACATTAGATAAAGCTAAAGTAAAACCATGAATGAATAAGACCAACCAAACTAAGAGGTGGATGATCTTCAAATGCAAATAATGTGCAAACATGTAACAAACTTTCAAATCAAGTGCATTTTTAGTTTCAAGGTACAAAATGCATAATTTAATACATGGGTCCCCAATTTTCAAAAATAGGGGGTATGTTGACCTCAACAAATGGTAACTTTTAAGGGAAACATAGCAATATGTTAGAATTCAGAGACTCTAGTTTAGACAAATAACTAGATTACTTATTCTACTTGATTAGTGCCATTATCAAGATCAGTTCATGGTTAAAACAAACCTTGCATTTGTAGAATTAGGATCAAACATCAAAACCTATCCATGTTGTGTGTGTGCTTTGATTCCACCTACTATTTGTCATGGGATTCAGGGAACAACTTCCAAGCTTCATGTCTTTAACCCTTAACATTGACTTACATCATGTTTGGATATTCATTAATAAATATGCTTTAGTTCTAAGAAGGCTTGGGCATTGATCTACTGCTAGTCAAGCATCCATAGCCCTGATAGAGATGCATTTGGATCCACTCAAAGCCTTACTCCATTACTTGTCAGGAATCTATAGCCCTGATGGAGATTACCAAAATCACCTTTTCTTGGAACACTTTTGATTTTGTAGTAAGCTCTTATTTTTTGTATTTTTAGATCTTTTAAGTTTTCTAACAAAGGTTGGGAACCAAGGTAGCTAGGTTTAAGGATTTGGTCAAATGTTTTATCTCCAAACAATCACCTATGGTTTTAACCTTTGTCCCAACCCATGATATTTGTTAACTGCAAACATGACTATGCCTTAATAATTAAAGCTTTCATACCACATATGCAATTCTTCTTGAAATCAAATTTAGATCAAAACAATGTTTAATTTTTCATATACAAATTAACTTATCTACAAGTCCTTACTAGTTCCTTTAAACTATAACATAATCTTATATTACAAATCCATGATCCACATTTACTTAAGATACATACCTTCATTTTTGAACTTGTGGAGTTTTTGATCTTTTTGAATAAACTCTAAGCTGAGGGCTACCCAAAAGGGCTTATTAGTAGCAAGGGACAAAACAAAGAAATAAAACACACAACAAAAATCAAACGAGCATAAAACAAAGAACAAACAAATAAATATGCACAAACATATGTATAAACAAGGGATAGGAAAGAAAGAGGAGAAGGAAACTAAACTAGCCTACCTACACTAACTCTAAATAGTCTTCAAGATTTACTCCATGAAGACCCCAAGAGGAGTAGCTAGAAAAGTAATGTTTGAGGTACTTCCCATTAGTGGGCAATGTGAATTCTACTCCTTGTAGTTCTTTCAGCTTGAAGGTGTCATTTCCAAGTGTCTCGATAGTCTGATAGGGGCCTATCCATAGAGGTGTGAACTTTTCATATTTTCCCTTAGGTTCAGATGCCTTGTTCTAAATAAGAACTAAGTCTCTTTGTCTAAACACCTTTATCTTTGATCTCTTATCAAACCACCTCTTCACCGTGGTCTGGTTCCTACTAAACTTATCAAAAGTTTCATCTCATGCATCTTCCATTTGAACAATGTCCAACAGTCTTAAACTCACAAGTTCTTAATTTTCTTTCATATATTCCTACATGAACTTATATGTAGGTAAATTGAGGGTGATAGGGAAGATGGGCTCTTGGCCATATACCAAAAATAATGGTGATGCCTTTAGGGCCTGCTTGATTCTTATTATGTCTTCCCAAAGGGCATATTTGAGAAGCTTATGCCAATTTTTGGATTTGTCTACTACAAACTTTTTTATTACTTTCATCAATTTATTATTGCTAGATTCAGACACTCCATTACCTTGAGGGTAATGGTTTGATGAAAATTTGAGAATGATGGTGTTATCATATTCCCATTCTATCATTTCAATGGATGCCAAAGCATATCCATTATCACATATTAGAAAGACTAGAGTTCTAAATTTGGTGCATATGTTTTCCTATAAAAAATTGATCACTGCGTCAGTTATACACTACTTGGTGGCTACTAATTTAGTCTACTTTGTGTAATAATCAATGGTATTTAGAACATACATGTGACATTTTGATGAGTTGGGGTTGATCACCCCTAAAAAGTCTAACCCGTATTGTGCAAAGGGTTTATCAACCATTACTAGTTATAATGGCATTACTACTTTTGGTTCCTTTGTGCTAAATATTTGGAATGAGTGGTACTCACTCACATGATTGTGAGTATATTTGAAGATGGTGGACCATTAATAGCCATCTCTCAAAATTTTGTGGGCTATGGTTCTTCCCAATGGATGCCCACTTCTTAGTTTCTCATGAAATGTGCTAATTATTTTAACATCTTATTCCTTTGCAATGCATCTTAGGTAGACACATTCAAAGTTATTTCAGTATAACACTCCATTCTTGATCAACTAATGGGATGATTTGATTCTTAGAGTTGTCTTCTACTCCCTAATTAGTCTTATATGACAAATACCATTAATTAGAAAGCGAATTATAAGATCATACCAGTCATTAGACTAAAAACTTTCTTGTTCAACCTGCAGGACATTAAGCTTGGGGTTAGCATTGACAATCTTTTGAATCAAACCTTGGCTCCTTACCAATTTTTTAGTCTTAATTTCAATGTCATATTCCTTTAGGACAAACATCCACTTACCTCTCCTTTCTCCTAGTTCATTCTAACTTAGCATAAGCTGTGTAGCAGGGTCAAGTAGGATGGCATGCACTTTATTCCTAATAATGTAGTGCCTAAATATTTTTACTACCTTTACTAATGCACATGCTTTTTTATCAATCAAGGAATAATTTAACTCAACATTCTTAAAATGGGTGCTCATGAAAGTAATTGGATGGTCACACCCATCAATTTTTTGAGTTAAGACTATAGTAATAGTATGATTAGAAGTAAATGAGTAAAGGTAAAGATCCTTGGAGAAATCTAGACTTATCAGGATTGGAGATTAATGAATTACCTCTTTGATGTCTTTAAAGGCCTTCCTGGTTTCCTCATTTCAAGTGATTTTGATGTCCTTCTTCAGTATGTCATTCAATGGCTTGACAATTATTACAAATCCAAAAATAAACTTTCTTACAAAGTTAATTTTGCCAAAGAATGATTTTAGATCTTTCCTACTATTTAGAATCTCTATCTTTGATATATATTATATTATTTTAGCATCTATAGAGATTCCCTCCTTTGTAATTACATGGCCTAATAATTTAACCTTAGTAACATAAAATATACTCTTCTTTAGATTAATGGAAATCTCATACCTTCTACACCTTTCAAATACCTATTGTAAATGCATAATGTGGTCCTCCCTGTTCTTACAAAAAATAATTAGATCATCCATGTATATAATGATGCATTTACCTAAAAAACCTTGGAAAACATGATCCATGGCCCTTTGGAATGTTGTTCCTACATTGATCAATTTGAATCGCATCCTCTTGTATGCAAACATGACCCATTTGGTAGTGAAAGCAATCTTCATCCTGTCTTCTTGATTTACCAGTACTTAGTTATACCCTAAAAATCCATCAAGAAAGGACATCATAACATAACCAGAAATAGTTTGTATAACTTGGTCTAAAGAAGGCAAAGGGTAATTGTATTTTTCAAATGACTTATTTAGGTTCCTAAAAGCAATGCACAGTCTTATTTCACCATTCTTTTTTCCAATTGGGACCAAATAGACAACCCAAGTAGAGTGACTAATTGGAAATACAATCTTTGCATCTAAAATTTTTTTGACTTCTTTAAAAATCATGGGTTCTAAAAGAGGGTTGATAGGCCTCTGATTTTGTCTAAAAGGTTTGTAGTCTTTATTCAAGGGTATGGTATGAGTGATGAATTTTGGATCAAATATCTTTAATTTATCATAGGACCATGGAATTATGTCCTTATAGTTGGTTAGAAAGTCTTTGGATCTTTTATTTTTAATGTTTGTACATGTTGTGCTAATGTTAACTAGCTAAGGTTGATCTTGAGGTCCAAGATCAACTACCTTGTAATCTTTCCCATTTGCCTTGGGAATCCTAGTGTTCTTAGCTAGATTATCTTGGTCAAATAACCTCTCCAAGGCAATCATGCATTTTGGAATTTTTTTGTCATTCAGTTAAATGACTTTACCATCAAATCTACCATCTTCTTCAAGAGTATTCTCATTGGCCTCATCTATAGCATGTGCCTCAAATACTCTTGAATTGGTCATGAAATATAGGATATATTGGTCATCATTAAAGACCTATATATGGTTTAAATTATCTAGGACTAAAGGGCATATAACCAACTTAATGCTAAAGTTCTGAGAGTCATGGTTTGCCATAAGAATGGTTGTAGCTGAGGTAAGCTCATCAATAGCCTTATTTTCTTCCCTAGGAATGTAAACAATGTTAAAAGCATCAAAGGATTCAAGAAAATCATAGACTCTACACTTACTCTTGAGATATGATAATTTACATTGGTACCTACTCCTTACTTGATTGACTACTAGTTCTAGGTCACCATGAACCAACAATTCTTTGACTTTGTACTTGATGACAAATTGTAGACCTAAGATCAATGCTTCATATTTTATAAGATTATCAATGCATGGAAATTGGAGTCTATAAGAGGCATGATATTATTTACCAATAGTATTGGTTAAGATGACTCTTACTCTAGACCCAAACTTACATCTAGGGCCATCAAAATACAACTTTCACAATCTAGGAACAATATAAGAAGGTTTAGACTCACATACCTTAACAGTTTCAAGAGTGAAAACTCCCAAATTAGAGTCAACTATGTTCACCTTTTCATTCACAGCATTGTATTATGTGATCATATGTTTCATCTGAGGCCCTCTTTTGACCCTAATATGATTTTGGACTCCTTTCTATAGAAGCCAAAAATGATAACAATTAGTGGACATATATCCATTTAGGGCTTTTATCCATTCCTTGCTTAATAGTAAGCCATAAGCATCAGGAATGTCTACCACCTGGATGCCAATAAATTATTATATTCTAGGCTCAGAGGTAAGTTGCATATGAACATTTAATAATTCCCCCACTACCTTGACTCTAGAATTATCTAAATAAGTGACAACTCTATCAGATTTGATAGGGGTCAAGCCAAGTTGTTTACAAATGCATATTGGCATAATATTGGTGGATGAACCAAAATAAAACAAATAGTTATGTATATTCTTACCAAACATTCTAACAGTAAGCAAAAAAGGTGGGGATTCTATTTTAGCTTTGTACATAGCAACATTAGCATTTTCAGTCTTGGATGTCTTGCGAGGTTTCTTGGACAAGGACTCTAGCAATAAATCCCTTTTCTCGATGATCTATGTCAATTCATGAAACATATGTTAGCCTTTATTTTCTTCATGTCCTATATAATATTGTACCTATTTTTGTTGGAAAAATTAAATGCATCAATACTATGTTTATAAATACTTCCCTTTGGAGGCTCTAGGTTATTATTTGAGGTAGTATCCATAAGAGTGTCAAAGTTATTTGAAGGAGTTGAAGTAGTTAGGGGTTGATTTTTCTCTCTATTCCTTAGAGGGTAGGTATTCTTTAAAAAATGCTAAAAATCATGAACTTCTTCAGGAATACCATCGAGTTCATTGTCTTCCTAGAAAGGGAATTCAAACATCTCCACCATGAAGGCTTGGTTAGCATATTTAGATCCTGATGTACCTACACCATTATTTTTGTTAGGAACTACTTCAAACATGTCCAATTATTCTTGAAAGGTCTCAAAATCTTTTCATAATTCAATGTAATCCATTTCACCATGCTTAGCAGTATAATGAATTCTACAGTAATTAGTTAATGCAACTTCAATGAGATTAATGTCCATGGTCTTCTTATCAGTAAATGATTCATTATTCTTATTTTTGTGTAAAATATCATTTTTAGAATCTATTATTGGGTCTGTTAAATCCCTAAAATGAGAATTTCCTACATGAGCTTTCTCCTGTATGGTCAACTTGCTTTTGCAATTACATAAAACTGGTACTAAGCTTTTGGACCATCTTTAAGATAGAGTCATTCTCACTCTTGGGAGTTTCTAAATTATGAACCTAATTATTATTAGTACCATTGTATGGCACTAAATATTTTTTATCATATGGATTAAAGCCAATTACAATATGGTTAAAAAATCCTAAGTTCTGATTGGGAGCAACATTGCTCAAGGGTAATTGGTTCAAAGCTGGGATCTAATTCAGAGGTAGCATATTCTGAGTGTTATTAGGAAAGATATTCAAGGTGGGCATATGTGGTTTGACATTGGGAATAGAGTAATCTAATTAACCTTGGGGATTCATTTGATCATTGGTGATCACTACTTCAGAATAAACTAGGGCTAGAGTATTCATAGGTCTAACAACCCTCTTCATGAAAATAGAGGTCATGGGATCCAAAGCATATTTATAGATTTCCAAAGCTAAAACATCATCATGATTGTAGGGATATATGGTCTGGCTATACATACTTTAGATTCTAGCATTAAATTATCTTATACTTTTATTTTCATCCCTCTTTATTGTGGTGAATTATTGGTACAATACACAAGGACTAATAATTTTGCTAACTTGGTAAATGAAAACATTATTAAAGCGATCCCAACTATTAATGTAATTTTTAGGTAAATTCAAAAACCATTCATATGCAACATCTTTAAAAGTAAAAGGAAATAGCCTACATGATACATCTTCATGGACTATGTTTAATAATATTAATTCAACTTTGAAAGACTTAATATGTTTCTCTCTAGTTACAATACTAGTTGGACTAAATGTTGGCAAATATTTCTCAAGGTTAAAAGGAAGGTCATGTACCACACCTAGTACATTGATAGGAGAACCACCTAACCAAGCCATATCTTGATAAAGGTCTAATGTAGGAGTACCTTAGAGTGGTGAAGTTGGCAAAGACTTTGAATGTCTACACCTACCTTTATCTCACCTAGCTCTCCTATGGATTTTTAGTTCAAGCAAAGGTTCCCTTGTTTTTGAATGTGACCTTGTTCTAATTCTTGGTAATTCCATCTTGAGAACTTTGAATTCTATTGGAAATATTATGTGTCAAATTAGTCTTTACAAAAAATAAAGATTAAACTTACACATTAAGTAAATTTTTCAAAGATTCATGTAAACAACAACAAAGGACTAAGATCTTTAAATAAACTAGCTCAAAACCACATCCAAATACATAAATGTGAATGATCTCTACAAATCTAAGATCAAATGAGCTCAAATTTGCAAAGGATATATGAATCTTTAACCACAATAGCTATTACTAACCTCAAACATATTGAAATGACAAAGTTAAAATCACCTTTACCATAATCAAGTGTATACTATCAAAGAACACTGACCTTTATCTAAAAGAAGCACAAATATGGGTTTGAAATTGTAAATATCACCAACCTTTACACAATTATGCTAAAATAAATATAATTATGCAAATAATAGAATGATCTTTGATCAAAATACACCAAAACCAGCAAAGATCCTACAAATTCACAAGAATTTGTTGAGACCCTCCTTCTAACACTAGCGGAGCTCTACCTGTTGATGTCTCTAGGTGTATCATAGGTGATTTTAGTTTTTAAAGATCACTTATCATTTTTCAACTCAAATAATTTAGATCATGAGTAGTAGGTTGAGGTAATTTGGTTACCTGTGATGAAATAGCAGTAAAACAAGCAAATTGTTCTACAATATTTATAAAACTTGGTGGTTGGGAGCCACCTTGGTCCTCTCAATAATATTTGCAAAATATGAAGTAATAAACATTAATATCAATGAGTTGTTACCCAATTTTAATCTAAGACTATTCTAAAATGAGTATTTATAATGATATTAAGCTACAGTGATCTAGTTAAAAAAGAGAAAAAGGGAAGGGTAGGGTAGAAAGAAAATATATTATTGATCTCTTCCTCAAACATCATTACAAGGTTTAAATTTTAATTGAACATACATTTAATGAATGTATAGCATGAAATATCATACACCCAAATCTTACCGCCCACCAAGCAAATATCTAAGGATAGTATGAAGAAATACAAGAACTAGCTTTACTTTAAATATTTACTACTACAATCAAATAGCATATGCACATCATTATGCAGAGCAATAAAACAAGGTAAACCCAAGAACATTCAACTAATCTAGTGTTTGCACAAATTAGTAACCCTATGTTAAAGATGCACATCTATATTTCTTAAAAAACCATTCAAATTTGAGATATAAAACATACAATTGAGAGAGAAGCTAAATAACAATTCACACAAGTAAGATGAGACAATATTCTTAGAATTATCTGCTTGTATTAATTGCTTCAAAGTTTACACTAGTTTTTATATCTCAAAAACTCCCTTCTCATCTTACAAATAACAATGCTCCTTTTATATACTTTAAGGAAACATGTTAGTCAATTACATCAAATCAAAAGGGTACAAAATGTAAAGGACAACTATCTTTTCTACAAAGTTTACAAAATACACTAGACTTTATGAAATAGATTGACATTTAGGTAATGTTTATACAAATAACACATGCCTTTACAAAAGAATATTCCATTTTGAAAATTTACAATTTTCTCATAAAAGAGAATATTCTTAACTAATTGGTGGACCCTATGCTGATCAAGTCCCTTGATCCTACTGAAGTAACTTCATTGCCTTTTGATGTTACTCATCAATAAGTCTCAAATTTATAGCTAGCTCTAGGAGGGGCTCATCCTCTTGATCCATCAAATCTCCAAGGTCCCTATCATTTCTCTCTAAAGCCTCCTTAATGCTCCTCACCTCAGCTATCTTTTCTTCTATAGTTAGGATCATATCCATGACCCTATTATTGTCAGCCTCAAACCTACCTTGGATTTTGATCTTTACTTCATGTATGAACAAAGTGGCCCAATGCTTGAACTCATCATCTGCTATGATGCCTATGGAGTTAAGATTTGTAGGCTTGGCAATCATGGTCCCTGAGAGTCATTCAATTTTGTCCAGTAGCTCTTTATCATCCTTGATGAATCTCTCTAAAAACTTGGACCATGTGCTAAAACTATTGATTTTATCCATGATCAACCCTAGGATGGTGTTGAGATGTTCAATGTTGATGGTCTTGAAACCATGGATTGTATCTTCTATCAAGATGTTAATTAAATCCTTCATCTTGTCCTTGGACTTCTACCATTGGGTGATTAAGCCCTTGGTTGTTACATCCTATTGATTTAGTGCACTTTGTATTGCCCTTATTGACTTTAGAGAGTCAAACATGTCATGAAATTATCCCTTAAACATTTCAATCATTGCATTAAGAATAGACAAAATAGTTTGTTTCTCTAGATTCTCTTTCTATCTCTGCAGGTTCTCTATTTGATGTTTCATGCCTTTGATGCTAGTTTATAGCTGGGCACTTTGAGCCTAGGTAACCTCAAGTATATGTTATTGAAAAATAGGGTGCTTACCTAGTTTTTGACCCTCCACTTGATTCAATCCAATAAAGGGTTCTACTTTCTAAAAATTAAATTCCTCCCCTACAACCATGGCTCTTTTTTAAGAAACTCTCTGTAAGCTAGTTATGGTTGGTTTAAATTTGACACCAATTGAAAAGTGTTTAATCTTTGGAGGATCTAGGGTCTTAATTTGTGAGACACTTAAAGATCTAATAGTAGCCACTTGTCTATCTTTCTCTTCCTTTTGTAGCTTCACAATCAATGGTTTGATCTCCTCATGAACATGGATGTTAATAGACTTTGTAATTGCCCATTGATGGTTTAGAGTTGGGATATTTTGTAACTTTCCATATATGAACCACTCTAGAATGGTTGGTCCATGAATAGGGTTCTCATCTCTAAGCAAATTAACCTCACTCAAAGGGTGAGAGAGGGCTAATTTGGGCCTCTTGGTTCTTATAGGAACCAAGGCTAGTTTAGCCTTTCTCTTTTGTGGGGGAATCACTAGGACTAAGTCCAAAGTTGTCCCTTTCCCCTTTTCCTTTTTTGTTTCTTCATCTTGAGTTTGAGGCTCTTCTTCTTGCATCTCTTCCTCATTTGATCTGTAAGCACTAGCCAACACCTCTAAGACATCTTCCAATGTTTCCCTAGGATGCAATGCAATCATGTCAATGAACTCAATAGGCGACTCTAGATTTTTAGGTTGGGTAGAAGATGATGCCCCTTCTCTAGGACTTTTTCAAGTCTCTATTTTCCATACCCTTGTGTAAATTGTGCCTTTGTATATTCTAGAGGAGGCCTAGAAGATGGTCCAAATATTAAATGATACTACAAAGGTCCCATCTACCATATTCCACCATTTGGCTTCTCATCTCTCATCAATCTAGCCTTGAGCTTCATATTGTGCTTCTTCCATCTGGCCAATACTTATGAAAATGAAGATGCTCAAATATACATTGAACCATGGACACTAAGTTGATGTTCATATGACATGTTAATCTATTTGGATTTCAAATGTTTCACAACATTGTCCTGAGGGTCCCAATGTCTCAATTCATCAAGATATAAATTGAATGAGTCTCTATGCCTAGAAATAGTGTCTACATTGTCCCAATTATGCAACACAATTCTATTAATAGTCAAAGTGAAAGGATGGAAAAACCCCTTCCTTTTTCCTTTGCATACACCATCAATACCATGGAGCAATTGGTATGTTATCTCCTATTCATCCAACTTAGTGGGTACATAGACTAGTAGTTTAAGTGGTTGACATAAGGTTCCCTTTATCCTAATTACAATGCAATCAGGATATAACCAAATGTCCCGAATAAGTTTTACATACTTCTTAATCAAGGGACTAACCCTCATCATAGGTAGCCCTATAATATATTCTATTAAATTTGGGTATACATAGTCATAAATGAATTGTATGTGGTCCCTATACTTGAATATATATAGTTTGGAATAGTAATGGGAGATTATTTGTCTTCCATCAAGTGACCAATTTTTGATGTTAGGGATTTTGGTAGTGGCCAATTAAGTCATCCAAAAGATAAGACATCATAAATAAGTTATTGTTAGTAGCTCTTCAATGGCCCAAATTTTTTTGGACCAATTATTATCCCCGGTGTTCAATGCTACAACATCAAATTTAGTGTCCTTAAAGACCCTTCCTTCCATGTTTGAAGTCAAATACAACTCTATGTCCTCCTTATTTTTTGTTTTCATGATTTTGAACTTTATAAATTACTCACTAATGGTCTAAAAATTTCTTATGGATCAATTTGTACTTTTTCAGGTGACAATTAAACTCTCTTTGGTTTGACTGTGATCAAACTGGGATTAAATTAGGGATTTGATAGGTGATAGGGCTTTTCTGTAGCTTTAATGTTGATTATTGTTTAAACTTGAGTGATTTCATGAGTTATATTTGATTAGGACCTTTGAATTTATACCTTCACTTTTTTGTGCCCATAAAATCTTTGGTTTTATCACTTTCTGCTTAAGTGGCATCGATGTGGCATCTAGTTGGTAATTTTATGGCACTTTGTTCATTTATGCTTGAAAATTGATCATTACCATTTGAAAATCCTACCTTTTCTTTCATGTCATTGGATCAATATATACATATCAACATAGATCATTGATCTCGATCTTGCTAGTTACATGCCATTGACTATCCTTTGTATTGGGCTTCATGATTATGCCACTTAGTAGTCTTGTAGGGCTTCTGAGTTATGCATCTTTAATAGTCTTTTAGTTAGTGTGTGTATGCCTTGTGGTGGTCCCATGGGCCTTTGGGGATTCTATTGAATAGTCCATAGTGACATTGCTCCATTTGATTGTATTGCACTGATTATATGTGAGTCGTCGATCTTGAAAAGGTGCATGAACTTTAAGTTAGCATGGGACCATGTAAAAAACTTAGGTTAAATACTTTAGTCTAAGTTTTTATTTTGTGTTAATAAACATGAAATAAACCTTACACTAAATTTTTTAGGCTAATTTTAGATCATAGCAAAAGGGGACCCAATATAATAAAGAGGACCTAACTTAAGGTTTTTGACCTTAGGTTTTTATCACATTAATAAATATGAGGCAACCCTTGGGATAAATTCTTTAAGCTAGGCTTCATACAATATGACCTCACATCTCGTCAAGCCTCACTAATAAGCCCATAAAATATTCCACAAGACCATGGGTGTGTGTGTGTGTGTGTGTGTAGACTAAGTATAAGGTTTTGAACTAAGGTCTAGTATAATGTTAAAAAACATGATTCACCATTATGATAATATTCAAGCTAAGTCTGTGGTATTTATAATTGTCCCCAATGTACATTTAAATTTTAGATTGAAACATATCTTCCAATTAATCTAAAACCAATCTTAACATTGAAGCACAAAACTTCCAAGTATGATTGAGGCAAACAACATGTTCACTTATCTAAGTGATATTGGTTTATGAGCTTGAATTTTGATGACCTCGTGGACATCAATGACATTCATGAGAACATCAAAATTAAGGTCCAACAATGTATCACTGGGGCTTAAATTTTATGGTCTCATGGACATCAATGACATCCTCATAGACGTCAAATGATGGGCACAAGAATGCCAAATTTGAGCTCTAGCAATGTATCACTAGGGATTAAATTTGACGACCTCATGGATGTCAATGATAGACTCATGGATACCAATTGATAGGTGTGAGAATGCCAAATTTGAGTCCCACAGAACATAGTAGGTACTATGGAAATTTTGAACCATTACACATCATTCAATTGGCTTCATCTGAGCAAGTGTGAATCTTTGATCATGATGTGAGTTTTTGGTTGTGATTGGTTCCTGTAGTCACAAATAGATTAAGTAAGCTCAGGACCTTATAAAATTTAGACCCAGATTATAGACTAATGTTTTGTTCACATTAATAAATATGAATAGGACTTAGGATTAAAGTCTATAATCTAAGCTACAACATAATAAATCATGGACCCTTTGAACAATTAAAAGGACTTAATATAATCCTTTAACCTAAGGTTTTATTGTATTAATAAATATAATAAAATTTTAGGGTAAGACTTAGGTTAAGTCTATGTCATAATAAAGGGGGTCCCTCTTAATTTCACATCATCTGATCTTTGACATCCACTTAAACGTGGGTCATTGATCATGATCTGAATGATCAAGCATGATTGGACCATGGGATAATGCTTTAAACTCATTGGGTCCATCTCATACCATTCAATCGTTTACACTTGGATGCATGTGGGTCATAGATCCTATAAAGAATTATGTGGCTGAAGTTAGGGCCTAGGGAAAATAAGACTTAGGATAAATTCTTAGGACTAAAGTCTCATTCATGTTAATAAATGCAAACAGGGCCTTAGGACTAAGACATTATTCTAAGCTTGTGTAAATAAAATCAGACCAAGCTAGAAACTTAATAAAAAGGACCATGTAGTATTAAGGTTGAACCACATTAAAATAAAAGGGGACAGAGGATCTTGGGACATAAAGGGGACCAAGCTAGTAATTTTTAGGATAAGCTTTGGTTATGTTGAAAAACATGACCAAGCTTTAGGATAAAAATTAGGCTTAAATCTATAGCATTTTTAAAATGTTCCCACGTAAATTATTTATATTAGTTTTTGAATTTGGTTTAAAAGAATCTTGTGCTAGGGTTTCTAAATGAGGGTTTTAAGAAGATTGAACATGGATTCAACTTGACTTTTAACAGAACAAAGGCTAGTAAAAGGTCAAATTGAGATAAAATCATTAAAATTATGAAACCTAGGTATGATCCCATCAATGAGAGCTCTATTAAACCTATGATCTGAAACATAAAGATCCACTATTAACAACATTAGGCAAAGCTAAAGCAGAACCATGAATGAAGAACACCAACCAGACCAAGAGGTAGATGATCTTCAAATGCAAATAATGTGCAAACATGCAACAGACATTCATATCAAGTGAATTTTTTGTTTCAAGGTACAAATTGCACAATTTAACATATGGGTCCTCAATTTTTAGAAATAGGGGGTATGTTGACCTCAACACACTCTTCCCCCTACCATAGGTTGTGGCCTAGCATGTGTTCCTCTTATTAGTGTCCCTCTTGTGATGGGAACCCCTCATGTGATGATATGTCATCCTAGCTTGCCCAACTATGCATCCCTTCTATCCTTATTTCCCTATATACCATTTGGGGTACCAGTATTTGTGTTTTGTATTGTAGATTAAACTGTAGACACCTAAAACTAGCTACAAATAACCCCCAATTATGCTTTTGGCCAATTTCCATCCAAAATGCATAATTTGGCCTAAAACACTAAAACACACTAAATGATGTGAAACTGACATATTCAAGTGCCAATTTTGGCCAGGGTATCCCTACATAGGGCAATGTAATTTATGGGCCAGCTAATTTTGATAAGATCATTTCGAGTCAAAATGCCAATTTTGCACCTAGGTGCTCTGGATTGCTCTTTCCTATAAAATCTCTTACATGAGACATGTGCCTTTGTTATTTTTTGTTGGTAACATCCTAAATGAGAATATGATTCCAACGCATATAACATTGACTTCCAATTCCAATCCAATCAAATTTTAGACCAATAACAAGGCAATCTAATCAATTTGAGTAATTTGTGCACAAAGTGTTTAATCATGCTTAAGAGCTAATTAACCCAAATCAAGGCTTAATCAAGAATTCCATGGAAACTTGTTGAATACTTATTTTTGAAAATGAATATGAAATATATGTATCATCAAGTGACCTCATTTCTTAGGAAGACGTCCCTAGGCCATAAATGCCACTAATATCAAGATTCATGCCTTCCATGCCTCATCAAAGCCCTTCATGCCTCTTAATTTTTTCTTTTTCTAATGTCATGATGAGGATAATTATAAAATTAATTAAAAAAATTTAATTAGTCCTCAACCACACATTTCAATCTCAGGATGGATGGTTCAGACTGATTCTAGACATTCTAAAAAATCTATAAATAGAGAGAGGCCATGAACATCATTTCTAAGCTATTTTGGTGCAAAGTTATAATGCACAAATGATTCCAAAATCCATTGCAATTAGTGTTACCATGTTAAATTAATTCCAAGCCAAGCCAAGATATAAGCCAAAGGTGCTAAGGAGAGATGGAGGTAGCCAAGCTTCTATTGCCAAGGACTTCATGAGTACAAACCGAGCAAGATGCCACTACAAAGGTATTTGGAACATACAAGGAAGGTGAAGGAATTCTTGTGTTTTCATTTCTTACTTTTTAGTTTTTTTTATCATTTACTTTTGTTAACTAAGCTCTCCCTAGTGTCTAAGCCTAGAGATGTTATGCTATTAATATTTTTATTTCATTTTATTTGTCATTTTGGAACTAACACCATACTAAACATCCTCTCTTGAGTCAAATTCCTAGATCACCTTAATTAACCCCCAATCAGGGTTTTGGCCAATTTCCACCTATGTACAATTTGACCTAAAAACACTAAAACACGTTAAATGATGTGAAACTGACATATTCAAGTGCCAATTTTGGCCAAGGTATTCCTAAATGTGAAAATGCAATTTATGAACCAACTAACTTTGATCAAATCATTTCAAGTCAAAATACTAATTTTGCATCTAAGTGTTTTCGATTGCTCTTTCCTATCAAATATCTTGCATGAGACACATGCCTTTGTTATTTGTTGTTGGTAACATCCTAAATGGGAATATGATTCCAATGCATCTAATATTAACTTCCAATTTCAATCCAACCAAATTTTGGACTAATAACAAACCATTCTAATCAATTTGAGTAATTTGTACATAAAGTGCTTAATCATGCTTAAGAGCTAATTAGCCCAAATCAAGGTTTAAACAATAATTCCATAGAAACTTATTGAATACTTATTTTTGGAAATGAATATGGACTATCTACATCATCAAGTGACATCATGTTTTGGGAAGACATCCATAAGCCATAAATGCCACAAATATCAAGATTTGTGCCTCTCATGCCTCATCAAAGCCCTCCATGCCTCTTAATTTCCCCTTCTTATAATGTCATGATGAGAATAATTATTAATTTAATTAATCTTCAACCACACATATCAATCTCAAGATGGATGATTCAGGTTGATTCTAGACATTCTTAAAAATCTATAAATAGAGAGGCCATGAACATCATTTCTAAGCTATTTTGGTGCAAAGTTATAATACATAAGTGATTACAAAATCCATTTAAATTAGTGTTACCATGCCAAACTGATTCCAATCCAAGCCAAGCTACAAGCCAAAGGTGCCAAGGAGAGATGGATGGAACCAAGCTTTCATTGCTAAGGACTTCATGAGCACAAACTGAGCAAGCCACCACTATAAAGGTATTTGGAGCATCCAAGGAAGGTGAAAGAATTCTTGTGTTTTCATTCCTTACTTTTTATTTATGTCTTTCATTTTCTTTTGTTAACTAAGCTCTCCCTAGTGTCTGGGCCTAGAGATATTATGCTATTAGTGTATTTATTTCATTTTGTTTATCATTTTGAAACTAACACCATACTAACCATCCTCTCTTGAGTCAAAGTCCTAGATCACATAATGACACACTTGGTGGGACTAGACACATCTCACACCAAAAGAAGATCATTTTTTAACTCTAAAATATTTATTTGGACCTTTAAAACTCTTACAAATTGATTTTCTAACTTTATTTTGTCATTTTTAGTTGCCATAATTTTACACAATAACCGACGTCAGTAAGACAGGCATCAGTTACATGGCTTAACCAACATCATTTAATAAAAATGACATCGATTATATTTTAGTTAGCCAAGGTAACCATCATTGGTTATAATAACTGATGTTGGTCACTGTGTTTTTCCAAAAACATAGACCCGAAGCTATTTTTTCAAAGTTTATTATTTCAAGCTAAAAAGAGATTCAAAACTAAAAGACATGCTAACATCTTTATTGCAGGACCAAGCTTGATATTTGTTGAAAACATGTTTAAATCACCTTTGCATGCTTAAAAATCAATTAATAACTTTTTTTTGGTGTTTTACAAAGGACTTAGATGTTTTGGTGAATGTTTTTAAAGTTTACAACTAAGGCCAAGGGGTCAAATGAACACCACCAAATCTTTCGTTTTAGATTTAAAATTGAACACACTTATCAATTCTTGTTTGAAATAGTTGTTTAATCAAATTTTTGTTTAGTAAAGAGAGGAATGTTGTATATATGCTCTTCCATTTGTCCCCTATAGGGAACCCTTGGAATCAAAAGCACCATTCCTATTACAAATAGCCTAGACCAAGGCTTAGAAAGAAAGTCATCTAAAGCACTCCCCAAAAACTCGTCAAAGTTTGAGTGACCTTGAAAATGACCTTAAAGTCTTTCTACTTTCATGCTTTCTTTATTTTTTATGCATTTTGGCTTGCGAGGGGGCTTCATCACCTCCTACAAGTTCTTTAGGAAACCTTTGACCTGGGGTTTCATCTCCCAGCATTGACTTCATTTGGCTCCTTTAGATTTTCACACAGGATGTGGTGGCACTTTAGAAATCATAATACACTAATGAATAGTAGGATGTAGTGGTTTCAAAAAGGACTAGACCTTTTTACAACAAGCTAAGTGATACAGACCCAAAATCCATGCTTTTCTTTTGCATTGTTTGGCATGAAAGTCATTGTGTAATTGATTCTCCTAAACCATTCAAAAACTTGTTAGATCTTAGACAAATCCCCACTTGTCATGGAAGTATTATTGGTGCAAGGTGTTCCTTAAGGTCCATGTCATAGTAATATTATTTGAGGGAAGGGGGATGTAAAAACTCTACTATATAATGCACATTTACTTTTGGATGAACACTTAAAATCCTCTCAAATGACGTATATTGATGGATTCTAACAATACCAAGCAACCTTGTTAGTTTAGGATTTAAGAATGGTTAATTAGTTGGTATTGTCCTAGATTAAAGTCTTGTTTGGAGTCAAAACTTTGTGTAAACAAATAATCCAAATCAAACACGTAGTCCAAATTTTCCTTTGAACAAAGAGGCGTTATGCTACCCACATGAGATCATCAATTTGCCTTGTTCAAAAGTTCATTAAAAGCTTGAGAGTCATATCATCCACTTTGCTGTAGTTATGCTGCCCAATTGAGTCTAAACCTTTACCAAAGCTGTTTAAAGTCCTTCACTTATAACCTAAATTTAGAATTGCACCTTTTTAAGTTCATAAAGTTGATGTGTTAAGTGGGTTTGCCATTTGCACTAAAATTGAGGGAACTTAGGTTTAATTTCTAATTTAGGTTGAAGGCCGTTTAAGACTCATAATCATTATCAACATTTGATAGACTTAAGCCATTTTGTGCTAAACACTTTCAATTTAAGTCTATGTACCACAATATTTTGAATAAAGAAAGGTAGTGTTATGTTGTCAAAATTGAAGGAAAGCATCTTTGCCTTAGAGAGTTTTTGAAAAAAACCTTTTTATCACACCTTTTTGGGTAGTATAGCGATGTTACGTTACCCAAAACATTTTGAATATTGTTTCATAGACCTTCTTTCATAGGTTTCAAATTTGTTCCTACATTTTTAGACCAATCCAAGTGTACTTTGTGATCTTTTACCTAAAACAGTTTTACTGTTCAC
The DNA here is from genome assembly GCA_037957365.1 of Torreya grandis. Classification (NCBI taxonomy): domain Eukaryota; kingdom Viridiplantae; phylum Streptophyta; class Pinopsida; order Cupressales; family Taxaceae; genus Torreya; species Torreya grandis. The sequence continues at coordinate 874,871 of JARHVA010004146.1, read as the reverse complement.
TTTTGTCTAGCTTGTTTGTTAAAAGAACCTAGTTTTATACCATTTTTTGTGAGAAAATAAACTATTGCTAAAGTGCCTTTTGTTTCATATTTTATATCTAGTTGATCAAGTTCATGTCCAAGAATCAAATGCCTAGTGTTTGTTAGAAGCGTCTCAAATCCATTAGATTAAAACTTTCATCTATTTTCAAAGTCTAGCTTTTAGTGCCGCATTTGACTAAAAGACCTAGCAACTTTTAAATTCCTAGATTAGACTGATTTGAAACACTTTGACCTTAGAGTTTGACATTTTGATTTTTAGGACCATTTACTTTCTTATCTTTGTGTGAATAGTGAAATGCTAGATAGTTCATGCTAGCTTGTTTCCTCACAAAACTTTACATAAACCTTTTGATCCTTTTGACAAATCTAGACTAAGTTGGGACATCATTTGTTTTAGACATTTTCCTTTTTGAAATTTATAGAAAATTTTGACCTTTTATCATAAAAGCATTGACTATGGATCCCAACATGTATTCCTATACTTGTAGTGGACTCATGTACAATCCAGGGATTAGTAATGTGGTTATGCAGGAAGAAATGGTGCAAGACCCCTATGCAGATAATATTGCTTATGAGATGGATTCTTATCCCTCTTATAATACTTAATCAAGGGCACAAAGCCAAGATCCATTAGCTAATTATCTGGTTAACACAACACCTTATTCAGAACAAGACCAAAAGCAAACCGTGCAATATCTAGCTACAATACTTGTAGTGGATGAGCTAGTACTTCAACAACCATATTCTACTAATACAGCGTCCATATATGATCCATTTTTGTTTGAGAGACATTTATTAGAGAAAAAAGATAAGATTTTGGTTAGAGCCATAGAGGTAGGGCTAAGTCTCTAGCAGACTTCCCCCATAAAAATTTACCAAGTCTAGTAAAAGTGCCCCATAATATCATTTATGATCAACAGGCTTCTTCTAGCAATCTTATGACTCTAGTCCAAACAACTACCAAGATCTTAATATATCTGATCGAGACAAAAACATCATAGAAGAACACTTTAACCAAATGTAGATAGCATATCAAACATATCTGAATCTAGCAATGATTTCAATTAGATGAACATGGTAAGTAAGCCTCTCATTGACCTAGTTCCTTCAATAAGAGTGTTGATACAATTAATTGTTAGGTTGTGGAGCTAAAAGCTTCAACTGTTGTAGATATGGAGGAGGTTGCTAAAGTTCCAGAGACACCGACGTCGGTAGTATAACCGACATCGGTCATGATGAATGCAGAAGGCAACTGGCATCGACAGGAAGTCGACCGACGTCGATCAGCACCAGGCAGATAGGGACCGATGTCGGTCGCCTATGGCGGTTCTAGAACTGTTCATTGCATGGACATTTAGTTTGTTGAACTGAGTGTTTGCATGTTAAGGGCTAATTATAGTCTCAAGCTACGTGTCTAATTATTGTAATTAGAGGTCTAATTTTTGTATGCATGGGATCCTATTTAAAGACCCATGAGGCATGTATTGTAATTAAGAAGACAAGTAAAGCATTAAAGCAAGGAAGCAAGGTCAAGGAGATCTACAAGGTGTAAGGTCAAAGAGATCAGCTGAAGCATTCAAGGAGGGGATAACAACTCAGGTTGTTGAGTTGGTTGTGGTTGAGCAAGAGAGATAGGGAAGAAGTCCTTGAGGTGTGGCAAGCCTTTGAGGTGGAAGAAGAAGTGGCATCTTCTTTATTGTATTTTCTTCTAAGAGTATTTAATACAAGATTGTGTATTGTCTCTCAAAGTCTTTGTTATTTCAAGTTTCTAGTTACTTAATCATTCTGGTATAATTTCATGTTTAATTGCTTATAAGAAAAGTAATCAATTGTGCTTCCTTGGAGGGGTTCCTAACAGTTGATATCAGATCTTAGGTTGTAGGGAGTAGGTTACTATTACAGGTCATTCACAGGGGTTTCTATTTGAGTGGAAGTATAAAAATGGCAAAATAAAGTAAGCTACGAATGGAGAAGTTTAACGGCAAGAATTATCAACATTGAAGGATGCAGATAGAAGATTATCTGTATCAGAACGATTTGTACTTACCATTGGGTGGGGTTGCATGTAATCCCATAGCTATGAAAGATGAAGAATGGAATGTTCTTGATCAGAAGGCTCTGAGATCCATAAGGTTGAGCCTTGCATCGTCTATGATTTCCAACTTATCACAGTGTAAGACAACGGAAGAGTTGATAAAATTCAAATAAGGTATTTCTTATGAAGCAGTTATTTACTTTGCAAATACAAGAAGGTGGATCGGTATATACTCATCTTAGTGATTTCCATGGTTTGGTAAACCAGTTAGCTTCAGTCAATATTGTTTTTGATGATGAAGTAAAGACTCTCTTAATTTTATGCTCTTTACCTGAAAGTTGAGATAGTTTGGTTATGGCAGTAAGTAATTCTACGTCTGCTTCTAAAATCTTAAAATTTGATGATGTTGTGAGTGTAATCTTGAATGAAGAAATACACAAGAAAAGCATAGGTGAATCATCAGGGAATGCTCTAAGTGCAGAAAGCAGGGGAAGGCAAAGAAAGAAGGTCGAGCAAAGGAAATCAAGGTCAAAGATGGGAAGGAGATCCGAATCCAGAAATGAAAGTATCACCTGCTGACTTTGTGGAAAGAAATGACACACAAAGAAAGAGTGTTGGTTGAGGGATAAAGAAAATCAACATAAAGGTAATGAAGAAGCAAAGGATGCAGGTATTGTGGCACAGGATGCTCTCATACTTTCTTTGGATAGTCAGATAGAATCATGGGTTTTAGATTCTAGTTCTTCTTTTCATGCATCCCCAAATAGAGAATTGTTCCATGAGTATGTCTAGGGAGACTTTAGAGAGCTTTATTTAGGGGATGGTACGCCTTGTCAAATAGTTGGCAAAAGAAAAGTGCAGTTGAAATTGCAGATGGACAACACATGGGTGTTGAAGGAGGTTATGCATGTCCCAGTTTTGAAGCAGAGTTTGGTTTCTATAGGAAGGTTGGGTGATGAGGGATGCACAATAACCCTCACAGTGGATTCTTAGAAGGTTACCAAGGGTGCACTTGTTTTAGCAATAGGTAAGAAAGTAGGTACTCTTTATCTATCTACTTGTATTACTGATTCTACTTCTGGTTTATCTACTTCAGCTGTAGATTCGAAGATGTGGCTTAATAAGCTTGGTCACATGAATAAGAAGGGAATGGACGTTCTTGATTCAAAAGGTATGAGTTCAAATTCGAAAGGCATAGATCGAGTTCATTGTAGGAAAAGGAAATTTGATGCTTTTGACAAGAACATGGAAGCCTTGGTGTTTATGGAGGAGATGAGGGACAGAGATCAGTCACAGGGGTTGAATAATTCTGAGCAAGGCAGTATGGACAGGGTTTTGATCCAAGATGAGATCATAGATAAAGAAGTCATCACTTACAAGAACACACAGGTACCGACGTCGATCACATGGAACTGACGTCGGTCAGGCAGATACCGACATTAGTCATGTGCAGACCAGCAGGGTCGATAGAGTTGGGCAAGAGAAGTCCGACATCAGTTAAGGGGACACTGGTGTTGGCCAGGGAAATGATGTTGGTAGTCAGGGTCAGTGCAGGGAACTGACATCGGTCGGATGCAGACTGGGAGATGGCCGAGATCAATTACTAAAATGGATGTTGGGCGGACAACAAGCTGTCAAGGAGTCTCAAACGCCCATATGGAGGTTAGAAAGGGTATGTGAACCTCATATTCGTTGTTCACCTTCTTTATTTTATTTGTTGATTACTGATGGTCAAGAACCAAGAAGATATGAAGAGGCAATACAGGTAGAATCCAGAAACAGTGGGAGCTTGGCATGGATGAGGAGTGTGAGTCTTTGGAGAAGAACCAAACAGGTATTTGTTGGTGGAGTTGTCAGCTAGAAGAAAGCACTGGATGAGGGATGGATTCCCAAGTTAGAGAAGAGAGTGGATGGATATGTGAGACAGAAGGCCAGTGTATATGGTCTTGAGCAAGTTGCAGGACAATGGAGGTTTGACCATTGTATCTTTCTTTACCAGGTTGGATAATATTAGCTACATTATCCTATTACTGTATGTTGTTGCTTATTGCAGGGTTACATATACATGGAGTTTTTGAGCTAAGGGTAAAGTTAGTTCAGAGGTATGTCATGAAGAATTTGGGAGTAGCAAAATTCTTTTGGCATAAGAGACATGGAAGATCACAGGTTGATTTTTGTCTCCAGTGGGAGTTGTCAGAAAGTTCAGATGTGGCAGGGGACTTGGATGACAGGTATAGCATCATAGGTTTTGTGGTGGTTGGTCTTCAAAAGTGATTTTTGAAGAGAGATACAAAGCCAAGGGAACAAACTAGATGATGTACAGGTATAGGTACAGTTGCAGTTGTTTATCTTCAAGTGGGAGATTGTTAGGTTGTGGAGCTAAAAGCTTCAACTATTTCAGACATGGAGGAGGTTGCTGAACTTTCAGAGACACCGACATCAGCAGTATAATTGACATCAGTCATGATGAATGCAGAAGGCAACCAGCATTGGCAGGAAGTTGGCTGATGTCAGTCAGCACTAGGCAGACAGGGATCGATGTCAGTCACCTATGGCAGTTCCAGAACTGTTTGTTGCACAGACAGTTAGTTCATTGAACTGAGTGTTTGCATGTTAAGGGCTAATTATATTCTCAAGCTGCGTGTCTAATTATTGTAATTAGAGGTCTAATTTTTGTATGCATGGGATCCTATTTAAAGACCCATGAAGCATGTATTGTAATTAAGAAGGAAAGTAAAGCATTGAAGCAAAGAAGCAAGGTCAAGAAGATCTACAAGGTGTAAGGTCAAGGAGATCAGCTGAAGCATTCAAGGAGGGGATAACAACTCAGGTTGTTGAGTTGGTTGTGGTTGAGCAAGAGAGAGAGGGAAGAAGTCCTTGAGGTGTGGTAAGCCTTTGAGGTGGAAGAAGAAGTGGCATCTTTTTTATTGTATTTTCTTCTAAGAGTATTTAATACAAGATTGTGTATTGTCTCTCAAATTATTTGTTGTTTCAAGTTTCTAGTTACTTAATCATTCTGGTATAATTCCGTGTTTAATTGCTTATAAGAAAGGTAATCAATTGTGCTTCCTTGGAGGGGTTCCTAACATTAATTAGACAAGAGAATCTGAATTCTAACCCATTCATACAAACTATTTCAATAGATAAATTGATGCATATGCCCATTATTGAAAAAGTGTCTTTGACCTCTACACTGAATAGTGAGCCAAACATAGTAGATAATGTGCAAACAACATCCAATCCTAATCAAAGTGGTACTAATGTGCAAATAACTAGCCAACAACATGTGCCTATAGTTAATCGTATGAATAGGTCATCATACCAAGGAGTGGGAGTTTCTACATCCCAACCTTAATTGAATTCTTCCTCAAATGTATAACCTATGGGATTAAGTAATTAAACAATGACCAATATCATGTTTTAACAATAGAATGTGATGAATCCTACTCCTCCTTAACAAGTAATGAGTAGTATTCCACAACAACAGACACAATCTAGTTTATCAATGCAACAAAAGACAAATACATTACCACCTCAATCAAGGGCAATAAATGTTCCACCTCACTAGGTAATGACGAACATACCTCTTTAGTCATAGACTAATATGCCTATCTAAAACCAAGTAATGACTAGTCAAAAACATGCAAATATTGGTCAATGATAGATGCCGAATTCGTAGCCCACTTTTACTTCCTCATATGTATTCATGCAACAAGGAGGTCCCCATGTTTTTTAAGTACTTACTAGACAAACATTGGTTTAAAATGTGCCACAAATCTAGAGACAGGGTCTTGATCCACAAGTTTCCACTCAAAATTAAGGTTTGATTAGTTGGCAGCATGTCCCTTTTCAACCACAACAGGCACAATATAGTTATATCCCTCTATCCCAACCACAAAATCCTCCAAGTCAAACCTTTATCGCTAACCCAAACTAGAATATCATACAACCAAGTGTACAATTTTAAGTACATCCTAATCCACATATGTGTATTCCTGGTCCATTCCCCAACCAAGCCAATGTACCCCAATAGGTAGCTTCATCATACTTTGGTTAAAGTGTTCCACTTGTGACCTCCCAACCATCTATCCAAACCCAAATTCTCCCTCAAACCAATATTTCTTCCAGTTTCCTATCCCAAGAATTACAACAGATGAAGGATGTAATTGCTACCATTCAAATTGGTAAATAAACTAAAAAGCTTAAATTGGATGATGTATGTTTCTATCCATTCAACATGGAGTATTTGTAGATACCATTTTCTCCAAGATACAAACCACCAGAATATGATAAATACAAAGGGAAAGGTGACCCTAAGGCTCATTTGACCAAATTCTTCATCGTATGTCAACCAGTGGCATATAATGATATATACCTTTTGCTATTGTTTCCAAGAAGCTTGGCTACACAAGCTTTGGAGTGGTTTTTGAAGTTACCCAAAAATTTAGTAATGGATTTTGATGATCTTTCTGATAAGTTTATGCAACACTTTTCCTATAATCTCGAGCATGAGATTTCATTGGTGGATTTAATGTAAGTAAAGCAAAAAACTAATGAGAGTTTTGCAAATTATTTACAATGATGGAGATCCCTTCTGAGCCATTTCACCCATAGTTTACCAGATAAATAATTAACCATTGTGTTTACCAAAAATTTGCATAGTGAGATAGCTTATCATTTAGAATTATAATGTGCACATACATTCAAGGAGATCACTAATAAAAGTTTGTTGATCAAGAGGGAACTCATTAATAAAGGATTCATCAAGATTAATTCAACTAATCAAAATCAAGGTACCAATCAGGGAAATGACCAACATCCCATCCAAGCACAAGCATCACAATCAGCACAGGCCAATAACCATGAAAGACTGAAGCAATTCAATAGTAATAAAAATGTTATAGAAAATGGAGTCACCAAATACCATCATGTACAAATAGTGAAAACATCATCTGCACCACCTTTTTAGCTTACTCCTACCCAACAACCTCTCAAAACAATACCATAAACACAACAACCAAGACCTGCATAACAAATACAGTAGTTGTTACCATTATAAACCCCTCCTCTTAGGATAACCATGCCTACACATTGTGTCTTTAGTGACTTAAGAGAACCTATTGAGTTTGTATTTCACAAGCTTACTACTGCTAATTTGATTAGTTGGCCTATACCAAAGCATTATCTGTAAGGCATTCCTTACCCTGATTAGTACCATGAAAATGAATTATGTGATTATCATCAAGTCAACAGGTATAATCTATGAAGATATGTCTAAATCAAGCATTTAATTGAGAATATGTTGGAGAATAGGGAGATAAAATTGGATAATGGTGCTTCCACTTCTAATCAAACTCTTGGGATCTATCAAAACCCCTTTCCCTGACATAAAAATCAATAGAAGCAAAACAATTAACAACAACAATGACTAGTGCAAAAGCAAAATCAATAGTATCAAAATCAAAGGATGAATCAGTAGAATCCACAAAATCAGCAACAAAACCCATAACGATAGAACAATGGACAAAACCAAGGTTAGAATGGTAATAACCATCCAACCTACCATGTAGTTTCATATGACTACAACAAGGTTGTAGGTCATATTGTAGGGGGTAGCATTAATACCATCTCATTAATCCTAGACTAAACACTAATCAATCTAAACCATTGCTAAACAACAACATTCAACTAAATTACATGGGTAATCCTTCTTTGACTATGGAGTGTATACAAGCAAACTAGAAAACTAGGACTTCCCCTTTTGGACCTTATATCGACAACTTGTTCTTACCACGTGACCACATGAAAGTGCACTGGCAATCGAGACTTGTCTTATCTGATCCCACACCATTTCCAACATCGATTAGTAATTATGGTCCATTATTTAATTTTGATTGTGTAATCACAACTTAGAGGTTGAAGATTATTATCCTAGGCCCACAACCATCCACCACTTTGCCTATCATCCAACCAATCGTTCAACCTCATAATAAACCATTCACTACTTACCAAGATAGGAAATTTGATATTGTGGAACAATTAAAAAAGACACTAGCACAAATTTTTATTTTAGATTTGCTATGAATGTCAATAATCCATAAGAACATCTTGAATAATTTTTTGACCCAATCCACTATTTCTAGTGACATATCCCCTGATAAATTTCAAGCTTTGGTTAGACACTCAGCTCCAACCCAACAAGTCACGTTCAACCAAAGTGATATGTCTTCCCTTGGCCCGCTCCATACTAATCTATTATACATAGAAGTTTATATAAAGTGACATAAAGTGAAACATGTCCTTATAGACAATGGATCAGGCCTGAACATAGTGTCTTTAAAGCTCATCAAGCTTCTTAGGTACACAATGGTAGATTTCCAATCAAGTACAATAACTATCAAAGCTTATGATAATCAAGAAAGAGAATCACAAGGCACCATTAGTTTTCCAATTATCATTGGGCCTTTGACTCATGATACACTTTGATATGTGATTGATCTTGAGTTATCATACAACATGATTCTAGACAAGCCTTGGTTATATGAGATTCATGCAGTCCTGTCAATGTTGCACTAATGTATCAAGTTTTCCCACTCAAGGATGGAAATGAATATTCCAACAAATTTTCACCTATATGAGCACTGTAAGCATCTTGAGACCAAATTTCAAAGCTATAATTATCATTACAATATGAATCCAAGTTTCAAGCAAGATAAAATAAAAGCTATACTTATTGATCCTTTACTGGATAATTGCATAGATCCTAATACCTTAGATTCCCTTTCCCACATGTCACCTCCTAAAGTTTCTAATCATTTCACCATTTCAGATAATAGATTAAGAGATTATGTGACCCATGATACATTTCATATTACCAATCTTCCTTAAAATCTGAAAACCTTTGGGTGACCTAAAGTCACCCTACATATGCATTGGCAACAAAAGAACAAAGATAAGGGACCTGTCACATTTGTACCAGTATCTAGCCTAGGACCTGACTCTGTTGAAAGGGATGGATCATGGTTATATAATGACAACTAAGCTGATTGTTATAAAAATGTAAAGTATCATATTCCCAATAGGATCATGGAGCATCACAAGTATGAAAGAAGAGGCCTCAAATCAAATCAACAAGGAAATATCAAGCCAATTTCTATGACCAAGTATGAAAGACCTTATAGACTTGGATTTAAACTACCTAGAGGTGACCCCACATATCTTATTCAAACTCTATCACCAATGACTAGTGATGATGATGTTGACAGTGAATCAAATTTTGATCATAGCTTCACCTTTGATGATCTAGCTAAAACTAACATGTTTGATAACAATGTCATTTGTACCCTTACCTTGGCCATTCATCACAACTATTTGCCATCATATTATCCCCAACTATTAGATTGGGACCAACAAGAATCTAACCTACCAATTGATGATTTCCAAAATGATGAGGCATTCTATGACTTTTTAGGTCTTAGAGACAACATTTTGTTGGGAAATCACAAATCAGGGTTCTCAATCACATTAAATCCTGCAACTTATTTTGGAGAGCAAGTGAACACCCTTAGCCAAAAAAAATAAGTAAAACATTTAGGTCCCAAAGTGAAAACCTCTTTGAGGTGCTTTTTAAATAGGGAAAAAGTAAAGATAAAGGCTAGTCTAGTGGTGAAAACCTATTTTAGGTGCCATTATATGGGGGTGTTCATTCTTCTTTGAATTTAGACCAGGAGACCACCAATGATGAACTTGCCTATGGATCATAGTTTAGCTTTGGGAAAAAATAAGTATTTGATCAAATTATTCAAGAATTTACAACTATTTTTATCACATGGCCAGATTTCTCATTAGGGGACTCAGATTCATCATGCCTAGGAGAAGTTGAAGAGCAAGTCCTAACGAAGGACCCTGACATAATTCAATATTTCAAGTCGCTACCTACTATCCTAGAAGATGGTTCAACCCTTCTAATCAAAGACACAATAGAGGTAAATATCGAGACTCCATCATACCTAAAATAGATAAAATTAGGAACATCCCTCATTGAGGAGGAACGTGATGTCTTTATAGCTTTATTGAGAGAATTTGTAGATATCTTTGCATGGGCTTATTTTGACAGGCCAGGTTTAGAACCTACCTTGGTTTTACACCATCTTATAGTTAATTTTGATGCCAAATCAGTAAAACAAAAGATACTTAAGATGCATCCTCTTATTGTTGTATTGGTAAAAAAAAAGTTGGAAAAACTCTTAGAAGCAGGATGTATCCGATCCATTGACTACTCAAAATGGATCTCTAATGTGGTACCTATAAGTAAAAACCTTGAAGGGATCATAATCTATACTAATTTTTGAGACATCAACAAAGCTTATCCTAAAGATGATTTTCCCTTACCTAATATTGACATGATTGTTGACTCCATAGTTGGTTATGAAATGCTTTCACTCATGGTGGCTTTTTAGGATATAACCAGATCAAAAAAATATTGGGAAACCAACATAAAATAACATTCACCACTCCATGGGAAACATTTTGTTATCAAGTAATGTCATTTGGCCTTAAGATTGTTGGAGCTACATATCAAAAGGCCATGACTATCATATTTTATGATATGATGCATGATATTAGTAAAAACTATGTTGATGACATATTAATAAAATCTAAAACTAGGGACGACCATCCAGTAGTGTTGTGTAAGATATTTGAAAGATTATGGGAGTTAAAAGTCAGACTCAATCCAAAGGAATATGTGTTTAATGTAACTTTAGGCAAACTACTTGGCTTCATCATGTCTCATAGAGGTATTTAAATCAATATGACTAAAGTCTATGCTATCACCAAGATGCCATGCCACCACCAACCAATTTAAAGCAACTCCATAGTTTACAAGGTAAGATCGAGTCCATCTGATGCTTCATCTCTTAGTTAGAGGATAAGTGTCATCCATTCACACACCTTTTGAAGAAGGGAGTTGCATTTCACTAGGATAATCACTACTAAATAGCTTTTCAACAACTCAAATATGATCTTGTTAATCCACCTGTTCTATTACCTCCTATGCCAAAAAAGCCATTCTTGTTATACCTATCAGCTATTGACCACGTTTTAGGGACACACTTGGCTCAACATGATGACAATGGAAAGGAGCATATTGTATACTACCTAATTTTTACCTTGATTACATATGAACATAACTATGCACCTATTGAAAAATCTTGTCTGGCCATGATTTTTGCTGCTAAAAAATTATGCCATTACATGTTGAATAATAAGACCACAATCATTTCAAAAGTAGATCCGCTCAAGTATCTACTATCTAAAATAGATTTTCAAGGTAGAATGGATAAATGGGTCATGATTTTTAGTGAGTTTGATATAGAGTATGTCAATCAGAAGGTAATTAAGGGGCAAGCTCTTACAGATCAACTTGTTGAAGCACCTCTCATAGACACAACCACTCATGTTTCAATTTTTTGATGAATTCATAATGACCATCATTGACACACCCCTTGAGGAACAGCCCTAGAAACTATATTTTGATGGTTCATTTACTATACATGGATCAGGGACAGGTCTATTGTTTATTACACCACAAAGGGATCTAATCCGTAAATCATTCAAAATCAGCTTTTTTTGTACAAACAATATGGTCGAGTATGAAGCACTTGTTATAGGACTCTGAAAAGTAGTGCATTGAAACATATTTCATCTTCAAGTTAATGGTGATTCTCAATTAATCATCAATCAAGTCACAAATCATGTTTAGACCAAAGACAACAAGTTGGTTCCATATAAAGCCATGTTCGACACTTTTAAACAATAAATTGTCAATATTCAGGTTGAGCACATACCGAGGGCTAGTAACATAACTACAGATGTTATGGCTACTATTGGCTCTCTGATTTGACAAACTGATAAAGCTAGAGGGTATCAGTTCTTCATCAAGAATTTGTTAGCACCAGCTCATGAACCTTCAACCATTGCCATGATTTATGATATTTTTGGTCTTAATTCTATTTGGTACTTAGACCTTTATAACTACCTTCATGACCAAGTTATACCACCTAACCTAACTCAAAAACAAACCAAATCCTTCATTCATCATTCCACTCATTATACTCTACTTAGATCCACCCTTTACCATCGTAGTTTTGATGAAACTTTGATTCACTATTTAACTTCGGTAGAGTCTACACTAGCGTTAAGAGCAGTTCATGGAGTGTGTAGAGCTCATTTTAGTGGGGTAGTCCTATCCAAAAAAAAATACGTACTAGTTATTATTGGCCCATAATGGACGTAGATGCCACTACCTATGTATAAAAGTGTGACAAATGTCAATGGCATGCTAATTTGATTCATGCCTTAGTAAAAACTCTAAAATTGATGTTGACACCATGGCCATTTTCTACATGGGGACTTGACCTCATTGGGAGATTAACTCCACTTCATCTGATGGCCATAAACATATCCTTACCACCATCAAGTATTTCACTAAGTGGGTTGAAGCTATACCCCTCACTTACATGACTGTAAAACAAATTTCTAAATTCATTTTCAACCACCTCATTTGATGCTACAATATCCCCTCTGACATTATATTTGATAATGTAGGATCATTCAAGAACAAGGATGTAGAATAGCTATGTACTAAATACAACATCACATAACATTTTTCTATAGCATATTATCCTCAAGGTAATGGCCAAGCCGAGGCATCCAACAAAACCATTGTCAACATTTTCAAAAAGATTGTCAATGATGTCGATCATGATTGGCACCTCTAGATATTCTCTACTCTATGTGCACACCATACCAATTATTGTACCCCCATAGGAGCCACTCCATACTTGTTTATGTAACTGAAACCATCCTTCTCATTGAGGTCAAATTACCTTCACTACACATCTCTTTCAAGCATGTCCTGGATGATCATGACTATCGATTAGCTTACCTGTAAGAGCTAGATCTACTTGATAAAAAATGCACAACCATGCTCAAAAATCTTGAAGCATATTAGAACTGACTCAAAGGTCACTATAATCAGCATGTTAAGTATATAACATTTGAACTTGGTGATCTTGTTCTTAAAGAAAGCTAAAAGAATACCATGGCTAAGAAGAAACATAAAGGAAAATTCAAATCAAACTAGATAGGGCCTTTCATCATCACTGCAGATTATGGATCAAGAGCATACAAGCTTGCCACACAAAACGGTGATGAACTTCTAAAGTCAATGAATATTATTCATTTTAAGTGGTATTATGCTTAAATGCTAAGGTGTATTATCTGTAAGGACCATTTTAGTTATACCATTTTATCACTATTCTTATTTGTACAAATACCATCCTTATCCATCTCTTCATCGTATCCACTTTCTACTTCCATTCTATCAACTCAGTGTCTTCTAAAGCCTAGCCCATTTGACCTTGGTTTTCGCCATTCATTAAGCATTTTTAGCATCAAGGTATCTGATCAGTTTCATCAATTGGTTCAAGTAATTTAGATAGAGATCATATTTTAGGGTAGTATGATAAAAGTTTTGGCAGTTGCATCCTTCATTTGTTATTCTTTTCTTACCACCAGTCTTGTTATTAATTATAACTACTTTTGGAAAAATTAGTACTATTGATCTATGCCATTGTGTCCTGGTTATAATTAGATATGAGAAAACAATGGGCAACATTAAGCCTTGACGTACTAACTTGCCACTTATTATGCCACATTATGCCTTTTTACCAACTGTGTCTATTTCATTTAAATTGATTGCTACACTACTTGAGTTCCTCCGTTATAAGGGTAGAACTACAATGACTTGAGGTCCTAATCTAGGACTATGTAGGCAATGCTCAATACTTGTTAAGGTCAACTCAGTCACCCTAAGCCACATTATCACCATTTTATGAGTAACCTAAGCCATGCTCTCATCGTTTTATGAGATTGAACTATTTAGTGTCTCATCATTCTCGATTGAGTTGAGATACTCCAAAAACAATTCCAAAAACATTTGAAAAATCATTAGAAAAGAACAAAAACATTGACCACTTCTTTGCCTTAACGATTCTGGGAACCCCTACTAAGTTACAAGCAAATCACTTGTCATTTAGTTTTCCCATCTTTTTTGTTTTTTTCTCTCATGCACTTGACATTTTATAAGACAATTCCTCTTCTTCTATCACATCCATTCTATTTGTTTTCCTTAGTTATCACATTCTTCCCATTCTCTGGGAGAACTACATTTGACGTAAAGTTTTTTTTCTAGATATTACATCTATGAAACTATGTAGGCATCTCCACTTGCCTAGTACATATGGAAACAACTTGGCCACCCCCTTCCTTTTCTTCTATTCCCCCATTTTGTTCGTTTGTTAAGTTACCACCTATTTTATAGGGGTAATGTTCATAGGGTTTTATTTCTTTGTTTGTTTATTTGTTTTTGTTTATTTTATTTGTTTGTTTGCTTGTTTGTTGGCTTTTAGCATTTATGCCTTGATTCAATTTATGTATGTTCATTGAGTGATTCCTTGCCCACACTTACACTTAAATCCATCCATATTACATTGTCATCATGGTTTTTATCATTGGTACATTATTTTATATTAAGTATTAGATTACAGGAGTCAGTCTTCATGCATATTTTAGCCAAATCCTCATGATGTTATATCACAATGCCTACCGACATGTGATATAATAAACCTTAGCTTCAAGAAGTCTATTCAACAATGGTGGAATATCTTCGGCACTGACATCCCTATTCAATCCTAATCATATCCAAAATATAGTAATTAACCATAAAAAAATTTAACTTTTATTCATTCAGACAAGCATCTCCCTACTAGTAGGTTATTCTAATTCATCATTAGCCTCTATGTTAAGTTGTCATCATCCTCAACTAAGTTTATCATGTTCACCATAATCAGGGTCCAATGATTATAATCACCTATGGTAAAATCATTGCACACTGTCCCACCTGTATTTCTCAATGATTATAACCACCTTTGAGAAAATTATTATGTTGTCACCACTTTACTTTTTTTGTCTATATAGAGGCATGTTATTATCTTATTTGTCTATCCTAACTAGGGAAGCTCCATCTTCTCAATGATTATAACCACCTTTGGGCAAATCATTATGTTATCATACCACGTTACCACTATGAGGGTACAATATTTATAACTGCCTTTGGGCAAACCATTATAAACCATCCCACTTGCATTCTCAATGACTTTTACTACTTTTTCAATATCATTGTGTTTTCACCCCATCATCTTTTCTTTTTTTGTTCCCCTCATTTCACTTCTTTCTTTTTGAGGGACTGTTTGCCAACTTACTTGTGCTAACCATTCCCTCGAGGGGGCATCATACAATTAGTTTATCATCATTGTAGTTATAGGCATACATGACCTTTTCATTCTTTGAGAATATTTTACTATGATTATAGCTTCCAATGCCTTCCCAAACATGGGTAAACTGTAGACACCTAAAATTAGCCACTAATAACCCCCAATCAAGCTTTTGGCCAATTTTTATCCAAAATGCATATTTTGGCCTAAAAACACTAAAACATGCTAAATGATGTGAAACTGACATATTCAAGTGACAATTTTAGCCAGGGTATCCCTAAATGGGGCAATGCAATTTATGGACCAGCTAACTTTGATCAGATCATTTCGAGTCAAAATGCCAATTTTGCACCTAGATGCTCTGGATTGCTCTTTCCTATCAAATCTCTTGCATGAAACATGTGCCTTTGTTATTTATTATTGGTAACATCCTAAATGAGAATATGATTCCAACACATCTAATATTGACTTCCAATTCTAATTCAGTCAAATTTTGGACCAATAATAAGGCATTCTGATCAATTTAAGTAATTTGTGCACAAAGTGCTTAATCATGCTTAAGAGATAATTAGCCCAAATCAAGTTTTAATCAATAATTCCATAGAAACTTATTGAATACTTATTTTTGGAAATAAATATGGAATATTTGTATCATCAAGTGACCTCATTTCTTGGGAAGACATCCCTAGGCCATAAATGCCATAAATATCAATATTCATACCTCCATACCTCATCAAATCCCTCCATACCTATTAACTTACTCTTCTTCCAATGTCATGATGAGGATAATTATAAACTCAATTAAAAAAAATTAATTAATCCTCAACCACACATCTCAATCTCAAAATGGATGGTGTAGGTTAATTCTAGACATTTTTAAAAATCTATAAATAGAGAGGCCATGAACATCATTTCTAAGCTATTTTGGTGAAAAGTTATAATGCATGAATGATTCCAAAATCTATTGAAATTAGTGTTACCATGCCAAATTGATTCCAAGCCAATCCAAGCTATAAGCCAAAGGTGTGAAGGACTTCATGAGCATAAGCTGAGCAAACCACCACTACAAAGGCATTTGGAGCATCCAAGGAAGGCGAAGGAATTATTTTGTTTTCATTCCTTACTTTTTAGTTGTGTTTGTCATTTGATTTTGTTAACTAAGCTCTCCCTAGTGTCTAGGCCTAGAGATGTTATGTTATTAGTGTGTTTATTTCATTTTGTTTGTCATTTTAGAACTAACACCATACTAACCATCCTCTCTTGAGTCAAATTCCTAGATCACATGAACTATTAAGGTATTTATGTACATGGTGCACCTCTATATATAGGCACATATACCTAACTAGTTGTGATCATTTGATAGTTGTAAGGTAGGTCACCTCATCTACTTAATGTCTTACTATGACGTAGTACGACAGGATATAAATTATAATATTACCAAAGTCCCCACTAGTTAGGAAAAGACTCTAAAAAGATCCATATGTGTCAATATTGAGGCCTTGATAGACCTTACATCTCCTATTGTGACCCCTCACTAATCAGGGATCATGTGCTCATACACCCAACTCATGACTAGTGTAAGGTGACTAATAGACAAAGCTGAAAATTATGAAATCCTATATAAGTCCTATGTTTATTCCAACACCTCTTTCACCCAAGAGTAACATGAGACTCTCTCCTCTATCTATCTAATAATGGGCACCCAGTTATAAAATAGGTAGTACATCCCTTTATCCCCCACTAATTAAGAGGCAAGGATCCCTATGATGGCCTTGTAGAGAGCTGGGATCATTGATCCCTATACCCCCACAAGCCTCACTTTATATTTTTCACCCACATTGGGTGTGTCTACATGACCAAAGTACTATGCCCAATTGGCAACCTTTCCCTTGTTAATATCATCCCTCAAGGTCACAAGTTGACTTATCATTGGCAAGCCCAATATCATGTATACATCTATAATAGTGATGGTCCAATCTCCTAGATCTTATGGAAACTAAGGTGTTTCGATCCACATACTAATATATGAACAGGTCTCACAAAATACTTCTTGATGAGGTGATAATACCCACCTACATTATCCTTAATACCCTAATCCTATCTAGAATGACAATCTCATTAGTCATCAACTATCCCATAAACCTTGGAAACCACTCTTTCTCCCTTGCCCAAATCCACCATATGTATCTACCCTAAAAAAAGGAAACCAAATTCAGTCTAAACCTTTCTTTCTAACCTTGGGATGAAACCATCACCTTATGTAGGTAAAAATTATGTAACTAATGCCTATATAAGGTGGTGGTTATGTAATTATTGCCTACCTAAGGCAGTGGTTACATTAACATAAATGGTGTTTATGTAGTTATTGATGGAGACATAACCACCCCTTAAAAGGCATGATGATTATGTAACTACCATGGTATAAATACAACCATCGGCCTTCTAAACTGAGAGTTTCATCCCACATTGGTAGTTTCATCTATTGGTCCATGCCTAACCTAAAACCCCTCTTAAATACCCCAAAATTAAAAAAAAATAGCATTTCTTCATCCACCCAACCCTCCAATTACATTCATCCAACTAATTCATATGTTTAGAAGATCTAAGAGCATTTTTATCAACTTTTCAAAATTGGGGGAAAATGTAAAAATCAACAAAACTAACTTCTACATACCCTACTCTCATTTTCATTTCTACATTCACATCCTTTGCTTGTACTCATTGATTTATTTTCTTTCTATTTTTATTCTATCACCATAACTATATAGCTCCAAATTCTCAAAAACACAATTTGTACAAATGTGTTTTATATGCTTAAGAGTTTTAAAAGATAATACCCTAGCAGATAAAGTTGTTTGAAAGGAATGAAAATATTCATATTTACACTAAAATATAGTCAATAATACATATTTTACTAATCTAGATTTTTTAATAAATATAGTAAGTACAAATAAAGTGACAAAGAGAGTATATTATTTAATGTTCTAATCTAGATCATGGCACTGGTTAGGAGTCATCACAGGGTTGTGTTGGAGATGTCAATTTCATTTGATTTGCATTTTAACTATTTTTGACCTTTATATAGTTGTGCCTATCTAGGACAGTAACATCAACACTTATGTCCATACTCGACACTAGTGTCCAGTGAGAGATATACACAAGAGTGTCCTCAAATTTTGATCAGACATCTACTACCCCCTATGTAATAATTATGTGTCTCAACTTATGCTTGCCTATGTGCCAGATCCAAATGATAAGCAATCCTAGTTGTTTTACATTATACCTCTTATAAATTGATAAAAATGGGTTAGTAATGTGAGTCAATCTAGCCCTAGAAACCCTGTTGTTGCTAAGTGTTGCTTACATAGCTAATTCTCCCTCCTATGCATGTGTGTGGATTTGTAATAGTATGCTTATATGCCCTTTCTCCTAGTAACCCTTGGTATAAGTGTAAAAATATTATATTTGACCTTTTGAATGCTTTAGATATTTAAAATAGTGTTTTAGTGAAATTTGATAGCTTGAAATAGACAATACTTTATTATTATAGAGTTGCCTTATCAATTTGGAAGGTGTGTTAATTAACCATGGAATTTGTATATATAAGAACATTTTGAATTTGAATTATACCCTATTAAATGTGAAAATTCAACCATAGGATGGGAAAATAGGGTTAACAAAATAACCACAATGTGAAAGATATGGCAAAAAGATAAAAATATAAGAATGGATAGTTGCATCGAGCCTACACACTAACATAGATGCTTATGTCAAATATGGAAGCAAGTGTCCAAGGGATAAAAACATTTATAAAATAAGCACAAAAATTAAATTTTTCTAGTATACATTGGATGAGGATAAACAAACATAGCACACAAGCCCAAGGGGTAGGTAAATTAAGAGAAATAAGATAGAACTAAAGAGGTCCCTGAGAGACCACATCATTAGATGTCTAATTATTATTAAAGAGGTATATACATACAATAATAATATTAATATGTATACTTGTAACAAAATGGGTGTCTACATTTCCCCCCTTTAATCTAGTAATAAAATCAGAATGGGAATTACTAGTCTACAGGAAAACAAAATACATACCATGGTGTGGACAACACACCTGGTCTTTACTAGATTTGTTCTTTCAATATTTTATCCTTCATCATTATATAAAACCAATCATATTCCTAAGAAGATAAATCAACATATATAATATGTATATAAGAAACACTAAAAGGTAGCATAAAGAAAGAGCATGGATAGAGTACACCTATGTATGTGTCACGTAGTAACTGGGTTTGGAGTGCTATAAACTAGAGAAGTAGATAGGGGAACTTACAACCTCATCCATTTTGTGGACAAGAAGATGAATGAATATACAAGTGGTAAAAGTGTGTTACACCATGGTGGTGTTTTACCTAGAGTAATGAGAGTTAGGAGGTGATCATGTCCTCAACCCAAAATAGGAAGAGTGATATTTTAGTCATCGAGGGTATCCTTTCTCAAAGAGCACAAATTGAGTGAAAAAGACATGTATATGTATAGATTAGTATAAGGTGAGTGATGTAATAAAGATCACCCAAAAAATTTATGAGATTGGATGATCTAATCCCTCCAATCACACGAAAAATAAGAACCAACCGTTGTAGACAGATAAAGCTTAATACATTATGTAAATGCTCAATCGGGGTATCAATACATTGGGTTATATTTACATAAAAGTTTTGAAAATTTGAAGTTAATTTGGATTCTTGTAATATTAGACACATTTTTCATAGAATATTCACCTTAGATTTGTCTCATGTTGAAACTATGTGTAACAATGGTACCATGTATAAAATTATGCCACAAATGTGTAACTGGATCTTATACAGTGCCAATTTGGAAATTTTTGTAAGTGTGGAAGTGTGTTTCAATTGTGTAAAACATGTTTATAATCAAACCCCTAATAATATTCCCCCCTTTTGGGTGGTTAAAATATAGTGCTTGTTGGTGGTCTCCTCATAAAAGGAATAAAGTATAATTTTTTTGATAACTTTTGACTTGGTAATATTCTAGTAATGTTGTAGCCAATAATTTGTAAAATTATTTTTAGTAGTATCTAAAATGTCATAGGATATCTATGTAGTGAATTTTTTAGTGATTTTTGACAATGTTTGGACATTTGTAAATTTGGTATAATGTGTAAGGGCTCATTATTTTGTTCTTAACGTAACTTGTGGTTTCGAATTTGGATAATTAGGGCTCAAGATATGGTCATTTGAAGTTACGCCAAAGTGGTATATTAGGTGGGTTGGAATAGAATTTAAAAATCACTCTAAGATTAGAGAGAAATAATTCCATGTGGGAAATCTCCTCATCCTTTGTGATTTTATATGTTCTAGAGTGCCCTAGTCATCTAGGATTTTTTTTAAGTTGGTAAGTAATTATTTGGCAATTTATTGATAATTTTAATTTTTTGAAAATTTTCATTTTGAGCCTTTTTTTTAGTTTTTTATTAGGCTATTAGATGCTTTGGTTGGTGTCTTGGATGCTTGAATTAGGACAGCAATGTAACCATCCACTTCTAGATGTTACCATCTAATGTATGTGTCTCACATGGATGTTAGCATCTAACATAGTTGTCCTACATGAGCACTGGTGTTAGACACTATAATATTTGTATTTTGTGCTTAGTTTATTAATATTTATATATAATTATAATAAAATGTGATCGTTGATGATTTTTTATTGTTGTTTTCTTTGTTTTATAAGGATGTGCATATTCAAGAGTTCTAGCATGGTCAACACTATTCAACTTTATTGGAGTTGGGTTTAAATGCAGTTGATTAGGACATTAATGATCAATTAGTATTGGGGCATGTGGCCTGCTTGGGATAGGTTTAGTATGATATCCACCTCCTTACCATTCTATTACAGAGGAGGAACCTTGATACCTATACATTCTGACTCCTTATGAGTGAGATGACCATGACCCTAGAGGATGTATATTGGATCTTTTGGTTGTTGATTAAGGGTGAGAGGGTGTAGGTTGCCAATGATGGTAGTCACAACTACATTCAATAGTCATACGTAGATTTTACTAATCAAAAGGATCTTGGGGATGAGTCGAGTAGTAAGATTTGACTTGATAACATTATCAGTGGTGATTTTCCATGACTATGGAAGTTTATTTGTATATTACTAGCATCATTTATAGATATGAAGGGTGGGATAGTTGGCATTTATTATTGTATGTACCAGGTAGTTCATCATATTGAGTTGGATAGGACTAGATACTCTTAGGCTCACATTGTATCAACCCATTTGTATAGAGATATATATAGCTTTACACTAGACAGCCATGATATCAATATTGATGTGGTGACGTTGTTACATATTTGGGCATATGAGCATATTATAGTAGTGTGGATAGTTTGTGGTTTCCTTCATAGATGGGCCCACCCATAGGTATTTATTGAGTGGTGGGTATTCTCACATAGTAGTCTTCATATCATAATGGAATACTAGATTATGTTGGATAGGCTTGTTCTTAATCAAATTGTGTGATGTCCTTATAGGAATTTTATTGGGTGGCTTGAGGATGGTCATGAGTTACAGATTGTACATCTTAATATGTGGTTAATTAATCGATTTCATTTATTATATGAGTTATTTTAGTATGATTGAGTGACATGGTTATTTAGGATCAAGAAATGTGTTCCCTCAATACCATATCCATGGCATGACATAATATAGAGTGGTAAAAATCCACATAATAGGTTGGCAACCACTATTGTAGATTTAGCCCCATGCCTAGGTGATGAGCAACACTCCATGGTTCTCCTAATAGTAAGAGATGATGTAGGTTGTACTAATTGGTATGTGCAATGGTGTACCAAGGCTCAATGGCCTTTGTTGTTCCCTATTATAGTTTCAACTCCATGTGTCATTCCTATAACATAGGGTGGTGGTGGAGAGATAGGTGGTGATGGAGGAGACTATGCTCTGGTAGGACCAACTAGTTGATGAGGCATCCATTAGAGCCACATGTGAGTTTTTTAGTTTTTTTAATTTGAGTTTGATATAAAATTATTGGGTTTTATATGTCATTAACTAGTGTATGATCTCAAATGTATGTAGGTAATCAGGAGTGGTCGAGCATGGTAGATCAGGTGATTTAGGACCTTATTGGTAGTGTGTCGATTGGCATAGTCAAAGACAACTTTATTCATAGTTGTTGAGATTGTGGGTGCACATGCACCATTATTTGATCTAGTTGTGAGAGTTTTGGTAGCATTCTATATGACAACCATAGAGTGTGAGGAGTTATGTAATGAAATTACTTAGATGTTCACACAGAATAATTATATATCACATAGAATAAGCAAAGATAAGATATCACACAATAATAATTGATAGCAGAGCAGAATAATAGATAATATAGTAGATCCATTTCAATGGAGAAACCTCTAAAATAGTGTAATAAGAGCAGAATAAATAATATGATGATCAAAAACTAACCACTACCTCTTATATATAGTCTACTTAGCCATGGTTATTCCATAGGCCAACCTAACTAAGAACATAGAGAAAAGTAACAATAATATAAAAGAGGCATGTAAGACACAAGTCGGCCACACATATCCTTAGACATGCCAAAGGATAAGGGTGTAACATTCCCCTCCCCTTCAAAATAATGTTATCCTCAACATTGAATCAACTCTAGATGTTGTTACACAAAGGATTCATCCTCTTAGGTGACATCTTCACATGGAAAATTCTTCTATTTGATTAGGGACTCCTTAATCACTCTAAACTATAGCTGCTTAGTGTGTATTTGAAGGATCACCTCAAGATCAAGAATAATTATCCCTTCCTCATCTAATTTGATAACTCAGTTTGAGTAGAAACCTGGTGTCTAATGACTTTCTTTAGGCATGATACATGAAATACTAGATGTATGTAAGTGTGCAAAGGAAACTCTCACTTGTAGGCCACACTACCAATTTTTTACAAGATTTGATAAGGCCCATAATACTTAGGGGATAATTTGTTATGATTTTTTGTTGGTTCAAGGACATATACTTCTATGGATACAAGCAAAAAAAGACTCAATCACCAATGTTAAAATGCCTCTCACTCTTGTGTTGATCTACCTATTGCTTCATGTGATTCTGGGCCATGGCTAAATTTTCACGTAAACTTGAAAGGACCTCCTATTAATGGTGAATATGTTCCTCAACTACATGAACCTTAGGATGGACCTTCAAGGTTAAAGTGATGGATGGAGGGTGGTATCCATACAAAGACACAAAGGGGGACATTTTGGAAGAACTATGAATAGAAGTATTATACCACCATTCAGCAAGTAGTAACCAATGAACCCATTTATCATATTTCGTAGAAACAAAACAATGGAGACATCCTTCTAGACATTTGTTGACTACCTCAATTTCTCCATCTAATTGAGGATGATAGGATGAATTATGAGCCAACTTGGTTCCCGAACATGCAAATAATTCAGTCCAAAAATTACTAGTGAAAATGGGATCTCTATCACTAATAATGATCTTAGGAGTACCATGCATTTTTTCAACTATATTGAGAAAATTAGAATCTATTGTACTAGCAACAAATGGATATGATAAAGAAAAAAAATGAGCATGCTTACTGAGACACTCCACAACAACCATGATAATATTTGACCATCAGATTTTGGTAACCCTGTAATGAAATCCATAGACACCTCTTCCCAACACTAGTTAGGGATGGATAAAGGTTTTAAAAGACCTAGGGTTTTGATGGTTTCACCTTTATTCTATTGATAGATCATACATTTAGCCACATATTTTTGGACATCCCCCTTGAGTCCTTCCTAAAAAAACCTTGCTTGATTCTATGATAGGTTTTCAAAAATCTTGAATGAACCCAAGTGGAGTTGCATGAAGTTCTTGAAGGATTTTTTGTTTGAGAAGAGAATTATTACATAGGTATAATATGTCTTTATACCATAATGCATTACCCTTCCATGTGAATTTTTCAAATCCACCCAAACCTTACTGAAGATTCTAAATCAAATCATGGGTAGCACCATCATTTTCTCATTTTGATCTTGCTTCCTCTAGCCAATCTACCTACCAAATGGTCATGGCACATAGCAATGCCTCGACTAATTCATCCCTCTTAGATAGTGCATTTGCCAGCACATTTTCCTTGCCTTTCTTGTACACTATTTCAAAATCATATCCTAACATCTTAGTTACCCATTTCTATTATTCTTTTAATGACAATCATTGTTCCAAAAAATATTTGAGACTATCATGATTAGTTTTTACTTAAAATTGATAACCCATCAAATAAGGTCTCTATTATTTGACAACATGCAGAATGGCCATCATTTCCTTCTCATAGATGGGCTTGAGTCAATTTTTACCCTTCAGTTGGCAACTTTCAAATGCAAGTGGTCTACCTTTTTGTGTGAGCACAACACCCGTACCATGTCTAGATGCATCACATTCAACCACAAAAGTTTTAAAGAAATTAGGAGTGGCCAACATTGGGGTGGTGCACATAGCTAGTTTTAATTATTCAAATGCCCTGGTAGCTATATCAGTCCATTGGAAGGAGTCTTTATTCAACAAAGAGGTGAGTGGGGCTAAAATGCTACCATAATTTTTAACAAACCTATGATAGTAACTAGTTAGCCTCAAAAATCCATTGAGTTGATTGTCTTAGGAAACAACTATTCCACCACTGCTTGAATTTTTTTAAGATCTAGTTTCACTCTTTCATGTGAAACCATATGACCCAAATACTCAACCTCATGAGCTCTAAAAGTACATTTAGACTATTTGGCATACAAGTGATGTTCTAGAAATGAGAGTACTTGTATCACATGTTAAAAATGGTCTTCCTAATTTTTATTGTAAATGCGGATATCATCAAAAAACACCAAAACAATTTTCCTCAAAAATGGCTTAAAAATAGCATTCATCAAAATCTAAAAGGTGGATGGTAAATTTGTTAGACCAAAATGAATAATCATAAACCCATAATGGCCTTCATGAGTTCTAAAAGTTGTTTTGAGTATGTCTTCATCACAAATATGGATTTGATGATACCCAAAATGCAGATCTAACTTGGTAAAATAAAGAACACCATTTAAATCATATAGAAAATCAACAATGATAGGAATAGAAAACTTATCTTTGATATTTTACTTGTTGAGCTCTCTATAGTCAAGGCACATCCTTGAAGTGTCATCTTTCTTGCTCACCATGACAACTGATGAAGAATATTCATTTTGGCTATGGTGAATGATTCTTGTGCCCAACATATCTTATACCATCTTTTCAATTTCACTTTTCTAGGTGTAAATATACTTATATGTTATGATGTTGCGTGTGTATTACCAAGAATAAGTTTAATGGCATGATCATGCATGTGGTTAGGTGGAAGTCCTTTCAATATGTCACCAAAAATAATAGAATGGGTGTGAATCACTTGATGTAAATCAGGAGGTGTAGATGGCTGAGTTGGCTGGACTTCAATGGAAAATAATTAAGCTAAAAGTCTTGTAGCACCCTTTTAGAGATACTTGGTCATTTTATGGGAGCTAACAAGTTGTGGAGATTTAACCCTTAATCCCCTTGGCTCAAATGTCCTTCCCTCAGAATGAAAGCACATGAATAATTCCTAGAAATTCATCTCAATAGTGCCCAAAGTGGTGAGCCATTATACTCCCAAAATAATGTTAGCTCCACCCATGGAAATAGAAAACATAGGAGAATCCAACAGGTATTCTCCCATGGCTAGCTTAATACTATGACATTTTCCTAAACAACTGAAAATAACACCATCTACAAGCATGACCAAACATTTTGGAGAGGGATAAATGAAATAGTTCAAATGAGAAGCCAACTTACTATTGATGAAGTTGTGTGTGCTCTTAGAATCAATCAATATAGTGACCTTCTATTTCTTAAAGAAACCCACCACCTTAAGAGTTTGGGGAGTACTAATACCTAAAAGGGCATGATAAAAAATAGTAAGCCAAGAGTCTTTAGATTCCTCCTCAGGTCCTTATGCATCCTCACCAATTGCCTCCTCATTATCTTCATCCTCATTGGCACCTTCGATGTAAAATAACTTATTTTCAGCATAGTGATTTCCTTTATTCCATTTGATATTGCAACCATAACACAACCCTTTGGCTCTTTTCTCAAATTTTTGAGGTGTCAATTTGATGGGTTGAGGAAATGATGGTGCTAAAAAGGTGTGATCATGACCAATAGTGAAAGTTTTCCATTTGACCAGCTCTTTTTCTTCTGCCATGCATGCCCTTGGGATAGATTCTAATACAGATGATGGGTTAAACATCTGAACCTCCAATTGGATGCTATCTTTAAGTCCAAAAAAAAATCAGTCAAATTTTCCTCAATGATGTCTTCCACTAGTAAGGATAGATTCTAAAATCAATGAATATAATCCTTCACAGTTCATGTTTAACATAGTTTGGATAACTGGCTAAAGTAGTTTTTAGAAATATTATTCTAATAATGAGCCAATAACTCATCAACGAAAATAGATCATGTAACAAGAACACCATTATTTATCTTTTGAGCACACAACCTATGATACCAAATGAATTGCTTAAGTTCCAAATATAGAGATGCCACTATCATCTTCTAAGAACTAGGAGTTTGGTGTTGATCAAATAAATTCTCAATTTGGGTAATCCATGTGTGAGTATCTTTACCATCAAACTTACACATGTCTAATTTTGGCAACATCAGCTTCACATTAGGATTGGATTTATTAGTGTTGAGTGGAGGAGGACCTGAATGATGAAGAGGAGGGTTGTTTGGATATAACTGAGATGAAATGGTAGCCAATTGTGCAATGATATAATGTAATTGAGTGTTCACCCCATTAATCTCTCCACACATCCCAGAAACATTAGTTTGAACTACAATAAATTCATGCTATTGTAGCAAGCTATTTATGTCAGCCTAAAGTTGAGAAATCAATGGATTTGAAGTTCCACATTCCATGCCATCCCTAGAAGGAGTCTTAGGAGTTTATTTCCCCCTTTTTCCCTGAAGTAGAAGGACCCACCATACACATACCCTTGGAGATTTTTTGCCAAAAAAAGTGTATCAGGATATGGTACCATTGTGATTACCTCGCTAAGATGAATCTAATGACTGCAAATGTGCAAAGGGAAAAAAATTTCATATTTTGTTTTAATTATTTTTTTCAAACAATGCTACACTGACAAAAAAATTAATTATTCATAGATTGTAAGTTATGTTTTTTTTCTCCTTCCACTCATAGAAGTCACACCTCACCAGATCCAAAAAAACACCATAAGAAACTTGCCCAAATCAAAGCTCTGATACCACTTTTAATGAAATTACTTAGATTTTCACACAAAATAATTATATATTACACAAAATAAGTAAATATAATAGATCACATAGAAATTTTTGATAGTAGATAAGAATACTAGATAATATATCAGAGCCACTTCAATGGGGCAACCTCCACAACAATGCAATAAGAGCAGAATACTTAATGTCATAATCAAAGACTAACCACCACCTCATATATATAGTCTACTTAGTCATGGTTATTCCATAGGCCAACCTAACTAAGAACATAGAGAAAAGTAACAAGAATAAAAAAAAGGTATGTAAGCCACAAATCAGTCACACATATCCCTAGACATGCCAAAGGTTAAGGGCATAACAAGTTGCATGTAGAGATAGATAGATAGGATATCTTGAAATGGAGTTCTACTAAGATCATGAAAACACTTATTGAGTTCTATGATTATTTGAGACAAGAGCATGAGGAGATATTTTGGTGGCTAGGTGCTTTTGAGGAGAGAGTATGTATGCTTTCATGTAAATGGGTCCCACAGTTTGATCCTAATGCATTTACATCTAGAGGTGTTGGATTTATGGATGTTGATAGTGATGAGGAGTATACCTTTGGGGATATGACTACTAATTATGATTTATATGTTTATTTGTAAAACACTTATATCAATTTTTATGTATATGAAAATTTTCACATGGATTTGATTTGGTATCTAATATATTTTCACTTTTTTATTCTCTTTTGATCATTATATAATTTGTTAATTGTATTTGAATTTCATGGTGTATATTATGGATATGGTAAAAGTCATAAAAAATATTTAAATTTAATGAAATATTTGTATGATTTTAAAATTAAATTACTCGTCATATGTAATGGAACCCTATAAGAAATAAGAGAGCTTTACTATAATCATCATATGGTAAAGTAATTGTCAATTTTTCTTCTGTATTTAACTCTGTTAGAATTATAGGCATAACTAATGAATCTATAGGTGCCTATTTAAGAACCCAAATCTACTGTGTAGGTACATCTCCTCCATGCATTCCTTTATCTAGGACATGATAAAAGATGGTTTATTTATAGGATAAGCATGATAATAATTAGTCTTGGTAGAGAGCACAATAGGAGGACTTCTGTTAGTGGACCTCTTCTGTGAAGGTCGATGGACCATGTTTTCCTTAGAAGGATTAGCATGGGATGGCTTGACCCTATTAGAGGTGCCTTTATAATAAGTATGTGAATGAGATTTATATGCCTCTTTTTTAAATACAATAATTCATTGATCTAATAACTATGTAATATTTTACTCAAGGGAAAAATACTCATTATCTTGATGACCATTAATACCATGATAAGTGAAAAAGTGGTGTCATTTTACCTTCTCAAATATATGAGGTGGGTAATGTGAATTATAAGAGATTTTTATCAATCATTTATCTAAAAAAAATTGTAATATATCATGTGGTCTATCCCAGTACCAATCAAACTAAAGAGGCTAGTGGCTAGTGGTGTTAGTTGGTCTAATTGTGAGAGGTGCTCGAAAAATAATTTACTTTACTTTGTTCAATACTTTAGCTATTGGTGTTTTTATAGGCACTTGTGGTTCTTGTTGTAGCCAAATATTTCACCCTTGGAGAGGGTGATTAATCCTCTCCTATATTTGGACAACATGGGATTGCCTCTAGGCCTATGGGTTGCCTATAGTATAGGTAAACCTCTAAGTTAAATGGATCGATCCCTTAATTAGTATATTAAGCTCACATACTACACTAGATTAATCACTTGAGGGTGAAAAGGGAAGAAAGTAACATAAATCAAACATATACTAGTGAGGTGATACACCAAAATATTAGTCCACAAACACTCATGCATATACACTAAGATTGAAGACTACCAAAACTAACTTCAACTCTATGGCCTTCTAGCATTAGTGTTTCTTAGAGATATATTTATATGAAAATCTAAAGGTGGGTGAAAATAAGGTCAAATAATAGACACTAATATTCCCTCTCACACTTCAAGATACACTCAACAAACATATACACTTTATAAGACCTGTTAGAAGAGATATCCATCACACAAAACATGCAAGGGAAGCAAGGAGAGCATGTTCATCACTTAATCTCAAAGTACACCACTTAACACACTTAGGAAAAATATTTTAGAGATAAAATAAACTTTATATGTCTTATTCAATAGATAAATCAAGGTGCCAAACCAGTAGGGCTTTGCCATACTAGGTGTGTCCCCTTATACAATTTCCAAAAAGGCATGCATTTATAGAGCATGGGAGAAGAGAGAGGAGAAGAGAATTTTAAGAGTCACCAATCAAAGTGTCAAACTAAAATAACTAGTTACAAATCAAGTAAATGAGGTGAAAAAGAGGTCAAGAATTCCTTTTAGATAGGTTTCCATTACAAACATGTCATTCTCCATCAAAGTGGCATAAAGACTATTCACCTTCCTCTTGAAAATTGTCTTGATGATGAAGACTTCCACTGACTAATTAAAACTTCCATATGGGTTTTATACACATTTTAAATATAGTGAAAATGTGTAATATTTATGGTAATATTCCTCATATGTTCCCTAACTAATGGACTCATATGCACCATTTGTCATTCACTATCGATGACTGCTCACTAGCCTTTCTTAACTTATCTTCACACTTGTCATCAAAAAGTGTTAGAATTGCTCATGTAAATATTTTTTAAATGTGTTATGACACATGTTTAATAATCCTTTGTCTTCTACTCTATTATATACCCAAGAGTATTCAACATCAATCTTCTCATCTTCACACTTTGATAATCATATTTCTTTTTCACTGTCTCTCTTAGATTGGATATAGTGATAGGACTAGCAAAGAGATTTTATTTCATAAATGTGATTAGAGATGAATATTATGGGTTTAAAAAAGTCCACATATACCTCCTACAATAAATCTCATTCAATAATTCCATTATGCACATGTAGAAAACATCAAATCTTGCATAAAACCACATGTTAGGTCAAACTATACATAGGACAGTATGGAAAAAATTTATGGTAAAGAGTATGAGAGATTTATAAAAAAGTTCCAAATACTTCCCTATTCATTTTACCACCTTTGAATTCATATCCCACCATTTCTTCTCCATCGGGTTTGCATAAGGGTTTTGAGAGTGTTTTAAGTGCCTTAGACTGTTAAGGATTGTTCCTAAAATCTTGAGGTTGAAACTCTAAATAAATCCCTCTTAAATAAATATAGGGACCATCTTATACTACTTGGAGTCACATTAAATCCATTTGTATATGTGTAATCAAAGGAAAGTGGCCTTTGAGCTCTTTGTGTGCATTTTGAGTAGGTATGAGAAGGAAATAGGCTAAATTAACCACTCTTGGGAATTTTCCTACAGACTAATGTTTCCAATTAATCTTGTATTATCCCATGAAGGTATTCCAATGATTTGGAAGGTTCATAAATTAATTTGGATCAAAATTGAGGCCATGAGGGTTTAGGACTAATTCTAGGCCTAAAGACCTAGACTGAATATCTAGACATGTGACCACATGTAGAAGTTTTTAAATGGTTGTAGATGTCCTATATGATTTTTCACCTTTAGTTCAACCCTCCATATCATATTAATACCATTCCAATATTCTTCCACTCATCCTTTCACCATGAGTGCATAGGTCTATAGATTAGCTTGTAATTAGAGTGCCCTCTATCTGAGATATAATAGAGGGCATCTCCCCTATTTATATAGATGAAATGAAAGTATAGGGAGATTTTTTAGCTCATGTTTACCATTTGTATTAATTATCAAGGCTTAATCATACCCATGGCAGTTTCAACACCTCAAATTCTCAAACTGGCTACTAGTGACTGTGTGTAAGATCTAGATAAGCTGAGTGTGACATTTGAAAACCAGTCCTTTGATCTATAAATTGCCTATAAATATCACTTATAAATGTGTTATACAAGTGTGAGGATTCATTTATAATGGTGATCCAACTTTTAACTCTACTAAATTTGTCAAACTTGCATCTTGCATGAGCTAAAATTGGACTTGTCTGATTGTGTTAGCCTATAGGTGCATTTAGGGAAGAAGTGGACTCCTGTAACTGGTCATTTCAACATTTAAGCATTATGTTACATTCATTTGACTTTTTTTGAGGTAAATAGGACACCTTCACTTGTGGATATATTCATCTTTGCCTAATATCCAAGTTTGCATCTTTCTCTAGCCCATACTGGTCTATAATGTATGTCAATTATAGGTATATGTTAAGGAGTCAAAAGGATCCTATAGGTACCTATTCATGCTTAGTATTGTGTTCCACACCTTCTATTTGCTTTGAGTTCATGGAAAACCAATACACACATAGATGAAATCACTTCATGCCAAGTTATCACTCAATATACTATAGTGTAATAGTGCATTTTACTTTCAGGTTTAAATCATTGTAGGTTTCATTAAGTGTTTCAATGGAAAACCAACTGAGTGAAACTCCACTCAATCATCTTTCTCCTTAGCTTAAAACTCACCTTATTATGTTAATACATTTTTTTTAGGTGTCGGTTACTAACATGAAATAGTTAGACCCACTTTGTCCTCAACAATCTTCACCAATAGTTCTGAAAATGTGATGTAGGATCCCTTGGAGAAATTAAGGTAAATGTTCCCTTTGAGAAACATTCTCAACTCTGCACTTACATACATTACTTTGATTGGTCTAGGATTGGTAATATGACCCTATATTAATTGAGAAACATCATTCAAGTCATGGAATGGATGAAACCATTCTATTTGTGTTTTGAATGGTTCCTCCACATTCTGTACATGCTCACTCATGACTATATATGACTGCATACAATAGCGTTTTGACCAGTCTTTGTTCATATTTGGAGAAACCTCTCTCAATCAAATTCAAAATTATTAAATGCAAATAGGTCATGGAAAAACTAGCTTCTATGTTGTTGAGATTTGGAACACAAGTACATCACCTTGATCTTGAAGCCATTTCATAGAAAATAAAACTTTGTGACTGAAAACAACAATTTGCAAACCTCAATGGTGTTCATTACTCACACAGTGAGATGTTATTTCCTATATCTTTATGAACACACATGTTAAAAAAATTGGAAACCATATAACTATTAATAACATGCCCTAAAATAATGCTTTCAACACTTGGAAACATCAAATTACAAATCAAAAGAGAAAACTTGCAGGTGATAGGAATGTGGAGGCAATATCATTCTTGAAGATGATTCATGAAGCTAAATTCACCATTTTTAAAGTAAAAAGATATTAATTTTATCCAAAAAAATCATTCCTCTCAACTTTGCCTAACCTATCCATACTAGCAAAAAACTTGATGACTTGTTTGACCTTGCACAAGTGAGTGATGGAAAAGGCAAACTAGTTTTGCTCAATTTAGGGATTTTCAAAGCTATCTAAACATGGATTTGAGTTTTTGGGAGCTAAATAGATGCTATATAATCTACCACATGTGCCAATAATGTTGTATAGTCTGTATAAGTTCAAAAACTCCCTCTTTTTGTAGTTATCTCCTTGTTTTCAATGTGGAACTTATAATTGTCAATTAAAAACTACCTATCTGACCAAATCTAACATATTAGATGTTTAATGACTTTTTTAAACACTTTTCCCCTTTATTAAACCTTAAAAGTTCATTAAATTGGCTCAAAAGTGATATAAAATGACACTTAGGACAACTTAGATAAATGTGACAAGTATCAAGACATGTTTTATGACCATGGTGGGCATTTATCAACCTAAGGGGCCTTATGGAAGTTTGAACTTACATTGTGGGTTGATTTATTTGATTATGGGTTCAAATTAGTCAATAGTTCTTCATAAGACTTTTGAATTGGTTCATGATCCTTTGTAACTTATTTAGGCTCCCTTGAAACATGAGTCTTAGTTTGCATGGTTGGTGATGGAAAAATAGGTAACTAAGTTTGTGTATTGGTTAGAGCACATGCATATTTATGCACATCCCAATATAAATTCTTGAATGAAGTAAAGTTATTGTGCAATTATATCCCTCTAAGTGGAGAGAAAATATCCCTACTAAATATAAATTGTACTTCCAAACCTAAGGGGGTAAAGTTTAAGGAATATAAGGCATCCTTAAATCAAATAACATAGTCCTGTAGAGATTCATTCTTATTTTGGGTAAATATTTGAAAATTATCCAATGGTAACTTAGGTTAGGTAAATCATTTAAAATGTAATAGGAACACATCCTCAATATTTTTGAAATTCTATAAGGAACCATTTCGTAGGCTACAAAACCAATCAAGATTCCATTTCGTTAAAGTATGATGGAAAGATTTTAATAATAAGCTTCCATTTTGGGCCCAATGTCCAAAGGTGTGTATATATTATTACAAATGAATAGCAAGATCCCCTTGACCATTGAAGATGGATAAATCATCCATGATAAAGTTATGTGGATAAAGATAGTCAAACACATGTCAAGCAATAGGTTGTCCTGATAATGTACTCTCCTCAAAAAGATCCATATGAGAAGAAACTTGTAACTTAAGAGTATTGACTTGCTGTCGAAAATATCCCATGGTGGTCATAATAGATAACATATCATGAGTAGACGTTGAATTTTGTGTTAGATCTTATAAAATACCATTCACACGAAACATAGGGATAGTCGTATCTATATCACTCTCAAGAGGAGTATCATCATATGGGTTTGATACACTTTCTAAAGGAGTACACATGGTTAAAGAGATAAGTATATCACATTGGATATCATGAAGGATAATACCACTATCATTAAAATATGCTACTTCACTTGGAATTTTGTTACTTGAAATAGGAATTTATGAAATAATTTCAATTGTAAACATTTTCTCTTATTTAGCCAAAAATGCAAAAGAGGGGAGGAAAATGAACATTTGGCACTTAATTTGTAATCATGAGTGGGGGAGGGGTGGGGCAGAGGAATTGTCTATTCATTTTTACTAAACAAAGGAAGAGAGAATGGAATACTACTTTTGAGTTTCTTAGAATTATATGATTTAGCCTTTAAATGAGATACATCAAGTAGAGTTTGAAGTTTTTGTGTGTCACTAAACAATGCAAGTTTTATAAGTGTTTCCTTAGGATGTTCATTGGCGCTCTCATTTTTCCATTCAAGCAAGAAAGGGTGAGAGGTAAGACCTATATTTTGCTTATTACGTACCAAAGGGGAAGAACAACTTGGACTAGGTGTGTTTGAATCATGCAAAGAAGACATGGGATTTTCAACACTAGTATTATTTGGAGGTGAAGGCACACACTTGATTTTTCCAATATTTGCATTATGAGATACATTAGAGTAACATTAAACCTCCTTGACTTTATCAACATTAGAATGGTTAATCTCACATTTGGTTGTTAAGATAACTAGATATGGTGTAGATTTAATAATTGGATTTTCAACACTAGGAATAGTATATCATTTTTCATTCATGTTAGTTCTTGAGATGCCTCATCATTGGAAATCAAAGGAGGATCATAATGAGGTTCAATATAACCAATAGGAATATCATTATCACTAGCTTGGTCATTTAGATTTGTATTTACATCATTTATTCTTTCATTATCATAATTATAAGGAAAGGTAGGCGTTTTAGCCCATTTTTGATGATTCATAAGATCTTCATATGAAATACATTTAGCATTAGTTGCATTAAAATAATATTAAAAGCATGAGGCATTTTTGGTTGAGATCCCTTTGGATGGCCATAAATTAGGGAATCCATAAAGAGTTAAGACTTTAAAAAAAATCGTTAAAGTAAAACTAGCAAAGCCAAAACAATAAGAATATTTAACATTCCTAAACTAACCCTACATAAGCATAAATAGATCCAAAAAAAATACATAAAACTAAATGAAATTTTCAACGAAAGGAAAAACCTTAATATACAAACTAGGGTTTTGTATCAATAAATAAAAGTTAGGTTCACCAAATATTTTATGTGCTTAAAGAGTTTTACAATATAATACCCTAGTAAATAAATTTATTTAAAAAGAATGATAATATTCATTACTACACTAAAATATAATCAATAATACATATTTATCTAATCTAGCACGTGCAATAAATAAAGTACAAATAAACTAAGGGACAAAAAGAGTGTATCTCATTTAATGTTTTATTATGGATCATAGTAGTGGTCAGGAATTTTCATAGGGTTGTGTTGAAGATATGGATTTCAATTACTCTATTTTTTTATTGTTTTTTTATTTTTGGATGGTTACATCAATCTAGGATAGTAACTTCGATGCTTATATCCATATTTTATGCTAGTGTCCAGTGAGAGTTATACACAAGAGTGTCCTCAAATTTGGATCAAAATTGTGTTGCCCCCTGTGTAATCATTATGCCTCAAATTATGCTTGCATGTGTGTCAGATCTAAATAATAATTAACCCTAGTTATTTTGCATTATACCTCTTATAAATTGTAAAATGGGTTAGTAACATGAGTCAAGCTAGCCATAGTAACCCTATTGTTGTTAATTTTTTACTTGCATAGCCAATACTCTTAAGAGGGCCTCAAACTCGCATATAGTTCTCCCTCCTATGAATGTGTGTGGAATTGTAATATGAATACTATATTCTCTTTCTCCTAGTAACCTTTGATGTGTTAATTATACCATAACCTTTGTATATATAGGAACCTTTTGAATTTGAATTAGACCTTGGTGATGTATGAAAATCTAAGAATAGGGTGGGTAAAGAGGGATAATAACATGGCCATAATGCAAAATATATGGTAAAAAGATAAAAATATAAGATTAGATAGTTGTGTCGAGCCTAGACACTAACATTGATGTTAGTGTCCAATATGGACTCAAGTGTCTAGGGGCTAAAAACATTTTAAAAAAAGCACAACAAGTAAGGGTCTCTGGTATGAATTGGATGATGATAAATAAACATAGCACACAAGCCCAAAGGGCAGGTAAATCAAGTAAAATAAGATAGATCTAAAGAGGTCCCTAAGAGATTGCATCACTAGATGTCTAATTCTTAGTAAAGAGGTATATACATACAATAAAACTTGTAATATGTGTACTTGTATCAAAATGGGTATCTATAAAATGAACACTATTTTAGGCAAGTTTTTGAATATATAATCCTTTTAACTAGCCATTTTATTTCAAAAAATTACTAGTTTTAGTAATTTTCCCTTTAAACTAAATTTATTCATGTTTTAGGATTAATTTTTCCAGCATATTATACCCACTATCACATCAAATGTTAAAATTTATAACATTTTTTTCCACATAACACTATTTCAAAGCATGTTTTTTGTTTTCAATTTTTCAAGTCCATGACACCCTGGCCTTGAGTTCAGTCCCCTAAAGGGATGGATTTGGTAGTATCCTCACCCCCACATACATGGTAAGTACATTTTTTCATGATTTGATTAATTATTATATTTTTTACATTTATGTTAAAATTACATTTGATTCCGAACTTTACTCATAGGTTGAGAGGGTGTCTCAATTGGCTTTGTTGCATCGCATGGGTAAGTAAGGTGAGTTTTTTAACCCTATTTTTCTTTTTAATTCACCACTACTTAGGAAAACACCCCTATAAAATCATGATAAGGCATCTCCAAAAGGGGCCAATATGTAGTACCCATGAATTTCATGGTGCAATATTTCCATAAAAATATAATGATGATACAAGCACCTTCACCTATATATATACTTAAATCTTATGTTATCTTAGTAATTTTGTTTTGATCTAAGTTTGTAAATTTCAAAGTATATTACCTTGGATTTTAAATTCATCTTCTCCATGATGAAACTGCCACCTTCTGTGACAAAACCGTCCCTTACCATGACAAAACCGTCCCTCTCCATGATGTTCTTGTCATGGAGGTTTTGTAAACGTATATGAAAAAAGTGTAAATTATGGAGGTTTCATAATTTGACGTAGTGGTCTTGTCATTGACTTTAGAAATTTCATAACCACCACTTGCATAAGGTGATGGTTTCATAATTATTTGCACATTTTTAAATTTAGCATCCAAGACTTCACTTTTCAAACATATTCATACTTTTGATCATGTTTATTTATTTTTCTCTCTTGTTTTCATGTTTTATATGACCCAAATTAGTCTTAACCTTATTTTTATCAAATCTTATCTCTCTTTTCTTTTCTAAAATTGGTTCAATATCTAGTTAGCCACCACATGAAATCTCTTCCTTCCTTTACAAGTATATTTTTTATTAAGTTTTTGGATCTAATATTTTCATTAGTGATTTGAATTTTGAAAGATCATTTTCTTCAATTTGTGATCATATTCATGTTTTTATACATAATCTTGGGAAGGATAATTCATAAATCGGCAACCAGTTCTTTGCCTTTGTAGATCAGTCCATCCATTATTAATTTGATCTATTATTCAATATTTAGTCCCTCTTACTTTTTTTTTCATCATTTTGTATAAGATTTACAATGTCCATTATTGATCAATTAGGGAGATATCATAAATTATGATAGTATGCTTACAATAATAATCTTATGTCTTTACTTGGTCATCACCATTGATTAGGTTACAGGTTTTCACTTTTAGTTTTCATTTATTATATTATATTATTTATTATATTATAATTTATATTCATAAAACCTAAAACAAGTTGAAAAAAACTTTCCTCGTCTCTCTTTGACACCAAAAAGCATAACATAGTTTTTCCAAATTTGATTGCACATAGAAAGAATTTTAAGTACTTAGTTTGCATCATATCCTATTTTAGATTAATTAAAATCCATAATTATTTACATACTCTTTTAAAATATCAATTTAAATTTTATAACAAGCATCAATAAATATACACGCACTTGGAAACAACCAAAAAAACCTAGACAACTTAGCTAAAATAAAAGCTTTTATCTTAAATCTGATTTAGCTCATTTGTATAATAATATAACACTATCCTATATCAAAAATTCATAACTTTTATTTTTCATCCATTTCACATTGGTCACTTATTTCTATAAAACCATCTAAAACCCCAAAAACTAGTTTCCTAGCTTGTATGTTCAAAATTTATTTCAAAATACTTAGAAGTCTTGTTTTCTAGGGTTCAATTGCATAATAGTTTCATTCATTTATAAATGAAAAAGAAAAAAACAAAAGTTTTATTTAGATTGAATATTTTTTTTTTATCAAATTATAAAAATAGTAAAATAAGAACTTGCATCCTTAGTCTAGAATTCAGTTTTTAAAGTCGCATCCATCAAAATATCTTTGAAAAGAATAAAAATAATAGCATTTACTTTCATTTGATTTCATATATTCATTTAATCATTTAAAATTATTTTAATTTTTATTAATTATAATAGTTTGTTCTCTTTACAAAACATTTTCAAAAACATCCAAAAAGCATAACCATCTAAGCCTTTTTAAAATAAGCACAAACCCAAAACCTTGCTCTTACACATCCAGAATAGGAAGTGCCTCTTTCAAATCATTGACAAGACAAGTTATACGCTTAAACAATCAATCACATCATTATATTTTCACCTTTCATGACACTTATAAATTAGTTGTACCTTATTAGAGTTGGTATCTTTCCTAGAGTTAGATCTCTTGTTTACGATTGTAATATCCATAGAAACATCAACTATGAGTTTAGGTTATAAGTCTTTCATTATAATCTCATCCCACATTTGATCATTGACTAGCTTAAAATTCTTGAAGAATAAGAACTTTTGCAATCCCAACCAATCATCAGACCCATTCATATGTCACTAGCCTCTAGGTCACTAATACAATGATCTCTAAGTCTATAACCCCACTTTCATTTCTTTTCTACCTCCTCAGGACTAGCCTCATTATATTTCAATCACTTTGCATATGGAATTGACTAAACAGCCTGAAAGATTTGATCAAATCCCTAGATTCATTCAACTTAACTATACCTAATTCATCATCCGTAGAATCAACCAATAAATTTGATAGATTGTCCTCACCTACACTGAGGGACCTTGGAGTTATGTTTCCCATCAGTTAGTTTCTCTTAATGAGTAACATGACATAGTTAAACTCTTTTGGTATCATCTTGAGCATAATTTTCCACCTATCATCCAAAACCCCATTCCATCACCTCAACCTAATCCACTTAATCCCTAGACCTATTCATCTCAATTATCTTTTCATTGGTTGAATCTGACAGACCTCATAGAGTTGAGTGCACAAGATTGGTGTGTCAATTTTTGTTTGTATAGTCTCCACTTAAGGAAAGTGAATTTTAAAATTATTTTCCTTATTTTGAATGAATTTTCATGGATATTTTCACCTATGCCATTGATATCACTTTTGATTCACATAAGTCAAAAAATTCAAGTGTTACAAGTGCATATTCACTTAAGAAATGATTCCAAAAAAAGAAGTTAATAAAATTACATCATTTTATAAAGAGAAATACCTAATCAAGGTCATTAATAAGAGTGAATATTTAAATAAAATTATTTATAAGGTAATAACTAAAATTATTTCACCTTCTATAAATAAGAATCAACTAGTTAAGTTTGACAATTTAATGATATGCTAAGCAATATTTGACAAACATTACTTGACAAGAGATTAATAAATATATGTCCTAATTATGATCACTCCCTCTACACATCAATCAAGTGGGTAAATATCATTTTGAAACTATTATCATATCAATGGAAATAGAGATAATAGTTTTTGTAAATTGCGATAAGAGATTGAATAACTTGTGGATAGAGGGATTATTAAATTTGGTACAATTAACAATAGTTCAACCTATCCATATTCTTCTAGTACTTATTTGATGAAAGCTAGGATATCCAATGGCATTTGTATAAAGGATTTAATGAACACTTGGGCTTATATGGAAGGTATAATTGTAAAAATACCTTCTTTTAGCTCCCATTCTACAAGGATTAATCTCGCCTAGGATGTTCCTATAAAAGAACCAATTGTCATTTGATCCCTTATCGAAGGTTAACATAGATAATACATTGTTGTAGATGATAAGACACAATGCAATACATTTACAATTAAATTTATTAAATACATGGGATACGATAAGCACTATTTACAACATACATGTACTTATGAGGATGCCATAAGGAATGTTACCATACTAATTACTCTTGGGCCTATGATAGTAGATACAATATTATGTGTAAAAATCTAGTTCACAAGGAAATTAAATATTGGGAAAATCATAGTTATAGGAAATGAGAGTTAATTTCAATAACATTAATATAATTGTCTCATTCACTTTTCAAGGTAGTTTTCTTACATATGAGAGATATATAAAAATTATAATGAATAATGCAAAAGTGTAGGTACCAAAGCTAATTCAACAAGTTAAGGATCAAGAAGTGGAACAAGTAAATAATAGTACACAAAAAGATAAAGAAAATAAGCCATCTCTAGAAATAATCATGGGATAGATACATCATATAGTTTCAAATGTTTATATAGATCATTATAATGCAACATTATTTCCATGTTTTGGGTAGATGATTATACTACAACTCATACAATTTTTTTGATATCATAGGCTAGTTAATATTTATATTCATTGTGCTTGAATTTTATATCATTCACACCTTCGATCCATATGATTAAAATTACTAAATGAAAAAATATAAAAATATAAATAATTCAAAATAACATGTGACATCATCTTAGAAATCAATCACTCAAGTATAACGTGGAAAATAAATAACAACACCATATATATCAAATTCAAATAAACATTTATAATAACACATGCATTACTCAATAATGGAGGCATGGTGCCCCTATCCCTCAACATCACTCTCATCATATCTAAGCCTAAAAACTCTATAAGAAGAAACACCACTATCATCATTATGACCTTAATATTGATACCTATTATTTCTCTCTCGATCATCATACATAGCCAATCTTTCTTGAAGATTTGCATGCTTATTTTTCAAACATACATACTCTAAAAATATGTTCTAACCTAAGTCAATACCTCTAAATGGTGGAGGCATATTCTACCTCACTAAATGTGTACTTAGGTCATCTTGATAACATAAAATAATAATATAAGTATCAATAATTATGAACACTCACTCAAATAAAGGTGCATACATGCATGCAATATCATCCACTCAATCTAGTAATCCACATGGCACCACATCATTGGGTATATGCAATATCAATGTGAAAATCAAAGCATAAATAACATCAGTATAATAGGCATA
Source organism: Torreya grandis (assembly GCA_037957365.1). Taxonomy (NCBI): domain Eukaryota; kingdom Viridiplantae; phylum Streptophyta; class Pinopsida; order Cupressales; family Taxaceae; genus Torreya; species Torreya grandis. Next base: position 832,844 of record JARHVA010004146.1, on the reverse strand, counting down.
CCTTAAAAATTCACATGACATTTATGAAAATCCAAGATTTTTTTTAGTGGGGAATATTCATTAATTCATGAATATTCCACTTTTAGGATTTTGGTTTTGACAATTTTTAGGGTCAACAAATGGGACCAAATCACTAAAATTTTAGGGATATTTTTTTGGGGGGCATTGGACTACCAACCCTTTTAAAATATATATAATATTACACTTAAATTCACCAGATATATATGGTATATCCCCTGAGGGCCTGACCTATACCAACTAGGGAAACAAGTAGAACTACAACCAGAGGAGCACATAACTAAACAATAGTAGTGAATGAGTCATTCAACCCAATCATTTAACCAAACCATTTATCTTAGCCATTTGACCAAACCATTTGGCTTAGTATTTCATCCAAACCATTTGCCTTAGTCATTTGGCCAAACCATTTAGTTCAACCATTCGACCAAACCATTTAGCTCAATCATTTGGCCTAGCCATTTGGCCCAACCATTCAGCTCAGTCATTTGGTCTAGCTGTTTGGTTTAGTCATTTAGCCCAGCCATTCAGCGCAGCCATTCAACCCAACTATTCAACTCAGCCATTTGACCCAGCTATTTGGCTCAACTATTTGACATGATTGTTCAACTCAGGCATTCAATTTATCTATTCAACTTAGATGTTTAGTTTAGTTATTTGCTTCAACCATACCATTATGATGTTTATGGAAAAAACATCGATAGAGAATTTTCCATCACCCTCAGAGGATTTGGCATGCCCATGAATCAAATTTATCTAGATTCACCAAATATTTTCAATAGGTTTTCTAGTAGTGCCTCTTAAAATGAACCCTATGAAAAACATTATCAACCAATAAACAAAATATGGTAATATGATAAACCAAATACATATGTATACTTACATCTCTATGTTTTGGTTGCATCAAGTTGTCCATTCACATTCCTTGTTCTTCCATCACCACCCATGTCCACATCAACTTGTCCCTAGGGAAATTTAACATTTTCCTCCACTATAACAAATAATAATAAAGGACATTGTACCTACCTCCACTATAATAGATTATAATAAAGGCCATTATGCATCTACCATTTTTTGTACTCACTGGTAAACCCTATGTCATTAGTATTAGCAATAGCCACTAGGGGATTTGCCTTCCCCATAGGAATCTATGTTATATATGTAGAAATATTTTTATCCCTATATCCTATATGTTGATTAGACCTATGGTCCTATGTCTAATCATGTGATACCAATAGAACACTCTATCTAATACCAAACTATCTTGTGATATGATCACACTAAATATATCATACACACCTAGAAACCTATTATGAAACCAAAAATTAACTCTAATATGTCTTAGTTTCATATAATCCTCAAGATAAATTGAAACCCCTCTATAAAACCACCATATAATTGAATCAAGTGTCAGCTAATCAAGAAAAAATGATAGTATATAATACTCTAACAAGTACACACACTTTCAACCCACCTTTGATAACATATCTATGGATGGGCCCCCTTAGTAGTTGTATAAATATTAAATGCTTGTAAACCCATGTATGCAAAATAGTTGTTGATCCCAACCCTACACTATAATCCTCTTTAATGAGCCTATATAAAGCTTAGAACAAATGGTCCAACATAGTGCACCCCAAAGAATACATTGTCATGTGATCATTGATAACCTAAATAATATTGTGCATATTATATGAAATCACTACACCTCCTCTGTCTACTACAATAAAAGAAGCTACTAAAGCACACAAATACTTTTTCAATTTCAGAACATTTCATAGCATAATATCTGACAACAAGATACTTGTATCTCTAATAGTATAGTGTGATCCTTAAGCATGTTGTATCATATATTGATGAGCACATCCTTTGGTCCATGTCGCTTTGTATTATCCACAATAATGTATGTTTCCACTCCTTATGATCTTAAGATCCACCAAACATCCTCTAGATTCACAATGATATCCCTTATAGGGAACTAGAAAGTGAAAGTTTTTACATTCCACCTCTAGATTCATGCAAGTGTAGGTGTGTCACATGATTATATGATCATAAACTATGTGATGTATTATTTAAATATTTTTACATGATCAATTCATTAGCCTCATAACTCATATAAAAATGGGGCATGCATTGGGATTTCCCCAACGGGTGTTTTTTTTCAAATTAGTTTAGTTGTTTATATTGTACAGAAGTTTAGATGGGTTCAGATGCTCAAAGTCATTTAGATGTTCATATTGGTTCATGTTATGTCAAAATATAAAAATACATGATTTATATGGTTCATATTATGTTATATTATCGAATTATGAGATAAATATTTTTAGATTTAGACATGTCATGATATATAGACATACATTGGGATAGATTATAAAGCAAATATACACAAAATCATATAGATTAGAGTGTATGCAATGCATATGACACACAAGATACATAAAATAGTGTTTTAGATTTTATCAAATTGATCATATTAAATGAAATATTATATCATTCTATATCACATGTTGGCACTAATTGGATTAGACCAAGGGCATGGACATTGTTCATGTATGCACTATTATATTTTTTCCAATTTCAAGTTTGTATTGAAGGTAACAAAGGTATAATTCTAGATCTAAAATTCCATTTGTATCTATTGATTTATTCTATTTATATTTACATACAAACCTAGTATTGGGTTCCACTTTTACATACAAGCCTAGTATGAGTCTCCCCCTTTACAAAAGAACCTAGTATCTATGGGGATCCACTTTTACATAAGATCTTGGTACAGGGTTCCATATTTAAAGACATTGCTTAGAATATTTTTCAATTATATATCCAATAAGAGAACAATATTGAAAGTGCCTTCTCCATTTGGGTTGGGTCATTTTAATACCCATGGCATCTCCACTCCTCACAGCGTGAGCATACTTTGTGAGTAGCACAGTACTATGTGCATATATGTGTAATCATTATTTAATTATCTTTTGATTATTTAGTATGACTAAACTAAACTTTATTTGGATAGTAATATTATCATTACATACATATTTTCTCGCAATTACACACAAAAATTATGAGTCATTTGGGTAATGGAAAGTATACATTCAAAATTGTCAATATTGGTTTGCATCCTTTTTTATCCCTTTTAAACCAGTATTTATCATTGCATTTAAATAATAAATTAAAGGGGCGAATTTGTACATACCTAGAGTTTAAAATCCTTGTTCATATAATAGTTTTATGTGACTTTACATATATATATCCTTGGTTACAAATAGGGAACTTATTGGTGCACTTGTTTTTCTCTCTTGTCTTCTTCTCTACTCTTCTTGACTATGCAATATTATATTTTACTATTTTTGTCTTTACTTGTTATTTCACAGGGATCTTTGGTCCAATTTTTTCTCATCTTTTTTCTTATCTCTAATTTTTTAATATGGTTTGAATTACTGATACCATCTAGAATTTCCATAAATGTCCCAATGTATCTTTCAAGTATGATTTGGGTCACAATACCATTTAAAGCACTTTGTTTCACACATTTGGATATTTTTTTGTTGGACTTTACATTCCAATATTTCACCAATTAAAAATAAGAACCCTTTATATACAAATCCATTAGAGGCACATATAGACAAGCTCTCACTAATTAACAAAAGTCACACTTAGAGCACATTACACCTAGCTTGTTTTTTGATAAAGGTAAAATGAGGGTTTTGGATGGGTCCCTTCTCATTTAAAATAAACAAGAAAAAATAAAAAATTTATGAATCATATATAACTTACAATCATGGACAAGAAAAAAATTGTTGATAAAAAACTAATACACAACAAAAAAAGCGTTCAAAAATAAACTACAGAATCAAAAAAACAAGAGAATTATACTTCAATTCCATTTAGGATTGCATTACATTCATCATATAAGTCATTAATATTTTTTTGTAGATCTCTGACAACACTCAATTCTAGCGTGAAAATCTTCCCCTTATCCCGACCTTTGATTCTTTTGATGGTCCTAAAGTCACTTTAATCTTCCCTCCTAATTTTGATGGCCTCATTCAAAACATTTATGTTAGAAACATATTTTTTAATCATCAGTTTACTCATCAAAATGAGTTTATTGATATTTTAATGCATATGTATCTTTTTATTTTATAGATTGTAAACCCTCTCCTCTAATACAAAACACTTTTTGGCTAAACAACTCATCCTCCTTGGAAGTCTTAGGCAATGGCCTCGATTGTGCTACCATCCAAGATATGTTTAATTTGATTAATAGACTCCTTGATGTTGTTTTTGTCCTTAATTATATAATTTAATATGATTTTATGGATATCCACATCATTTTCTAGCTTCTTAAGTTTTTCATGTAAATCCACCTCGCTACAATCGAAAACCCACTTTCTCTTTTTCTGATCAACTTTTCCAGTTTTACCAACATCACCCTTAAACTTATCCTTCACATCATTTTTTTGCTTATGGGATTCCAAGGTTTAGTCCTCCATACTATGAGAAATATCAAACATATTTGACTTAAGGTATTCATATTCAACCTTAGAATCCTCTTCCTCTAAATCAAAAACCACCAACACATGGTATTTCTTATTAGTCATCAATTTTGGGATCACCGAAGGGATTTTGATGGAAATCTTACCTTTCCCTTCTTATTTGAGGACCAATTTTTATTTCTTACCTATCTCAATCAATTAAATAGTGGGTGAATGGCCCACCTACAAGGATTTAAAATGATTCAACAAAAGGGAAATCAAATCTTGATGATAAGGTAAAGGCATTCTTCGTAATTGAACATCAATAACCAAATTTTCTAGCAAATTCATAAGAATTTTGTGATGAAAATGGTTTAAAAGAGAAAATTGGTATGATAAAATGACCTTATACCTACCTTCCATGGCAATATTTTTCATGATATGCAAGGCCACCTCATGATATGGATTAGGGAGGGATACTCTTAGATAACCCCCTTGAAATTCAATAACCTACTCACCATCTTTGATAAATTACTCTATCTCATCTTTTTATCTCTTTTGTTCTTGAAGTACTTCTCTTCATGCATACGCATGCTTATGGCCTATCAAATCAATTCCTCAAAGGCTAAAATTATCACTCCTCTCATAGTAAATATTATCCTTTTCCATCCTTTGGAAAACTCCATAGATATATGAGTGTTGTTGCCTTGGATATTCTCTATGTAATTGGACAACCCACCATCTTCAAGAATGGTTTAAAAATTTTATTTTATTTTTTATTGGGTGAAAATTTGTAGGCTCAACTTGACATAGGCCACCCCCCATCTCCATAATACCATCTGAATTAAAACTAAGAAAAAAATTGATTTTTGTGTTTGATCCAAATCCGTAATTTTGGTATATAAGACATAAATCACTTCCTCTATGCCTTTATGTTAAATAATTGCTCATTTAAAATCATTCCATTGCATAATCTCTTTGGGATTGAATCGAGGCTTAGTACAAGTCCACATATCATTTCACATATTGTTGAAATCATTACCAAAGGTTAGATTATTTTTATGAACCATGGTGATATCAATGTCAATGATAGTTAATAACATATTATTCAAAATGATGAAACCATAGTTTATGCCCTCCATACAAAACTCAAGGAACTCTATATACAAAAGTTTGCCTAGTAAATCAAACTTTTATCACAATGAGTTGAACCACTTTCACCAGAAGATCATTTGCATTGATCCACTTGGAAAAAAAATTCTTCATTAAAACCCTTATTAGCAAATCAATCTGAAATCTTGTTCCCCTTTCTATAGGTGTGAAGAATCAGATTTTGTCGGAAAGATTAGATGATGTCAAAAACTTCCTCCATGATGTTTCTTTAGTCTAGCCAGGAGCATGTTTCTTATTGAGATGATGAATAATGTTTAAATAATCTCTCTCAATAATAATATGAATTAATCCAACCTATTTTTCTAGTTGAACACCGCACAAATATTTTTTATCTTCTATAAAGTGACTAATCTGAATACTGGTATTCCCAACATACACATTAAATATGTAGGTTATAAAGGTTGAATTTAATTTCCATGCTTATATTAAAATTAAACCTAGGTGAAATAATATTTATACTTCCATTCACATGATATAGCATACATACACATTAGTGGGGTAAATACATGTGATTTGATCCCTCTTAAAATTATTATAAATGTACGCAACACTCATTTGGTCACTAGGGGTTGGATGAGGTTAGTCCAACCCAACCCATTAACCCATTTTTATAGGTTTCCTTGATCACAAGAGTATAAAATTTATGGTTTAGAACAAGGAGATGGACAATAGGTTTATTTAATCAATACCAAAGGTGATTCAACATAGATTGTAATTCTAAAATTTCAATCACATAGTTTTGAATAGATATAGATCAGGTTAGTCATCACAGATAAATCTAGTACATAATATATGGGTTTAGTTTTATCTACCTAAGGATATGATATATTAATGTATATGGTTTTATGGAGATGTTAACATGTGGAACATCCCCCTTAATTAGTTTTGAAATTCGTACATTAGTTAATGAGTCTACCTACATTGGGATTAGATGTAAACCTATTGACATGAAAATTTGTCAAGGGGATAAATCAGTGACTTCACATCAACAACGTGGAGAATAAAATCCCTCTCTTATTAACAGGTGTAGCTACCTTTATTTAAATCCAAAATGGAAAAATAATAAATATTTACAAACAAAAAAATGTAAATCATGGGGGTATTAATTTTAACCTAAAAGTATGGAAAGGAGTTTTTAGAAAGTAATGTGTAGAAAGAAAAAAAAGGGAGAAATTTTAGGTAAAAAATTCCTCAAGTTAGAAATTGAGACTAGATGAAAGTGTTGAGATAAAATTTGAATTTCAAAATGAGGAAATCTCTCTTATGCAATGGGTTGAAAAGACATAATCATATCCTTAAGGATATGAAACATACGCCAGAAAACTACTTATCTCTGATAACAAAAATGAATAGTACTATGTATTTTCTAACAGAAATAAAAAATATATTGTCTCTATTCCCATCAAGATTTCAAATATGTTGGAAATATAAATTAAAATTCTAGATATAAATTTTTTAATATAATTTCTTATTCTTAAAAGTTTGAAGTTGATAGTAATAGTAATGAGAATCAAATACATTAAATCAAGCAAAAGACATAATCCAAAAGAGATTATTAACAAAAAGTTTAGGAACACCTCTTTTTATTGATTTTTGAAGAGTAGAATGTTTGATCTCCCTTTACAAATCTTTGCCAAAAATCTATCTAGTTCAAACCCAAAATATGAAGGCATAAAATGGGTGGTTATGGTTTAAAACCACCTACTTTTCCTTTTTACAGGATTACAAAAACACCAAAATAAATTAGAACTTGAAATAGTGAAAAAATGTTTTGAGCATTTAACACCACTTGAGAAAAACATTTTGAGTATTTTCACTACTTATAAAATCACATTATCAATTTGTACAACTTGAAAAAATAAGTTGGAAAAATCACAAAGATAATTTATATAATGACAACATACATTTATAAGGGGAAATATAGTGAAACAATACAAATTAGGCACAAAAGAAACAAGAGAAGAAAACACATAACACTAAAAATAATTCCTCATTATTCTTGTTGTTGTGTTGATAGTTCTTTCCCTTTCAAAAAATCATCAAATCTATGGAGAAACAATCTTATCAAATCTTCATCCAATCCATCTGTATACCTATATGTAATGTCCTCCAAGTAGTCTAACTCTTTCATTTCCTAAAGCTTGCTTTGGAGATTGTTTATCTTCATGCTTATATTATCTACAATCACTTGGCATTTGGCTAACTGGTGAAGTTCTTCATGACCAAATGCAGATGTGGGTTTGATAATGTCCTAAATTCACCTTTGAATTCTCCAATCATGGTTTCAATTGAAATAGATTCTTATTTTGATATTTGTCATTGATAAAAGAAAAATTCAATTTCTTAACCTCAGTGTTAATTTCCATCATCATGTTACTTCCAAGTCACCTTGCATTGTTAAATTTCTAAAGACATTCTTGAAGAGATTAGATCCTGAATTTAGTAACCCGAAGGAATTCAATTTGATAGATAATTTATTCCTTGTTGATAACTCTTTTAAATAAGATCAATAGAAAGAAATTTTGAGAATTCAACCAACCTAAGAATAAATTATTCTCAATTTTTTTTCTCTTTTGCATATCCACTTTCTTGCGTCGTTAGTTGTTTACATTGTGACCAAATTTTAGAGACCATTATTACTATAGTGATAATTGCTATGGTTCCTTGATCATTAATTTTTTCAATCCAATTTTTTACTACATTTCCCATTTGACCTATCTCGCTTACTTTCTCCATCATCTCAACATAAAGATACAATGAAACAATTGCTAGTTGAATTGGTCTAATCAATCTTTGTATCACTGAGTTGAATTATTGTACCTTTTCTTTCAGTTCATCCTTAATTATTTTGTCTTTATCCATTTTTTTGAAAATGGTACCAATCACAAACCTTACATCTCCCTTCATCCCTTCTCTAGTAGACTTTCCCAAATAGATCTTAGATACCTAGTAATCTTCAATTCTGATTTCTTACTTATCCTTTTCAACTGAAGGAATCACCACTTCTACATACTTCTGTCCTTTTTCATCTATTACCATTCATGAAATCATTCTCTCTTTATTTTCCCTTTTTGAGAAAAGGATTGTCAGAGTTCCAAAGTCTATCTCCTCAAGTTCAAAAAAAATTCTTATTTTCTTGACCACCATAGACAACCATTATGAAGTTGTCATACTTGAAGGAGGTGAGACAAAAGTTGAGACTGGTGAAACAAGCATAACTAGAGTTAAAGAAGGTATTTTCTTAGTTGTGTAACCTTGAAAAGATGTTCCTACTTGTTCTTATTTACTGATTGTATCAATAGTAGTTCTTAGAGAGGATATGAGGGGCAATTTAGGATTTGAGGGAGAAGATGAAGAGATATGAGTGATCTCATATAATGGGAAAGTGGATGACATAAAGAACATCATATCATTTGAAGCCAAAAATTGTTGGGTCATATTCTCTACAAGTTCTTGAGCATGTGAAAAACTATCAATAAGAATTTCTTAAGGAATTGAAAGACTAGGATAAGAAGATACATTTTCACCTAACCTCTTTATTTTGATCTTGATAATATTATGTGGTTGAATGTCCTATTAAATAGTTTCTAGTTTAGGTGCCTCTTCTATCATTAGGGGTTCTCTACTTAGAATTGCTTCATCTACCTTTTTGAATTCATCATGTTGCTTGTAGAAGCTACCAAATTTATCTTCCCTAGGAGGTGTAGGGAAATCAATATTTCTAGCATCCATTCCTTTACTTTTCAACCACTTAAGAGTTCTATCAGTACCGCTCTTATTCTACTTCTGAGAGAAGTAGATTCCTTCTTATCCCAATGGACTATAGGCAATGGCTTTATCATGACATTTTATTTTTCAAAGATGGGATGTAATAAGTCTTCATCATCCACCAACTACTTTAGCACTTTCACTATGCCAAATTTGACTATTTGTTTCATGATAAACCATGAATAGTATCTAATCTTTATTGCTTTCTCATCATTGTAATCCATCAAATAGTCTTCAAAATATGAGATATGTTGGTATGAAGGTCTAAGATTGTGCTCAATCAAGCCTATAATGTTTAATGAAAATATTTTCTCAAAAGTTATGAGATTATTGTGAGACATGTATTGTTCAATTATCTTGGCCCTTGTCTATGATGGACACCTATCTTATGTCAGCTTGTTAGGAACTTGTGTGTTTCAACAAGTTGTCTTGTCAATTCCATCAATGCCCACTTATCACTAACATATCATAGAAGTATATAAGGAACAACCTCACAACCATTGATTCTCAAATAACTAAAAGTTGGGAACTATGTGAACCAAGTTCCCCATTTGGCTATCTTTGTGGTGGTTGCTATTGATATTCTCATGTTAAAGAGCTCACTTTGAAATAATTGAATGATAAAATGAGCAAAGCAATCAATCACCCTTTTGAATTGATGGGCATTTTCCTTCAATGCTAGTTGGGGATATAAGTCATACACCATTGCCTTTCTAAAATCACCTAGTGTATGCAATCTGTCAAAATATCTTTAGGTCGTCATAGCCTAAATGAGACATGAAGTCATATAGAAATTTGACGTGACTTTCACCTCTATTAGTTATTTATGAATTGCATCACTGATCAACTATCCCCAATTGATATATTGCTTATTTTTTAGGATGATCCAAATAAATTTGTGCATCCATGTTTGAAAGTTTTTCACTATTTGGCTTCCCACTATCCTATGTAATAGTGTTATCATGTTATTTTTTTCATTCTTAAAATTTGACCTTGAAATATTTTTTAGAAGTCATGTCGAGAAATGTTTTAGATTAGTTAACCAAGCATTATTGACTTGTTTAGCACATGCAATACTATTTTCATCCCAAAATATTTAAGAGGACTCAGGAGTTATATGTATAAAGAATTCACAATTCAAAAGGTGAAAAATATTATCAATGTGCTCAAGAAAAATCTCACTACTAATTTTCTCTGTGAATCTCTCACTTCTCTTGTCTCTGAGTTATAGTTATTTGTCATGACCAAGACTAGATCAGGAGATTGTACTAAAATTAGGAATGATTCCACTTATGTTAATCCACTATCAAAAATACTTCCACCAAAATTTGTCTTATGCACTACGTTCATCCTTTCTAAAAGCTCATCTAATTCAATATGACCTAGATCATTGTCTGTGATATTTTTGACATTGGACTCCAGTGGCGAGAAAGGTGTCATACCTTAAAATTGATACTTTGTGAATTATTTGTCTTTACTCAAAATCAACTTTTTTAGAGTAGAGGACAAAGACATCAATTTTACAAGAAAATTGACAATTGAAAGATATTTGTGAAAAAGCTTCTTATTTGTAAAAATGACAAAATCAAATAATTAAAAGCCAAAATAAGTTATTTAATTACAATGTGAGATTGTACTCACAAGTTATCCATGCAAATTACTCCAGCGTGTTTACATGTTACCTGATGAATTTTAACTTTTTAACTGAATCACCATTCTCAGTTTTAACTTTCCACTTGATTAATTACTCCATAGCTATAAAATAGACTTTTTTGACAAGTACAAATGAGCTGAAAAGTGATTTCATAAATTTTCATGTTTTGATATTAAAATCCCATTTGTTTGCTTTATATTTTTATTTGAAGCCTAAAGTAATAATAATAAAATTTGCCAATTCCATTTTTATTTCCTCTCTAGATGTTGTTGTAGGATAAAAATTATAGCAAAGAAGAATTAAAAATTTACAAATCAAAAATAATTTTCTCTTAATTTTATTTTTCCTCTTTTACCACAAGTCCATACATTTCCCTTTTTGCTCTTATGAAGATAAAAACTTAACATCTCCCTCAGCTCATTGGTTGTACCATTCTCATATGAGTAAATGAATTTTTTTTTATATAGAATGTTTGCTTTTCTTTTTTTTACTTGCCTCCTTTGGGAATATGACTAGCCATATAACTCCATTTTACTGAAAAAATCCAATTTTTTTTTTTTTTAAATTGCCAAATTTACTTTCAAACAATTCATACAACTAGTGCTTGAAGAAGAAATAAGAAAAATGAATAAATTTTGTTAAAAACTCAATTTTCACCTCCTTTGCATAAGGCATACGGCTAGCTGTATAATTCAGATTTTGGTAGATATAAGAAAAAAATGATTTTAAAAATCCTTTGTTCCTCTTTGACATCATCGTATGGTTACTTGGCTAGGGGAAACAATTTTGAAAATGTTTGATATAAATTTTAATATATATCTTCTTTTTCTGGGGCACTCTTGTATGGTGAAAAAAAAATTTAAAAATTATGTTCCTTGGCATTTTAATTTGAAAACCTCTATATGGCTTGTTCATGGCTGAAAATGAAATTAAAATAACTTCTCTTTTTTATCTTACTCGCTTCCCTTTTATGAACTTGAGCGAACTTCTTCTAGTAGATGATAGCTAGAACCATAAATAGAAATTTAATTTTTAATTTGTTAAAAATTGTCAGAGTTGAGCATGCAAGTTAAAAAAGTTTTTTAGAAGGGAAGACAATTTTTATTTAAAATGGCCCAAGAAAATAACTAAATTTACATAATTATCATAAAAAATAAATAATATTACATGCAAGTTGGAAAACGAGAGTTGAATTTGCAATGACAATTTGCATCATTGAAAAAAGCAATTGCAATGTGAAGGTTTGCATTTACATGGCTCGGGGAAGTGTATTTTATATTTGCACAATTTGGAGAAGTATAACTTCAATTTACATGATTTGTAAAAAATAGAATTTTAAATTGCATGGGAAGGGGAAATGCAAAACAATTTTACAACTTGCATGAAATCACAAATTGATTTTGTAATTTACATGGAATGGGGAAATAATTTTACGAATTGCATGAAACCACAAAACAAATTTTTAAATTGCATGAGAATGAAAAAAAATTACAAATTAAAATGCAATTTGCACCAAGTATAAAAATGAATTTATAATTTGCACAACTTTTAGAAAAGTAACATGTGTTTGCACAACTTATAAAAAGTTAAACAGATTTTATAAATTACAAGAAATATTAACAACTTTTTGAATAGGAGGCCCAAATATATTTTTAAAAAATTTGAAATAAAAAGCAATTTTCTCATGAAATTTTAATTAATCAATTAAATTTAATTAAATAATAAAAAAAATTAAATTTCTCAAAATTTTAATAGTTTCAAGCTCAGGTCAAATTTAGTCATTAGTAAAAATTGAATTTCCATCAATTTTTATTTTTTTTAGAAATCGTTAAAACAGTTGGCTCTCATTGGGATTTTGAACTACAAGGAATAAAAAAAACTTGAATTCTTTAGTTTCATAGGTTGACATTTTATCCATTGGGTAATGGAGTCTTCAGCAGTAACATTGATAGATTTTTAAAGCAACTAATCTTCAATAAAAGGGATGGGTCCTCAAGCCATCAAAAAATCATCACATGTCAAAATATAGTGTATGCGAGGGTTAGGTACTCAACCTAACATGTGCTTTCATATATCAAAAAATAGTATATACGAGTATCAGGTACTCAACCTGATAGGTGATATCATATATCCAAAAAGATAATGTATATGAGGGCATTTTAATTATGTCTTTTTATATAAATTAAAATATGAAGAGAGAAGTGTCTTTTATATTCTCTATGATTAACTCTTGAATACCAACTTAACCAAAGATTAGGATAAGTGACTATGACATTATCATTTATGCAAGATTAGCATCTGTAGGATGATTCAATTTGAAGGTGAATCATCATTTGAAATAAGAAAAACTTGGAGATGAACAAGAATATTTATGTAGCAACAACTCATTTGGATATAGATTTATTGATATTCTTGATTAGGTAAAATGGTAGGGATTATTTAATATATTAACTCTCAATAAGATGAAACAACAAATAGGGTCAAAATAGGAAAGAGAACACAATAACACAAGACAAAAATAAAAACCAGGAAAGAAACACAAAAAAATGTATATACATATGTACAAAAGAGGGACACTTGAGTAAAAGTGTTTGATCTTAAATGGCTCCATCCAAAGTAAATCAAACTTTTGATGTCTTTTTTTTTGTTCTCTATCATAATTTCAAAGTAGAATCAGATACCCTAATTGGAATTCTCTTTACTTTACTTTCTTGTCAAAGAGAAATTTGACATGAGCTTGATATTCTATGATTCTATCAACCACCTATCTTTTTTTCTTCCAGTTACTATAGGTAAAAAATTCTTTTATCTAGTGGGCTTTCAAAATTTGGATTCTCAAATGCTCTAGATAATTTCAGGGTAAGTAACTCAAGAGTTATGGAAATCATAGCATCTATTCCATATATAAATTAGAATGAAAACATACCAATAGCCTTGTTTGGTGTTAAATGGTCTACCCAAAGAAAACCATATACCTTCTTATGCTAATTTTTCTAATTCTCATCTACTACCTTGTGCATGATTATAAAAAAAAACTATTGCTTGACTCAGCCTAACCATTATCTTATGCATGATAGTTTGATGAATGATACAAAGATATGTCATATCCATAACAAAATGCAATCATCTCTAAAAAAGAAAAGCTAGAGGCATTATTTGTAACAATCTTATATGGGATTCTATATCATACGAAGATATTTTCTTTGATGAAGCTACAAATAACTTCTAAAGTTGTTTGTTTACCAGAAATTGCTTCTACCCACTTAGTGAAGTAATTTGTTATTGTGAAAATGTGAGTGTGAACTTCGCTTAAATTAGGGTTCAATGTTCCAATGAAATTCAACCTTCATTGTTGAAATTTTTTTTCAACTATCATCAATTGAAGAGGAAGTCCTGCCAACCTAGGTTTGCCTACAAATTGCTGACATGTCTCACTTTATTACCCATTCATATAAATTTTTAAAAAGAGTTGGCCAATAATAATGGGCTCTAAGAATTTTATATGTTTTTACCTTGGCAAAAAAGTGCCCTACACAGGCTTGATCATGAAAATATTGCAATAAATTTTTATGTTGTTCCTTATCAACACACCTTAAAAAGAATATATCAATGCTTTTCTTGAAAAAAGTGCCATCCCATATGACATTTATTAGCCTATAGTTTGACCATTTTTCATTGTTTGGAATTCAAATTTGAATGACATTCTACATGTGTTAAGTATAAATTAATGTCAAAAACCTGTTCATTGGTATAATCGACAAGTAAATACCAGAGAAAGCTCTTGATTCTCTTGTTCACCTAAAACTGTCAAAGACCTTGATTGAAAATTTCTCTATTCTACCATGAGTTGACATAGTCCTTTTCCTTGAACTAGTTTTATAGGATTTATTTATAGATCATATTCTTAAATTTTATTTATCCAATTCCCCCATTTAAAATCAGGCTCCTATTGGGTCAAAATAGACTTGACTATTGTACTTGGTACCATAACCATAAAATACAAATGCAATATGTAGTACCTGAACTGTTTGACTACTTTCACTACTACATAGGCATACTTTTCCTTAGGATAATATTTCAAATCATAATATTTGAGATTAAAACTCATGAAAGAAATTGGGGACTCGATACCTTCATTATTTTTATAAATCAATATGTTGAGAGTGTATGTTCTGAAGCATATAAATAAATAATGAATTCTTTCTGAAAATTAGGACAAACCAATGTTGGTACATGAGAAATAGTAGTCTTTATCTTTTCAAATGCTTATTTACCTTCATTGTTTCACTTGAAAGAAGGTCTTTTTTTTATCATGTCTATAATATGTCTGGTAAGCTCAGCAAAATCAAGAATGAACCTCCTCAACTAAAAGGAGAGCACTCATCGTTTACTTATCAATAGAGAAAGTTTTTGAATCGCCTAAACCCATTCTGGATCAATTCTTATTCTTTCTTTCAAAATAATATGACCTACGAATTTACCTTCAATCACTCCAAAGACAGATTTATTAGGGTCAAGATAAATTCCATGTAAATGGCACTTTTTAAAAACTCTTTCCAAATGTGCATAGTGATCTTCTCACTTTTTTGAAAAAATTATCAGGTGATCGAGATACACTACAATGATTTCATTATTTAATTATTTGAATGTTAGGTTCATTATTGTTTGAAAAATAACTCATACATTGATCAATCCGAATGACATCCACCCATATGCAAAAGTGCCCCAAGGTGTTGTGAAAGTTGTTTAGTGTGATATTCCCTATTAACCTTGATTTGGTTGTATCCTAAAAAATTGTCAAGCATTGAAAGTGTCTCAACACCAATTACTACTAGGAGAAATTGATCCTTGACTAGTAGTGGTTAATTGTCTTTGAGGGACACTTTGTTGAGGTTCTTGAAATCAACATAGATTCTGATCTCACCATTCTTCTTATGAACTATTACTATGTTGGCTACCCATGTTGAATGGTGGATAGGAAAGATAATGCCAGCATCAAACATCTTTTGCACTTTGATAAGGATAATTCCTATGATTTTAATATTATATTACCTTAGTTTTTATCTAAAAGGTTTTGCATTAGGCTTTAGAGGAACTGTATGTTGTTTTTCCCTGGGATGAAAATACATAAGGTCTACGTATGAATACACAAGTATATCGATATACTTATGGAGAAGGCTAACAAACTTCATTTTTATTCAGGTGAGAAAAATTTTCTAATATTGACAAACCTAGAATGTTTCTCTGAACCAATTTTTAATTTTTCATAGTTGGTAAAGTCAAGATTTCCTTTTTACATTTTACTCTTTACAAATCTATCTTGTTTATCAAACAATTATTCTAAAGAGACTAGGTCCTTAAGAATTTTATTTCCTTTCAAATTGATAACACCTTCATCATGTTCATCAATGATTCTCTCTTTCAACGTATGAACTAAATATTCTTTGTATAAAGAATCACTACCCTCAAATTTATTTATTTTTAAGATGTCCACTTTATCAAGGAAAGAGATAATCTATTGATCATCATTAAAAACTTGCCAATTATCTGCATTGTTTGGGCCACTCAGGCTGACTATTTGTTTAATTGTATACTTTTTTGTACCAATATTTATGTGGGGAATCATCAAAGAAGCTGGTACTACCAAAGCATCAACTTTAGAGTTGTGTTCTTGAAGGATTGTATCGATAAAGAAAGCATCAAATATTTCTATGTTATCCCATAATTTATTCCTATAATGTCTTAGATGATCATTCTTTACTTGGTATTAACCTTTTACCTATTTTTTAATGAGTTTGGTGTCACCCAAAACTTTCAAATTCTAGATTCCCATCTCTTTTGATACCTATAATCCTTAAAAAAGTGCTTCATATTCGATTGTGTTGTTGGTACAATCAAACTGCAACTTATAGGAAAAAGAAAAATATTCCTTAGATAGAGATATCAAGATTACCTGTTGATGAATAACTACTATCAAACTCCATCGTCCAAACATCATTTAGATTAAATTACATGATATCTAATAACTCTATATCTTTTTCCATCGTCAGAAGATAATTACCAATTCTTACATCTTCATATAAAATATCTACTCTAGGATCATCAACCTTTTGCACTATGTACTTTGTTTTCAATTTAGACTTCAAATTTTGTTTGACTCCTTTGACTAGAATCATATCATGTGATAAATCCAATTGGAGTTCACCTCCCAATTCTTTGTAAAAAATTCTACCCAAAAGAATGCCATAACCTATTGGAATGTTTGCAACCAAAATATTGATTTTGTTTTGCTTTTGGGGAAAATATGCTAAAGCCACTTGTGCATCTTTAATCTATCCAATAAGTAAAACTTGTTTTGCCTCTATGAAATAACAATGCCCAAAGGTTTTAGTAAAAGTTAGGCCAAGATCATGAGCAACTTTGGTAGGCATGACATTGTCTAAGGCTCCTATATCAATGATACAATTACTGACTTTGCATTCCTTGAGGAATAGGAAAATGTAGAATGGGTCAACTTTGTTATATTTGGAAGTTGTTATGGTCATGGCATTGACTTGACTGGAACTAATAGGATTAGTTAGGATCCCTTTGAAATTGACCTTTTTAGCATTTGGATTTTTGCCTTTAATGAAATCAACTAACCTATCCGATTGCTTTGGGTATGTTCTCAAATATTCAGCTTGTGACATATGAATTTTGGTTTTGTTGACATGATCAATTATGTCAAAAGTAGGAAAATAGTTATAAGGAGTCTCAATAATTTTCAAAGTAATGACATTAGATGAACTATTTATTAGTGTTTTCTTTCCTTTTATTTACACTGGTGGGGTAGTTCCTTGTAGGAGGATAACCTTTGGAGTTTCCTCCTGTGATTCACTAGACTATTTTTTCTAATTCTGAGCTCTAGTAAAAATTATGAAGGATTGATTGTTCATATCCCCAACACTCTCTTCATAGTCATCTTCATTTTAATTATATTATAGAAATATGTTTATAGAGTCACCACCAGGTTCTTCAATTTCACATTCTTGAAGTTCTAAATTTTTTGATTCATTTTCTTCTTCAACCTCTTCATATCCAAATATCTCCTCAATTTTCAAGATCATGTTCATAGGTGCCTTAGTGTTTTGTTGAGGGGCCTCAAATGCAAGTTTTGGTTGGGTAGCTTGCAATACAGGGAGATATCTTTGAAAAGGAATGTTGTTCCTCTTTGGAATATCTTGGTATGGGGTGGTAATGGTCTTTTGAGGTATTTGGCTTTTTAGGGCCATTATATCATTAGCCATTTTTTACAAAAGTTATTTTGTTGAAGATTTTCCTGAACTCTAAGATTTATTATTTTAAGATTCCTTTTTAATTTTTCTATAGATTATCATGTCATCTTCGACATCAATATCCAATTTTTGATTTGATTTCAAATATTCTACCCTATCCCTCCTCAATTGATAACTTACTTCAGCTAACTAAGAGCTGATAAAGAAGCATTTTTTTTCACTTGTTGGTCACATAATGGTTGGTATATTCATTATTAACATATTGAATTTGGTAACAAACTCTCCCATAGGTTCATAAACCTCTTTTTTCAATTGTGTAAGCTAAGCAAGTAAATCATGGACATCTTCGATTGGCTTAAATCTATTTTTAAATTTAGTCTTCATAGTATTCTAGTTAGTAATAGACCCTAGAGTGAGGTAGTAAAACCAATTTGTAACCCTATCATGGTAAAACCAAATCCAAATAGTTTTAACCAATCTTAACCTAACTTGAATAGATTTAGAACACATACGATAGCCAAACCTTTGAAACTGATTCAAAAATAGAATCTAAAGTTATAAACTACTCAAATTACTTATGCACCAAAACATCATTCAGTTCTTCAATTATTTTGACCAATAGGGGAACCTACAAGGTAAAATAGGTGGATCAGACCAAAAATATACAAGCAACAAAGCCAGACTAATAATGCAAAAGTGGTAAATTAGAAAAAGCAAATTATCTAAAAAAAAGTAGGAAAGAAACCATAAAACAAAGCAAGAAAGGGAAAGGGAATCTAATTACAAGAACTTGCCATGTAAATCCACACTTGGAAGCGAGAATTTGGGAAAATGTCTATCGATGAGTAATAATAAATCCCTACTAGTTAGACACCTGATATTGAATGAATTTTCTTTTAATATTTTGCAAAGATTAGTAGATATACTATTATGGGGAAAACATGTATTTATGATTATGTTGACCTCTAGCTCATGAAAACTATCCTAAAGAGTCCTATCTATGTTATTTCCATGCAACTTAAGTAAATTAATAATGTTCAATTCATCCATGTATTTACAGTTAATTTTCAAAAATCACTTAGGATAGGCTTGGAGAAATATCTTTTCTTATAGAATACATGATGGTGAGGGGTAGGGATGGGTATAATACATATCATGGAGTCTTTCCTACCCAACATAGTAGAGATATGTTCTTTTTGAAAACAAATTTTTGAATCCATTGTTGGCTTCTCCTTGATAGAAATGAAGGTTGCATTAGCATCTTCTTTATCATCATCATCATCATCCGAGGGGCTTAGGAGTGGTTCTTCCTTAGTTAAGGATCATCTAACCTTATCATTAGTGCTGACATATGTGGGGAGCTACATCATATCAATATATCTTCATATCAAACTTTCACCAATCTCATCTCTTTATTATTAGGGTAGCCATGCTCATAGTCATGCATTTCTATCTTGGTTGTCTATACTGCTATGAGAAGAATGATTGTTGTAATCATCTTCCTCAGGCTACTCCAAGTGATCTAACTCTTCAACTATAAGGATAACAACCTAAATTTCTTCTCTTTTCACCTATCATCGGTAATGTACAAGTGTTGTTGTTCAGAGGTGATGACTCTTAAGACTTCACTATTCAGGTTCATGCCAATTAGATCAAATGTAGTGCTGTCCATAGGTGAGAGATCTACCACTTTAATATTATTTAATTTACCTTATTTAGATAGATAACCAATTTAATCATTATTTTCATCTATTTCATTCATCTCCAATGATGGGATGGGTATCAAACTATTGAAAATGAGTTGTTTCTCATATTGAATCAGCTTGCCAAGTGTAAGGATAATCGTATATGACAAGAATGTCTCAGATACATAGCATGCATCATCTTCATCCAACTGCTCCAACTCTTCTAATTCTTGTTTAGGCTAATTACAAGAGATGTTTAATTCTTTTTCTTATGTGGGAAGCTCATAGTTATTCTAATTTTCAGCTAGTAGGTCACCTAAAAAATATATTACTTCTTTGTCATCAGACTTATCCTCATCACTACTCTTAGAGACTAGTTTGTGCTTATGTAAAGGTATATTATCGATCAATAGGACCATTTCAGCATTTGTCTCATTTTCATATCTGTAGATGCCAAGTTGTGAACTTTGGATTACAGTCTCATAAGCCATTTCATGCATTTCTTATTGGATATATCCTACAAAAAATGGCATTGGATTAGCAAAAGCATTGAAAGATGTCTTATCACTAAAGTAAGGGAAAACAACCTGTTGTCCACATGAATAATTATCATAAACACATGCATTAAAGTAACAATAGGTTTTTCATTAGTCACAAGAAGGTTTGAATGATTGTATGATTGAGGAAATACTTAGTTATAAGATGTATATTTGTCAATAGGCTAACTTATAGGAAGGTAAATCAAAGGATTTTGAGTGTAAAAAACTAATTGTTCAAGAAAATAAAATAATTTTGCATAAGAGTTGTGTGGTATTAATTATTGTTCAATTTTTAAAACCTCTTGGTAAGTTAAATCCAAGGATGTGAGAGTGGATGAATTCCTCCTTGTAAACATAGTATTTAGTGGATCTAATGTCTTGAGATAAACTTCAATAGCCACTGCTTTTATTTGTAGGAATGGGTCTTTTAACCTTCTATATAACTTGTGAAAGGGAATGTTGAATGTGTTAATAGATTCATTGGGCTCCCTAATGGATGTATAAAATTGGTAGTATAGGGTAGTAGGGTTAATGGGCACACTAAAATGGTTGATAAACAAGTTTTTAAAT
Source organism: Torreya grandis (assembly GCA_037957365.1). Taxonomy (NCBI): domain Eukaryota; kingdom Viridiplantae; phylum Streptophyta; class Pinopsida; order Cupressales; family Taxaceae; genus Torreya; species Torreya grandis. The sequence goes on along the minus strand of JARHVA010004146.1, from coordinate 811,688 downwards.
ATTTCCCACAAGGTGATGCATCCATCCGACAAGTTAAGATACCAATTGTATGTTTTCCTATCTAGATAGAATAGAAAGAAATGACAAGCAATGTCTTCTTATTAGATTTGAGTACTGATTATGGCATCCTTGAATGCTTGAATGTGTTCATCCACCATCCAAATCCCACCATGTTTGTATTTTCAATATAATTGATCAGGATCCTTGGGCAAGGCATGAGTAGGCTCTAAAATATTCATAGGACAGCCACCTCCACCTAACTAGGCAAAAGCCATAGGTGGGTCTAAAATTCAATTTTCTAATATTATAACCTAGAAACTTAATTGAGCAAAGCTCTAAAATGTTTAATTTTTAAATATTTTCCTAAAATTTTATTTGTGGGTTTGGGATTAAATGGGGTCCTCCTTCTAGTACTAAAATTGTTGATGGTCATTCTGACACAACCAAGAAAAATTGGGTCCTAGTGGTTTTGATGCACCATAACTTCTTTGGAAAGGAGACTCTAGGGAATATCCCTAAGGTTTATATCTACCTAGCCTAGGCACATTGATCTTCACTCAATGTCTCCTTATGACCATTCTATTGTAATGGGCCTTTGTTAGTTTGAATTCATCATACTTCAAACTTCATTTTAGTTGGTTCTTGATACTTGAACAATGTAAAATGAGAATGTTAGTTTATTGTTTTGTCTGATTAAGTTTCATATAGGTGTTGAAAATAGATAAACATGCATTCAATGTGGTTTTACCCAATTTTAAATTAACAAGTGCAGGTTTTCATTTAATGTGCAACTGATTTGTTTACTCATTCATTCCTTTATATTAAGATTCAACAATGTAATAACAAGTAATGGAAAATATCTCTAGGAAATCAAGATATTCATGAAAGTCAGATTGTATACACTCAAACCCTAGACTAAAAGTTGATAAATAAAATGAAAAAGAAAAGGGAAAAGAGAGATAAAAGCCTAGAGGAAAATGGATCCAAATCTAGAATCATTCAATCAAATTCAACCCATGAACTGATCCTATCTGGCCAGCTTTCACATAACCATAATAGGATAAATTCTAATCATTTACTATTGTTTTTTAAAAATTTGAGTTCTAATCATAGTTTTAATTCCCAATTAGAACTGGACATTGCACTTAAATGTCATTCCAACCTAATTAGGCATATACACTATAGATAAAACTAGTAAGTTTAAATTCTAGATTGGTAGGATTTTTGAATGGCTTGGTTATTTTGTAATTGGGATTTCAAGGCTTAAAATCCCAAATGGCATGTTACCAACGGTATGGGGGTAAAACCCTGATGGGATTGTGTTCATGGATTTAGGGGTATAAAACCCTTATTATAATTCACTGGGCTCAAAGTCCCCAAAATATAGACCTACTTGGGGTTTTAATCCCTGGATAGGTCTATAGGGAGTCTTTGAGGCTCCCTGAGACCTAGTTAGGGATAAAACCATGACCAACAAAGGACTTTATGCAAATAAATTACAATAACCTAGTCAGGAAAATCCCCAACTATAACTAAAGACTCGACCACCCCCCAATCCTAACGTAATCAAGATTTTAATCCTATTATACACTAAGCCTCACCTAGTGACCTATTCTAATCAGGAAAAAAAAACCTAAAATACAAGGACTTTGACACTCTGACAAAACCTAAACCCAATTCAACTTAAAACCCGACTACAACTACAAGGATTTCACCCACTCAACACTAGAATTAATTGGGACTTATAATCTGATTAGCAAAGAAAAACACAAGTGACCCTCTCCTAAACCAAATCAAGACTTAAAATTTTATTAATGAATAAACTCAAAGAAAATAACTGACAAGACATATTCAAGCTTTCAAAGCTTGATTACGTTTGGGGATTGGAAAAAAATCAAACTTAGACAAAAAACCTCATGAAAATCCTAATTAGGTTAGGGAACTAAAATTTGAATCCAACAAACCTAAATAGGAGAAAAGACAAGCTTTTTGCCTAAGGAAGTAGGATTTTGTAAGTATAGTACGAGGATTGAGAAGCCAATTTCAAGAGGAGGTGAAAATAGAAACCTACTCAAATGAGAATGAATAATGAGATGGAATATGTTCCAATAGCTTAAATGGCATGAAAACCAAAATTACTTGCCAAGTTAAAATGAGAGACCTAAGTAAGCTAGAGAATGCCTATTTTAGAGACCCAGCAAGTGAGATAAGTGCCTTAAAAATATGTTTTCACTCAAAGATTAAAACATGAAACTCATCCACACAAATGAGATGAAAGGATGGAATATGTCTTAGAGCTCCAATAGGCACATAAATCAAAGTGACCCCCAAAATCAACTATAGGGAACTAAGAGAGCTGGTAGGCAAGAATGCCATGTGAGGATAAGTACAACAAAACTCCACTTCAAGGCCAAATGTTAAATATGAAAAATTACCATTAAGACTTGGTTGACATAATGGGATAGGTATCAAGAGCCTAAATGGAAAAGAAATCAAAATTACCTCCTAGAGTAGGATAAGAGAGCTAGGAGAGCTAGGAGAACCAAGTTTCAAATGCAAATTCAGAAGTCAAAACTCCACTTTTACGTGAAGTGTAAAATATAAATTTGACTCACACAAAAGTGATATTTCTAATGGTGATGGTTTTGAGTTTTAGTTCATCATGAAAACTAAAATTTTACACCAAGTAAAATTAAGGTGTTGAGACCAATGAGCCATGAGCACAAGCGAGAGCAGATCAAAAGGCAAAAAAAAGAAGTTTCTTGGTTCTTAGAAGATTAGGGTGTGTTGTGTAAGCAACAACAAGAGGTATAAAACTTGAAATGAATAGGTTTTTTTCCTGATGTAGGACATATAAACTTTTGGTTGTAACTTGTTAGTAGTTGTGAAAATTACTCTCATTTTATAATATTTAATGGTATTTGAGTTCCTACAATAATCAGTGGTAGTTGAGCTCTTATAATAACTGGTGGTAGTTGAGTTAAGTGGATGAACTCTATCTTATCTCAGATTGTGGAGGATAAGTTATCCTCTTATTGGTAAGTTCCATGAGTCTATAATAAATAGTTATTAGGTGAGGATTGGTTAAAAAACATTTTAGGTGTTATTTATTTTTATACATTCTTGTTTAATGAATAATGAATCGATCAAAGCTGTGACACATATTTTTAAAAAATTGTATTTTATCTATGCTTGTGTGTTAAATGCTTATATTTATATTTCTAATTATTTCCTTGTTTAGTTATATCAATAATTTAATTATATTATATTTTTTAGCAGACTTTAGATCTAACAGTTGGCATCAAAAAAAAATTGGCATCATGGGTGTACGTTTACTATCAAACTAAGGAAGCTCAAGTTCTTGGACTAATATGTTAAAGGAGAATTGAGAGTTTGGAAGTTGTTGGAGGCAACTACAATTTTTTTGGAGATTTGTAATTGTATGTAATTTAATAAGCTTCACTAGGGCATATTTATGTGTTTCAATTATTCAACTTTAGTTGGAGGCTTTTAAGATTAATGTCAGAGAAGATGGATTCTAATAGTTCAGGATTTGAGACATTTATTATGTATAACTTCAATCTTTAGAAAATTAATATGGAGTATTTTATTATTGACATATAGTTGAAGTATGATGTCATTAAGGATAAGAACCTAATATGGTTATGCAAGAAGAGTGGGGAAAGATGAATTATAAGACCATTGCCTTGAGTGGACTTAATTTGTGTGAGTTAGTATTGATGAATGTGTCAAAAGAAAGTATAGGAGAATATATTTGGTGAAATATTGGGAATTTGTACGAATCCAAGTCACTCATGAACCTAATATTTATAAGGAATAATTTATATGCTCTTTAGATAAAGGATTGTGATAGGGTGACTAATCACTTAAATTATTTCAATACTCCTATAAATATGTTGAAGTCCATTGGAGACGATATGAAATAAATTGAAAAATGTATTTATTTTCTCTGTATTCTACTTCATTGTGGGATAATATTATTATTCCCTTTGTTGGGATCATTAAGGTGGAGAATCTCAATATTGATGAGGTTATTAGTCAGTTGTTACACAAACAAATAAGAAAGATTATTTATGAACTCACTTTGAATTCAAAATCATTAGTTACAAGAGGAAGTATCAAGTAGAGAAAGAATGAGAATCTAGTAGCAATATATCAAATCAAGAGTGAGATCTTAAATTAGAATAAATAATAATTATGAATTGATATTTTTTAATTACAAGTAAAATGGCCACATGAAAATTGATTATATTATTGATCTTTTAAAGGAGAAACATTACTCTTGTGTTTCAATTTCTATTATGGAGGAAAGCATGTATTTTGTAACTACATGCTTAATATCTAGTGTCATAGTTGAAGCATGGCTAGTAGATTCAGGGTTTTCTTTTCATATGAATCCATATAAGGAGAGGGTCAAAGAGTATGAAAAGGCTCATGGATACAATATCTCTCTTTCATATAAATTTCGTTATGAAGTTGTTGGTAATGGTAGTGTGAAAATAAAACATAGAGATGGAAGTGTGAAGTGGATAGCTGATGTACGGCTTGTGCCAATTTTGACATGTTATCTAATCTTAGTTAGTTAATTTTTTGATGCTGGATTTGATATAATATTTTCCAATGATGACTACAACTTGATTGAAGTAAATATTATTTTTGTAGGAGTAAAGCTTGGAACATTGTATAATTTTGGATGTGAGTACCTCCATTGTGGGTAGTGCTAATTCAACATACATGGATAATATAAAACTAGTGAGAGTAGAAAATATGTCAATATAAATATTTTGGCATCAAATATTGGTACATCTTGGAGATAAGATCATGTGGGAGATGTCCACCAAGAATCTTGTCTGTGGATTAGATTATATGAAGCTTAATTCATTTGAGTTCTTTGAATCATGTGTGTTTAGAAAAGAGAAAAAGTTTTCTTTTTATTTAAGTGACTACAAAACTCAAGATATTATTGAGTTAATTCATTAAAACAATCATGGGCCATTGGAAGTGTTTCATCTGAGAATCTAGATACTTCATCAACTTCAATGGTGAATACTCTATAAAGTCATGGCTCTACTTTATGACATAAAAGAACAATGCTCTTAAGCTCTTCAAATTTTGTGTTTAAATTATAAATTAAAAATAATAGTAATGTGAAGGTCTTAAAGAGTGACAATGGTGGTGAGTCACATGGAATTTCAAGGGAGTTGATAACTCGATGTACTCCACAAAAAAATTAAATCATAGAGAGGTTGAATAGAACCATGATGGAAAAAGCTAGAATCATGAGTGTTAGATTAACAAAAGGATTTTGGGTTGAATTTGTGCTTATAATATATTATGTGAAAAATATATCACCTAATTCCATTTTAGGTTATAATACCCTAGAGAAGGCTTGAAGTGGAAATGAGCCTTCTTCACATCTTATAGTTTTTGGATGTAAATCTTACATACATGTCCCCAAGTAAAAGAGGAATAATCTTGATGATACATCTATTGAGTGAATTCATATTAGCTATTGTAAATGGGTCAAAGTATTAAATATATGGATTCCATTAGAACATCATCATACATTGAGTCGATATGTTATATTCAAAGAAGATATTTATGGAGGAAATCAAGATAAAAATTATATTGAGATAAATAATGTATAACAAAGGGTAATTTCAAAAGTTAAAAATCAGACTAGAATGAATCATCATGTAATGGAGAAATTTGAAGAAGTGGTAGTCAATTCATACATAAATTATTATGATGATGCATAACCCAACACCATTTGGAAGGTAAAGAAGTAAAAAAATAGTCTAGAAATGAGGTTGAACAATTCCAAATTGATGGTGAGCATTCTAAGAGTGATCAAAGAGGTTAATATATAAGAAGAAGCCATTGGAAAATAAAAATTCCAAATAGGTATGGATATGATTCTTCTTATTTTATATATTTTTATTTTTCTTAATTGTGTGATGAACCCATAAATGTAAATAAAGTTCTTAGTGGTGATGATTAAACTCATTAGAAGAAAGCCATGGAAGATAAAATAAGATCTCTTAATAAAAATTAGACTTGTCATTTGCGACATTTAATTAAAGCTAGAAAGGAGATTTATTTTAAATGGGTGTTTAATAATAACTGTACAAAGCTTATTTTATAGCAAGCTTAGATGGTAACAAAGGGATATTCTCGATTTGAGTGTATAGATTATGATGATACATTTTCTTGGGAATTTCAAGTTAATGTCTATTAGATAGTTGTTTGTATTACCAACTATTATTTATTGAGAAATTTATAAAATGAACATGAAAACTTTTTTTGTGACAAGCTCAAGGAGGAATTTTTCATGTAACACCCCTAAGTATTTCATGAGATGAAATACAATTTCTTGTGTAAATTGAAGAATTCTTTGTATTGCATGACACAATCCCCAAGGAAATGGTACCAAAGGTTTGTTCGATATGTTATTAATCAAGGATTCTTAAGAAGTGATGGATATCATTATACATATTTCAAACAAAAATGTAATCACTTTATAACTCTGGTCTTGTATGTTGATGATATTATTTTGATTAATGAATCCAAGTAATTATTGAATAAAAATAAAATTGAATTTTCAAGAAAGATTGAGATGAAGAATCTTGGTCCATGGCATTAGTTTTTGGGTATTGATGAGAGAAGAGACCACAAGAATATAAAAATATGCATTAGCCAAAATAATTATATTGAAGACATGATTATACTCTTTAGGATGGATAATTTTATGCCAATTAATACTCCATATCAATTGAGATTATTTTTATTTAAGGACAATGAGTCCTAAGAGTAAGTAGTAATAAAAATAAATGGTAATAGTTCCTTATTATAGATTGGTTGGAAATCTCATGTATTCAATGGTATGCATAAGACTAAACCTAGCTCATGTAGTGGGAGTTGTAAGTAGGTTCATGGCTAATTCAATTAAAAAACATTACATAGGTTTAAAGAAATTTGTAAAATAATTATAGCAAACTAAGGATTATGTTATTTACTATCATGGAGATGCAATTACGAAGGTACAAGTACAAGGGTGTTTTGACTCTAATTTTGATGATGATGCAAAAAAGAGAAGGTCCAAAAGTGTATATAATTTTTCCTTGTTTTGAGGATATGTAAGCTAGAGGATAAAAATATAATAAATGGTTGTTCAATATACTATACAGGTAGGATATATTGTTACTACAAAATCTTCCAATGAAGTGGTGTGGATATAATGCTTATGTGAAGACATTGGTTTTAAACAAGGAAAATTTTCATTATGGTGTGATACTCATAGTGTTATTTTCCATATCAGGATGAAACTCACTATATCAATAAGTGGTATAATTGGGATAGGTCATACTACTCAAATCAGAACTCAAAATAATGTTGATGATGTTTTCACAAAGGCTTTAGATGGAATAAAATTTACTTGGTGCATACTCAAATAGGGTACATAACCTTGCTCAAAATTTTCAAGTGGGATATTATTGGTAGTTATGCCAATTACTCTCATCCTATATTAATTAATGGTAATTGATCTATTGTAATATTTAGCAATAGTTGAGTTGTGTGGATAACCTTCATCTTATCTAGGAATGTGGAGGATGAGTCATCCTCTTGGTTTTACATGTAAAACATATATAATAAATATAGGTTGAGTGATGCTTGGTAAAAAAATATTCTAAGTTTTATCATTTGTATACATTCTAATATAATTAATAATGGAGTGGTCACATTTGTGACCCATATTTGAGAAGTTATTATATTTTTTATATTATTGTGTACAAAACATTTATATTTTTATTTTCAATTATGCCATTGTTTTGTTATGATAACAACTTTTTGGTCCTATTTTATCAACAAACCTTTGATCTAACATAACTATGAGCTTGTAGATGGAAATTGAGTCATGAAAAATAGGACTCAATAGGAAAAAGCCTGAATGTAATTTTTTCACAAATCAAGTAATTAATTCCAAGGACTATTCCAAGTTTATTTTGAAGTATTATTTCCTTAAGAACCTTGTTATAAGTAGATGCACTATTATATTATATTTTTTTATTTTTAAAATCCTTGTATGGGTTTGAAAAGGCTTAAAACACCACTTTAATATAAAAAAATGGTTAGTGTTCCAATTTATCTCCAAATGGTATTGGAAATACTCTAGAATAGATTGTATGATTATTTTCATTTACTCATACCCTATGTCCCTCTCCGATCTCATGTCAATTTAAAGTTTCATGGAATTTTACATGCTTTCTAGATAAAATTTTCCATTACATGACAAAACTTAAAAGTTTTTGGCAATGCCCACCAAAAGGGTGGGAAAAATATAGTTTTGGATAATTAACAATGGGGACACTATTTTGATGCTACTTGGACATAATTTCCATTCATTTGGCCCCTAGCCTAGATTACGTCACTAATGAGCACAAACAACCTAATGTAGAAGCTCCCCTTGATAAGCAATAAATCTAAAAATAATCTATTAACTATTTGACATGATTTGTTATAGAACATACTCAAATTGTATTAGGCCATCATCAATGTAGATTAGATAGACCAGAGAGAGGAAGGCTTATAAAGGAATATAATATGTGTAATTTTAGCCTACAGAGTTTACAAGCAACAATAAATATGATGTATAGGTAGACACATTTTTTTTGAATCAACAACCTAATGATGAGATCTAGTATTCTTATGGGGGGGGAAATAAGGGTTCATCATCTTGCACACTTTCTTTTGTTTAACCCTAAATTTAGATATGTAGGGGATCTAGGGTTAATAAATATATAAGTAGTTCTAACACAAGGATGATAAACTAATCTATAGTAGGCCAATTAATAGAAAACCCAAACAAATAATATTCTAAATTTATAAAATTGAGATAGCTAAAAATAGTAAAGTGCAACTATTGAAAGATATTTCAATATATAAGAAACAATGGTACTTAGCTCATTTACTATGCATAAACAAATATGGTTGGTAAATAGGTCTAAATTATGTAGGATCAGTGTTCTATATTAGCAATCATATTCTATAAATTATATTTGTGTGGTTGTAAACACTGTCATCATATATGAACACTAATATTGATACTAGTGTTTGACTATGATCTAGGTGTCCAGTACCAAATAATGACTAGACCAAGATGTGGCCAACTTCATTGTTTTGGGTTTTATGTCACCTTTATATTGGTGTATTCAAATATTGGATACATGTTGTCACTCTTAACTGATTGATCACCCTAGCTCTTTACCCTTGGAATGAGTTTTTTGAAAATAGGTTAGTGGACTCACAGTGTTGAGTTGCCTCAAAGACCCCTTTATCAATGGGCATTTCCTACATATCCAATAGTCCAAAGATGGCCTCATACTTATCTAGTTCTCCCTTATGTGTGGGAAAGTGTGTATACAAGGCTGAAATATATTATGTGAAGATTCATACAATGATCTAGATTGTAATTTGATATATATATATATGGCCTCATACTTATGTAGTTCTCCCTTATGTGTGGGAAAGTGTGTGTACAAGGTTGAAATATATTATGTGAAGATTCATACAATGATCTAGATTGTAATTTGATATATATATATATATATATATATATATATATATATATATATATATATATATTTCAACTTTGTACACACACACACACACACACACTATATATATATATATATATATATATATATATATATATATATATATATATATATATATATATATCATGAGTTTCTCTTTGAATGCTTCAGACCTGTGATAGAACTTTTCATATGCTTGATATGAAAATAGGGATGAATAAGGTAAAATAGATTGCTTGTGTATTTAATTGATTTAGCTTTAATAGGTATTTTTCTTGGTATTTACTATATCTATAATGAGAAGGCTTAGACTTGTATTTATACCACACCTTATGAAAATTTCTTCTGGTGGGGTTCAATAAGACAATTAGGCCAACCCATGAGTTTTGATAATTTTTTAATTTAGATGAATTTTGTCTAATGGACAATAGATAAAGATTTGGACACAACCGTCAATGGTAGTGTCACTTTATGGTCAGTAGTGTCCAGAGGGATAAAAAATAAGTATATATCTAAAATTGATAAAAAAGATGTTTATCATCTTTTAAAAAAATTATATATCATAGGAGACCTAGGTCATTGATTTAGATCAGACTAAGAGATAAGAATTTAGGCATAGTGAGATGGTGAATGTGAGCCTTCTAATAGCAAGGAGATGTAGAAATGAAAGATAGATCCTTGATTGATATTTGTCATATATACAATATTATGATGCTATAAATATTCTATTTTAATTTCTACATTCTCCACATTTAATTTAGTAAATCATAAGGATGAAATTAATAAGTTAAAGGAAATAAATGTGTACCTAGGTGTGTATAACACACCTTGCCTTTGCTTGAGCCCAATTTGAATGATTTGATGGTGCATGACCTATAACCAAAAGCATGTTATAGTGTAATTAATTGTATATAATATAAAATTTGAAATAATTGAAATGATTGAAAAGAAAGAGAAAAGGAGTACACATGTGTGTCGATGCAACCATGTTGTCTCTTGATGCTTTGGCTTGGTAAAGATGTTTCTTTATGAAGCATTAGATCTGGAGAAGGTTTAGATCTAAACCTTAGAGATATGAATAAGGATATTGGAATATATTATGCCTCCAATCTGGTATAAAGATGAGTTGTGATATGACCATTGAGATCATTATATCTCAAATGCATAACTCAAGTGTGAATATATATAATATGGTGAGGGTGAGTGATTTAATCAACTCATCCTATAATTCTAGTGATTTTAGATGATTTAATCACTCTAATCTATAAATCTAGTGAGATTAAATGATTTAATCACTTCAAACTATAAAATAAACCCATTGTTGTAGCAAAAAAAGCTCAATAATAGTACATCCTAATGTAATAAGTGCATCTTGGTGAGTAGTATAATTGGTAGTTTTTGTAATTTTTGGTGGAATAACATGGAATATCCACATCTAATATGTCTGATATAGAGTATATGTGTCATATATTTAAAAAAATATGTTTCAAATCTATGTAAAATTGGTGCAAAGTATAGGATTCTAATCCAAGTGTATATCTGAATCATGAAACTGAACTAGACTTTGTGCAAGTGTGGAGGTCATGTTCTTATTACATACCCCCATTAAAATCTAGATATGTTGAGTTTATAACTGTGTAAGTCATGCTCTTATGACATGACCCCACTATAATCCATAAATATTAAGAAGGTGTATAAGTATGGTGGTCATGCTTCTATGACATGGCCCCACTGATATTCCCCCGACCTTTGAGGTGAGGGAAATATAAATTGATAGGTGCCTTACCTCAAAATGATAAGGTAATTGTGTAATATGTGTATGAATCATGTAACATATAAGGATAATATGACAAATTAGATATATTAATTAATCTTGTAGTATTTGATCACATCAAGTCCTAAAATGCATGATATAGATAATGGTAATGTCTAGAGGGTAACAGTACAAGCTCAAAAAGCAATCAATCACACATACAAGAGCACTTAATGTTATGTATAGTAATGGTCCAAATAGAGCTCATACAATGGGCATGTTCAAATGCCACACAATTACAATGAATGACATTTAAATTTTTAGTCAACATCAAATGACATATTCAAATGTCCAATCAACATACAATGGCATAGGGACCAACAAGCAAGGAACATATTCAAATATTTCATAATCAAGACAATATTAATAAATATAATATACTTAAGTAAGTGACTATGAATAAATAAGTTATAAGCAACCAGCATAAGCATATTATACCAGTCCCTACATTTATGTGTTAGCAAAAAATGTTATGTAGCATAACATATCAAGTAAATTGTGAATGATATGAGCATGGATATAGACATGAGTAAGCATTAGCATATAATCTAAAACATGATAATGTATAAATGATATGTATGGTGTATCAATCATGATCAAAGAAGTAGATGCCCCCAACATACTATGTGATGTGAGTAGAGGAAAGTTCCAACATCTAAAAAATGTATAGACCATGTGTCTGGGTATGCTTGTATCACACTCAAAGATATGTGAAACATGTGTATATATGAATGAATTTATATCCTATATAATAACGTAAATCATATAGCATAAATGCCAAAGACCTAATAAAAATTGAAGATGTTGAATATTTTTATATTTTTAAATTATTTGAATGTTTTTTTGTTTTTGGAATATTTGATTTTCTTGTATTTTCCTTTTTTTCATAGATTCCCTAAACCTTAGGTTGGATCGCTTGCATTTTTGGATTATGGTTGGATAGGTTAAAATTATGCATGGAATTATCTTCTTCATGATTTACATGTGAAGTATAAGAACAAATTCCATCATGTGGAGTATGGATCAGTTTTACACCATGGGAAAAGGAGATACCTTATTGATTTTGGTCAATTTTTTCTTCCATAAAGTATAACCAAAGAGTTCCTGATGTACATGCATAGTGTGATGTGTGTGGCATAACCCAACCCTTGCTTGAATTACTTTAATACCACAAGAAATTAGTATTAATAATTACCTAAGGAGTCTTTCCAACCTCATTTGTGTTGTAAGTCCTTTATATCAAAGCCAATTTATTGCAAACATCTTACATTACAAGTGGTTTTTGTTTATGTAGGATCAACATGGTTATGTCAAAAAAAAAACCACCACCCATGATTAATTTTATTATTAAATCTTGTTGACATTGATACTTTTAGGTTTGTTCAACTTGAGGTGTTTGCTTTGGATGTACATCATATTCCATTTGCACTTCTAGATCCTTTTTAGAATGATCTTTTAGATAAATTTTAAATCTTTTATAATTACAGTGATCACTAGGTTGTGAACCTGAATCTTTTAGAGGATCATCAAAGATAATATTTTGATCCTCAAGAAGGTTATAGATCTTATGATTCAAGGTATAGCATTTGTTCGTAGAATTCCTAAGGCTTTGGTGATATTCACAATATGCATTATAATCATATCCTTTGGGTAGAGGTTGACTCATATCAACCTCTATGGGAAGAGGGAGAGATATGAGATGATACTCCACAAGTTTTTATAGTAAAAAAGCTAGAGAATCAAGTAATCATGTAAATGTAGATACTAAATCTAAATGATATATCACTTTAGTTGTGTATACTTAGAAAGTACTTATCATAGTTGTACTCTTTAGTTCTTATACTTTCCCACTGTCAAAAGGATCACATATATTATCGCTTGTGTCTATTGCCCATTTCTTACTCTAACCATATGTTATTTTGATGACTTGGCATTTTATACTACTCAAAAATATATAAACCCTACTTATTATAATTCTCTGAAAGTTTTAGAATTGTACATGTTTTATAGCTTCTCATGCATTGCATCCCAGCCAAACACCTACATCAACATAGGTGTCAAGTGCCAAAATAAGTGTCTAGTGACCTAAAGTCATCAAATTTTCAAATGTAACATGTCTTAATGGTCAGCATAAGTGCTTTAACATCAGATGTTTCATGAAAGGATTAGTATATATGCATGATTACTCCTCATTCATTCCTCACCCAACAACTCATAAGGTAACTTACTAAAAGCACTCAATCAAGAATTCAAATGAAAAAATCTACCATGTTCATCCATATTTCCATATTAGGCATAGAAGTAGTATCCACATAGGCTTGAAGTACTAAATGAGCATCCCATGAGACATATTTTCCATGTTACAAGCTAAGTCACTATATGTACTTATTTATCACATATTGCATCCTTATGCACACACAATTCAGCATGTAGGGAATAACTACATAATCTTAAGGCCCTCTTCAGAGTATTGGATATGTAGACATATCCCATTAATAAAGGGGTCCTTGGGGTAGCTCAACATTGTGTGCCTACTATTGACTATTTTGGCCTTGCAGGGCAAAATCGATCTCCTTCTTCCCCTGTTGTTCTGAGCCAGTTTAATTTCTGGTTTGCACAAGTCTTTTAGCAAGAACATGAATCAATTCAACAACATGAACTTTAAACTTGAACTTTGAACCGTCGCTTGGTTTAATCACTTGGTTCAATCACTTTGAACTTGGAAATATTGAACCGTTGAACCATTGAACTATTGAACCATTGTTGGTTCAAGCGGTTGGTTCAAGTGGTTGGTTCAAGAGATTAGTTCAAGTGCTTGGTTCAATCGCTTTGAACTTGGAAATATTGAACCGTTGAACTATTGAACTATTGAACCATTGTTGGCTCAAGCAGTTGGTTCAAGCAGTCGATTCAATTAGTTGGTTCAAACAAATGGTTCAATCACATGGTTTAATCAGACGGTTTAATCAAAGGGTTTAATCAGTTGGTTCAAAGCAGTTGGTTCAAGCGGTCAAATGAATGAGTAGAACACAATATTGAACCATTGAACCATTGAATCATTGAACCAATTGTTGGTTCAATTGATGGTTCAATCGGAAGGTTCAAGGGAGTCTCCCAAAGCCCAAAGGACAAGTGACCTTGTGGAGGGTAGGTAACACTTGTAAAGGGATCAAAGAAAAGGCTGAAGGAATCAAACAAATGGTGATGGGCGTGCGAACGTCAACTTTATGGCAATGAAATAGTTGTTGATCTTTAAATAAAAGGTGTGAACTCGAAGGAATTCAAAGGCTTAAAGCCAAAAGGAAGAAATCATCGAGGAGGGAGTCTAAAGAGCCGAAGAATTAGTAGAAGATAGCCCCTGAAGGACGAAGGCACCAAAAAAGACAAAGCTAGGAAGAGGCAAAAGAGCCAAGTGAAAAAATGGACAAAATAGTCCAAGTGGCAAAGGAAGGTGTCAACTCAAGGAGTTACTCCAGTGGTTGACATAGTATCTACCAAGTGGTCATCAAGGGGCACGAATAGTGAATGGCGTGACCCATTTTTTTCACTTTGCGTTAATGAGCAGATAAACTGCATGAATGCCTTGAAGGAATGGTCTTGTTTGTAGACAAATGACGTGGCCCATAATTTCACATATGATGTTTAATATATCTTAAACACCTA
Source organism: Torreya grandis (assembly GCA_037957365.1). Lineage (NCBI taxonomy): Eukaryota > Viridiplantae > Streptophyta > Pinopsida > Cupressales > Taxaceae > Torreya > Torreya grandis. The sequence continues at coordinate 796,598 of JARHVA010004146.1, read as the reverse complement.
AAATCAAAATAGGAGCCGACACAGCATTATCTATCAAGCGGCTTTCTCTTCCCAATGCTTGGAACGCACATGGGTCATTTGTAAAAGGGTGCCAAAAGGCCTCTTTCTTCCTCTATATATTGAAAACTTCTCATTTTGAGAAAAGGCTCTCATGTGGTAAGGCAAAGCCCTGCCAATTTTCACCTAGAATTAATAGAATACACATTTTTTTACCTCTATTTTGGTTGGATATATCTCTGAGTGTTAGTCTTGTGTTCAGTCATTATTTCCTAATGCTTTCACGGGCTTGATACCAATACACCTAGTATAGACAAAGTGCCATTCCTACAAGTAACAAGAAGATTTGTATCTAGAGCACAGAGGCAGAAGAAGGTTACTAGATAGTGTGCTTTTCCTATAGTGCCTATGGTAAGTTCATTTTTTGTGTGTTTCCATTAAAGCCTCCCTGTTAAGCTCCCTCAGTCTGGCCTTTTCATCAAATAAAGTGTATGTATGTGTTATTATGGTTCAGAGTGTAAGTATGAGTAGATCAAACTTGTTTGGTGCATCACCCTCTTAGGTTAGGTCTTATTTTTTAGTAATCCTTCTCTCTTTTCACCCCCCCCATTTTATATATATATATATTAACAACTTACTGGAATAACTCAGATGCATTAAAGGGAGCTAGCCCTTATCTAGAGACTCTCCTCTTAGTTTTGCTAGACCCACAGGCAAGAGAGGAGTTTCCATTGTGATGCTTGGAAGACAGGAGATCATCCTCCTGTCAAGGGTGCAATATACAACATCAACACTTACTAACCCATTTTTTTCACAGTCACTCCAAGAGTGAAGAATCTAGGGTTTGTTCATTTGGCAAGGAATGACAACCTATGAGTGAGATTTGAGTACACCAAAGCATGGCTGATAGAAAACCTATAAGGTTCTAAGTGGTCACATTCAGATCCAATCAATATTATGTACTAAACACTTTCATCCAAGTTAGACATGTGTGTTCACATAACCATCTAGATGAGACACAAGTGTCTAAGGCCAGAGAGTGTAAATTTCTAGAATATGGTGATTGATTTAGAATTCAAATAAAATCTACTTCAATCCTATTCCATATCAAATATACATGCACATAGTAAACTAGTTAATTAATATTGTTTTTCATTTGTTACAATATCAATCAATGATTGTACTTTCCCTTTTTAGTATATCTCATGATTTAAATTTAAAATATTATTTATCTAATTTTTGAATTAATTGGTATACTATAGATTTGTTTATAACCCTTATGTTTATTCATTTATATATTCTTAACCCTATATTATATTGGCACGTCTTAATTTAAGGTTAAACATTTGATGAACTTGGCCTCTTAGCATTCTTTTGAAAACCTAGCCTAATCTAGGATTTCAAACCTCATATGGTTTCAGCTTGTTATGGTGACCCTAACCCTTTGTCTCCAAACCCTAGTTGACCTAGGGTTTCTTGATTTAATTTTTTTTCTAAATTATGATTACTAATTTTAAAGTTTTAAAAAATTAAAAATTAGAAATTATTTTCCTAAAATTATGATGAATATGGATACATATTTTGAGCATTTTTCTTTCAAATATCTCATTGTGTTCATTCCTTGTTGTCTTTTCTACATTGTTATAAATTTCAAAACAACCAAATTAGAGAATGATCCTAATTAGGATAAAAATCAAAATTCTCTTTACCAATCTTGTTGTAATAATATTGAACCTCTTCCTCCAAACCCTAAAGAGGGTGATAGCAGCCATCCTTTTAACTAGGTTCATGTTATCGTTCCTTCAAGGGGTAAGATAGATGGTACATCTATACATTTTTAATCTAAAACACCTAGGGTTTATGCTTTTGAATCCCTAAAAATCAAATCACCAATATGAGCAAATTAATAAAAGAGTTATAAAATTAGATTACATACCTATAGAATCCAACATATGCTAGTGTTAATCACGTGTTTTCATCTCCATCTACTAATGTTGTGCCCAATGACATTTCGTATCTAAATGAAAATCTACAATAATATATATATATATATATATATATATATATATATATATATAACAAGTGATTAAAAAGTGAACAAAAATAATAAGAGTCCAAGTGAAATCTTAAAATAAATGTTTTGAAACAAAAGTAATTCAACTACCACATCCACATCTTGTAAGGAGATCCAAATATTGTTGTGCATTCGTAGAATGCATAGGCATCATACAAATTATTGTTTTGATTTAAAGCACAAACTAAAAAAGATAAATGATAGTGGTGATCATATCATTGATTCGTCAATCAAGCAACCCACTCACATTATGATTACCTCTCCAAAAATAAAAGTACAAAAATAAAAAATATGGGTACCAAAAGATAATTTAGAACAAAATCAGTTGAAAATGAAATAATTAGATCAAGAAAAGAACACAAATCTACCTATCCATAATGATACTCATCTTTCAAAATAATAAGGTTTTGGACAACAATATCTACAACACTTTGGTTATCATGGTTAAGGATTGGGAAAACATTCCCAATGCATAACTCATCCTATCTCTGCAATAAGGTTTTGGACACTTTGGTTATCATGGTCAAGGATTGAGAAATAATTCCCAAGGCATAACTCATCCTATCTCTGCATTTGATATAATGATTTTTAAGGCTTGGATATAGTGGAAATACTAATGTAAATCATTTAAATATATATGTTATCAATGCAAAAGAGTAAGAACCTACAAATGATAACAAATCAAAGAGTAAAGTGGAAATAAAAAGGTAACATTACAAAAAGAGCAATGGGCACATTGAATATTTAAGACAAGATTTATAAAAAAAGAGGTCAAAAATCAAGAGACACTTGACAAATCTAATGCTCCAAATATGGATATAAAGAAGGAAAATACAAGCCTATCTTCAAATCAAGCCAAATTTGCTGCTCATATAGATGGTAAACAATCTTAAAATGAGTAGTTCAACAAACTATGTTCAGATCCATTTGGTAAAGTACCACATAATATATTCATACCTACAAAACTTAGCACCTATCGATTGATTCCATCACTAATAAATGATAAACCAAATGTAGATAAATGCAAACCAAAGATACCAATTTCAAACTTACCAAAAGAACATGATACACTATTTGATCTTATTATGCACGCATATGAAACATCTACTTAAAGAAAGGTTATACTTATTCCACTCTTCTTAGATTCTCATTCTTATCTTAAGATCATAAGATATTTTTTACTTTCAAATATTTCAAAAATACCAAAAAATCCAAACATTCAAAAATCCAAAAATATTTTCAGCATTTACATATTTTATTATCTCCTTGGCATCTATGTTGTTAGTTCTATGTTGGTAGATGGCATATCATTATTTTATATATATACATATGTTTCATGCATATTTTGAGTGTGATATAGGCATAGCTAGGCACATGATCTATGCACTTTCAGATGTTGGGCCTTTCCTCTACTCATGTCAAATGGACATTGGGAGGATCCACTTTTTTTTATCATAATAGACCTAAGTTATATTATTCTATGATCATTTTTCATTATCATTTATGAGCTTATATACTTATACATGCCTTTATCCATGCTTATATCTTTGACAATGTATTTGATATGTTATGTTAACATTTTTTGCTAACACATATATCCAAGGACTTGTATGATATGTTCATGTTGATTGGTTATGTTCCATGTTTTCTTTTTATGCACTTCTTTAAGTGTTTTGCCTTGATTTATATTGTCTTGCTTGTTTGAGAATTTGAATATGATCTATTATTTGTGGCCCCATACTTTTGTTCACTTACTTTGACATTTGAATATGTCATTACTTTTTGTATGGACATTTGAATATGTTATTGTTTGCCTTGTAGATACTTGACTAAGTCATGTCCCTTTGATTGTGTGGAATTTGAGTATGCCACTTATTTGAGGTCCCTTTGGACCATTATATTTTGATTTGATTTTGAGTGATCTTGTGTGTGTGCTTGATTGTTTGTTAAAGTTAATTTTTTAAAATCTATATGTTGCCATGATATATATCATACATATTAGGCCTTGATGTGATCATATTATGTGTTATTTAATGATATATTTACATAGACATGTTTCTTCTATATGTTACATGATACATTCATATATTAAACAGTTATCTTATCCTTTTGAGGTAAGGTGACTACCAGTTTCTACTTCTCCTCACCTCAAAAAGGGGGTGTATCATTGGGGGCATATCATAGAGTTATGACCTCCACATTATTCATAATTTTAGATTCAATGAAGGCATGTTATGGAAACATGTTCTCCACACTTATACCAGTTCTCAATTTTAGATTTCAATAGGAGCATGTCATGGGAACATGTCTTCCACACTCATAAATTTTTAAATTGGTCAAATTACACAATTATATGATTCAAATACATATTTATGGTAGAATTTTATACATTCATACCATTGTTATACCTAGGTTTTAGCTTGAGACATATATGAGGTTCACACTCCATGCAAAGGGCACCTTAAATTTCAAAATCAAAATTAGTTTCAGATTTCAAATACTTATATGGACTTTAGCATACACTACAATGGACATTAGGAATTATTATTGAGTCAACCTATTATAGTAGTTGGTTCACTTTTAGTAAGGTTGAGGTGATAAAATCACTCAATATTACCAAGTTTATAGGATGGAGTGAGAAAATCATCCACCCTCACCAAATTTATAGTGTGATTTGACTTAGATCACTCATGCTCCCCAGATTATAGGTATGATTGGGTTGCATAATTGAGTTAACCTCAACTATCAAGTGGAAACTCGCCTTTTCTCTAAGGTTGGTGGTAATTTATCCTCCAATATTTATACATATGTAATTTTAGCTTTTAATTTTGTCTTAATCTCAGTTTTAATGATTCAAAATGAAACATCTTTTTAAATCAAATTTCTAATAGGCAAGACAGTTGCATTAATACATGTGTAATTCCTAGTTCTTTTTACTTTTAAACATTTCAAATGTTTTTGATTTCATATTATATGCATTGATTATATACGGTAACATGTTCTTGGTTACAAGTCAGTCACCAGCAAAACACTCAATTTGGACTCATGCAAAGATAAGGTGTGTTATACACACCAAAGTACGCATTTATTTTATTTTAAACTAGTAATTTCATTACTACATTAAATGAAAAGAAAATGTAGACAATCTAAATTATATATCACCTTAGTCTTTTATACTTGGAAATTAGTTCTCATGGTTATACCCTTCAATTCTTAGACCTTTCTGCTACCAAAAGGCTTGCATCCATTATTTATTATGTCTATTCTTTATCTCTTAGTTTGAACATATGTTTTTATGATGACTAGGCCTTATATGTTGCTAAAAAATATATAATCCTTCTTATTATCATCCTTTACAAGTTTTAGACATGTACCTATTTTCCATCTTCCCACATAATTAGATCTCATCCAAACGCCTATGTCAATATAGGTGTCCTATGCCAAACTAAGTGTCCATTGCCCTAAAGTCATTCAATTTGTAAATGTAAAATGTCTTTATGATCAGCCTAAGTACTTTAACGTGGAATATTTATTGAAATGATTATTATATATGAAGGATCAATCTTCATTCATTCCTCACCTAGTATAAGTATCCCATATTCATCCATATTTCTATATTAGGCATAGGAGTAGTATTCTCATAGGTCTTAAGTCCTAAAGGATCACCCCATGAGCTATATTTTATAAGTTACAAGTTATGTCACTCTATGCACTTATTTATCACACATTGCATCCTTATGCACACATAATCCAACATGTACATGGGAGAAATACATAAGTTTAAGTCCCTCTTTGAAGTATTGTCTATCTAGGTAGCACCCATTGATAGAGGGGTTCTTGAGGCAACTTGGGGTAGCTTGACACTATGTGTCCACTAACCCATTTTTACCACAGTCACTTTAAGGGTGAATTATTTAAGTTTTGATCATTTGACATGGAGTGACAGTCTATTAGTGAGATCTTATTACACTAGATTAAAGGTGATAGTCAACCTAGAGGGTTATAGGTATTTATATTCATATCTAGTTAATATATTATGTATTATACACCTGCATCCAAGTTAGACAGTTAAGTCGATACAACCATCCATATCTGACATAAGCATTCTAAGCCACAAAATGTAAATTTTTAAAATATAATAATTGATCTATAATCTAGATATAGACTAATTCTAGCCTATTCCATATCAAATTTACATATAAATAATAAACTAGCTAAGTACTCTTGTTTTCTATTTATTGCAATATCAATCAATAGTTGTACTTTCCATTTTTAGCATATCTCAACATTTAGATTCAAAATTTTGTTTATTCAAGTTTGAAATTAATTAGCTTGCTATAGATCTATTTATCACCCTTGTGCTTATTTATTTATATATTTTTAAGCATATACTATATTGATCCATCTCAATTTAAGGTTAAATAGTAAATTTTATCTTCAGTGCATTGGATAAGATGTTCCTATTGGGTTTTTGTAACTTAGGATGGAATGGTGTTGTTGCCACCATTTTAACCTTTGCATCCATATTTGAATGAATAGATATTTTAATATGTACAAGATAAAAGTGTTCATCAGTATATTAGGGTGGTAAATATTTATTTTCAAGAGAGACGTTATGTTTTGTCCATTTGATTGGGCTTATGATAGAGGCCACATAGGGTAGTTTGATAGTGTTAGATTAGGTTGTGGTATATAAAATTTGTAAAAAGATGATTGTATCAAGGAAACTTTATTAACAAGTCAAAAAGTGAGATAACATCACTAGAGTGAGTCCCAATATTAGATAACATTGATATTGATTGCATGCACTCCCTTTGAATTATTGTAGGTGAAATGTTTATTTTTAAGGATAAAGGTAAGTCTTGATTGATGATATCCTTTGATGGTATCTTTACTATCAAAGGTAATAATATTTACATTGTTTATTAGATATTTCATGATATCCTTAAAATAATTCAATGTTATATCACTTCATATTTGGGTTTTTGCACAATGTTTCATATAATATATCTTTATAGATAGTGAATTGTTTCACAAGGTCTAGAATTGAGATTATGGTATGTGTATTAACAAGATCATATCCATTAGATTTTATTAACAGATTAGGTGCAAGATGAACTTATTGTATAGGATCCATATCAATATAATAAGAATTTTAAAGATAGGTTTTATTTTTATCTAGTTTTAAAACACCCTCTTTATATGGACCAATTTCATTATTGTGCTTTATTATATATTTGATTGGCCTAATAATGTTTGTGGAATAAAAATCAAGTACTACCATCATATATTGTACCATCAAATAAATAGTAGATGTATCCATATTAAACATGATTTTAGAAAAATGAATTATAATTTTTAAATTTTGAAAACTTTGAAATAAAAATTAGAATTCAATAAAATAGTAAATTAGGAAACCCTATGTCAATATAGGGTTTGGAGACCAAGCATCAGGTTCACCAAATGTTTAGCCCTAAATTTAGATATGTGGGGAATCTAGGGTTAAGAAATATATAAGATTTATAACATAAGGGTGATAAACTAATCTATAGTAGGCCAATTAATAGAAAACTTAGATAAATAATATTCTAAATTTATACAACTAAGATTGTTAAAAATAGTAAAGTACAACTATTAAAATATATTGTAGTAAATAAGAAACAATGGTAGTTATTTGGTTTAATATTCACAAACAGATATGGATTGGAAAAAAGTGTAAAGTATATAAGATTAGTGTTTTGGATCAGTCAATAGAGTTTGGAAATTATAATTTTCTGTCCACAAACACTACCATCAGATCTAGACACTACCATTGACGTTAGTGTCTAACTATGATGAAGGTGTCTATTAAAAAATAATGATTAGATTAGGATGCATCCAACTTCATTTTTATGTATTTTATTTCACCTTTCTATTGGTGTATTCAAATCAAGGATATATGTTGTCACTTTTCACTTATTGATCAAACCATAACTCTTCACCCTTCTTCACCCTTGGAATGAGTATTTCTAAAAAATAGGTCAGTGGGATCATGGTGTCAATTTATCCCAAAGACCCCTTTATTAATAGGCATTGCCTACATGTCCAATATTTCAAGTAGGGCCTTAGACTTATGTAGTTCTCTCTTATGTTTGGGAAAGTGTGTGCACTTGGATGAAATATACTATATGAAGATACATGCAGTGATCTAGTTTGTAATTTAACAAATATCACTCAGGGTTTCATCTTTGAATGCTTCAAACCTATGATATGATTGATCATATGCTTGATATAAAAATAGGGATGAATATGTTAGAATAGATTATTTATGCAGTCAATTGATTTAGCTTTAGTAGTGTTTTGATTGGTATTTTTTACATATAAAATGAGAAGGCTTAGACTTGTATTTATACCACACCTTTTGAAAATATCTCATGGTAGGGTTCAATAAGACAATTAGCTTGACCCATGATTTTTGATCATTCAGTAATTTGGATGAATTTCAGCTACTATACACTAGATAAGGATTTGGATAGTATTGTGGGTGGTAGTGTCCTTTTATTATCGGTAGTGTCCAAAAGGATAAAAAATAGGTATGGATCTCAAATTGACATCAAAGGATGTTTATCACATTTTAATATTTTTGTAAAATACAATGGACCTCAATCATTAAAATGATATGGATAGGACTAAGAGATAAGCATTTAGCCATAGAGAGATGGTGAATGTGAGTCTTTCGATAGCGGAGACGTCTAGAACTAAAGGGTAGAGCCCTGATTGATATTTGTCAAATGTAAAAAATTGAAATGCTATAAATATTTAGTTTTAGTATCTATATCTTCTAACATTTCATTGAAAAACATCCCCACTCCAACTAAATTTAGCATTACAAGCAGTTACTTCCATGCATCTGTCCAAAACTGATATAAGATATGGTACATAAAATGGTGGACACATTATAGGGGATTACTGATCAATTGAATGATAGGAAAAACAAATGTCAAGTTGAAATTGCAACACATAATAAGTAATAAGGGGAGTTATAATGATGAGGGAAAAAACACAAATGAAAATACATTGTAAAAGATTACTTGAATTTTAATTGTTTGAGGTTACATTACAAATGCTTTTGTATAGTTTTACTAGTAGTAGTCTAATTTGTCAGTTTAAAACTTTGATGTATATGCCTTGGGATTTTTTGTAATTTTTTATCACAAACTCTTTTTAAATCTTTTTTATAATGGTGAAAATCAAATATATTGTATTAAAATTTGAAATTTTACACCTATCTTGTAGACACTCATATTTGGAAAATTTCCATTGCAACATAAAAAAAATCATTTGAGGAGGAAATCATATGCTTCATACTAATATTATAATTATTTGAATCAATTCAATTAAATTTTTATATAATTTTAATATAAAGGCTTAATAATATAATTCACATTTTTGTATATTTTTTGTATTATGCACAACCTTCATAAGAAATGGATGTTAAATCACACACAATGTCTACATACAAGGTTTGGCATAACTGCAAATTTGAATCCATATCTCAAATTGACAATCCATATTAGCCCTTAATATTAAGCTTTTTAAGTTTGATCTATATTAATCGCAGGTCGTATTTAACATTCTCATTTTTATACCTTCCATAAATAAGTTATAAAATGCCCATTATTGTAATAAATACCACTTATTGGCATATAGAACTTTGTAGTTAATATTATGTTTTATGATGGTGATCAGATTCTTGGTAACACTTATTATTCATTCGTGTGTGTGTGTGTGTGTGTGTGTGTGTGTGTGTGTGTGTGTGTGTGTGTGTGTACACCCACACACACACACACACATTTATACATATATACATACATATGTAGATATACATATATACATACATATGTAGATATACATATATACATACATATGTATATATGCATACACACACACACACACACAATGTTAGCATTTATTTTATAGCATTTGATACTTATATGATGTTTATCTATCATTTATTTGATTATATGATGTTTTTATTTATATTTATTATGTTTTAAATTAATATTGTTGATGTTTTGTTTCTATTTTTAGTGTATTCAAAGATGAGATGTATTAATACTAATTAGGAAAAAACTCTTAGATATCATTGCAGGATGAGTAACACTCAAGTTAGAGAGAGATATAGGCATATAACATCTTTAGTACATATCATCTCTTGTGAGTTGGTTATTTGATTTCATTTTAGGTTCTGATGTTTTCATTATCTATATCGGACCCCCTTGTCAATTTCTTATCTCTTTTATCTAGATTACTTTAGTCTTGTCATAATGTATTGATTATACATACATATTTCATTGTTAAAGGCAAGTCATATTTCAAATGGGATTGAAGACACAACATGGTATCCTTTGGATATAAGCATATTTTTGTTTTGATAATCGTAGTCCTAGTTTATTATCATTATTATAAGTTCTTGTTACTTCAAAGAGATTAAAAAGGTTATGAAGTAGGTTATAACTTGAGGCGAGTGGTAAGGATTGTCTTATGTTTTTTTATTTGATAGGATAAATGGGGAGGGTTTTGATGGGACCCCCAACCCAATACAAGGCTACAAAACCAACGCCCTAACTAGTCGAACCCAAAAACACACACCAATGCATCCACCAAAACAACAAGGCCTTAACCATATAATAAGATTAATCCTAAACTAGCAACAAAAAATATGCCAACAATCCACAAAATGACTAACCTTCAGCCAATAAGTAACAAATAAATGAAAGTAGATAAAGTAGATAAAGGGATTTAGGCATAAGTTGCTAAATGGGGTGAGGGAGAGTTGATAAATTAAACAAGGGTAAAGTTGCCTATTTTCATAGCTTTAAATGGGGGTCTGAAAGAAGAAAGAAATAAGTGGGTGGGATTAAGAACATTAGTGTAGAAAGGTTAATAGTGTTAGATTGGTTGTGGTGCAGGTGCGTGAGTGTATCCAAATGAGGGACTAGGTCCTGAAGGATTTTATGGATTGTCAAGACCAGATGACAAACATGGAGTGGTGTCAGATGGAAGTGGCTGGCTTAGGGACCATGAAGCATTATCAACATTTACCATAGGATGCAACTATGATTATGGCCCTCATTAAGAGATGGGACCTAGCCATAAACACATTATTACTCCCGACTAGTGAGATGTCGATATTACATGAGGACATCTATAGGATCACGTGGCTATTGATTCAAGGGGAGCCAATTTACCATACAAAGGTCAAGGAGTGAGAGGATTTTATGGAGTGGTTATTTGGTGATGATCAGTAGGCAACTAGATTTCACATGGGGGGTTTGTGTTATGGGTTGTTATATTAGGGGGGCCCATATGATAGATGTTTGATGACTATGATGATGATGGGGATCTCTTGATTCACTATTCGAGACTCAAGCAGTGGTTGATTCCCTTCTTTGTTACTAGGATTACTGATAGAGATGTTACTTGGAGGCATACTTTTTGAATGGACCCCTTTACTATTGGTACAAATTTATAAAGAGCTATGGGCATTTAGAGTGAGGAGATGTTATGGCATCATCATTGGGTTCATGTTCCACTACTAGGTGTATAAGCACATATGCGTGTTGAGGCTGGTTAGGTTGCCATGGGATGGATTCACACCTATAGAATATAGAGTTAGTTTCATGTGATGGCATGGAAACCTTGCACACTCAGGAGCAGGAGGTGGAGCTAGAGATGTGGAGTGGTTCTAGGGTCGATTGGATAGCTTGGTTGTGATTGACATTATATGAATGCCATATTTGGATTGGTTAATATGGATAGGATACAAGTATCACACCCTATCACTATAGAGATGGTGATGGGCTTACGGTAGGAGAGATAGGGAGACTGAGAGGATCTCAATTGATCAAATCAGGAGACAGTTTAGTCTTCTACAAGATATACCTCCAGATGTGCCTCATTATAGGAGGGAGGATATAGAGTAGGACTTGCCAGAGCCACATCTAGAGGAGGGGTTGCCAAATTTTGAGGAGCTATAAGATAGAGCTCCTATTGATGATGTCAGAGCCACTAAGAGATATATAGGTTGGTACCAAACTAAATATGTGGCTTCTAACTTTGGATGGGGAGATGATAGACAGGGGCCTATAGATGTTGATCTAACATAGGCACAAGATGAAAGTGGAGGTGATTAGATAGTGGCAGACCTTGCAGTGGCCCAGGCTTAGGTGGCTATGTTGCAAGCCTAGATTATTGTTTTATAGGGACAAGTTGCCACCCAAATAGGTGAGAGAGACCAGGTGAGGGCCATCCTTGCGGCAATCACTCAAGAGAGGGGTGCTCTATGTAGAGGGTGGTGGTTGTTGGAGGAGCAGAAGTAGTGGACTCAGTTATAAGGATGTGGTACATAGCTACCATTGAGGAGCTTAAATATTATGAGGCTATTGTATTTACCTAGTTACCTGATACTATGAGGTATGGTGATTACAAGAGTAGCTTGGCAGGTGGTCCAGTAGTGGCTACACTAGGTCAGGGGGCAACTTCTACATTATAGGCAAGGACAACAGGGAGTCCACCACTAGATGGTGGAGTAAGTGTAGGTAATCCAGGTGTAGGTGGTTTAGATACAGGCTCATGATGAGATTTTACATTTTTTTGATATGTATAGATGTCTTTTTATACTGACCTACATGTCAAAGATACAAGATGTACCTATGAAAGAGAGAAATGGATTATGTGCATTATGATGTGTTATGACTTTGATGATTCTGATTATGATTATGGATCACTTTATGATTATGGCATGTTATCTTGTTCATGATATGATGATGTTATGATGGTTATTTTATTGTGATGTTATATGCATATGGATGGATTTATGATCATGACATTTATTAGGATGATTTTTATGTTTATCATGGTTATGGTGAGTATGAGATGGATTATGACATGTTATGTTCTCATTATGTTGATTATGATGATAGTGATATGATTGATTATTAGGATGATATTATGTGATGTGTTTATAATGATTACAATGATGTATAAAATGTTATAATGATGTTAATGGTAAGTATGTGATGGTATATTATGCTGATGATCACTTATGGTTGCATTTATTATGAGGAAATGATATTGAAGTTGGTAAATATGATGATGTGTTATTGATGATCTCGACAACATTGATGATGTTTATTGTTATGATTATGATTATGGAAATTATGTTAATGGTTATTATGTGGATGTTTAATGTCTTTAGGATGATGATGATGATTTAAATTAAATGTTGGTATTTTGATGTGCCTTATGATTTTTGACTTAAAATGATGGGTGGGATACAGTCATGATTTTTATGATTTAAAAAATAGCTTATTTGTATTGGATTAGGATGTTTAGAATAGGTGAAGACACAAGAAAGCATAACCATGTCAAAAAGAATGCCAAAAGGGCTCAAATGTCACTAGAAATGAATAAGGAGTAGGTATGTCACTTTGATTAGGAATAACTAAAAAAAATGAACCCATAGGTGGATTGACTTAGGGAACACAAGTCAATCAAACACTTCACAAGAGCATGTTTAGATTGATAACAAGGTTGTCTTGATCACTGTGTATCAAGTAAGCTCATAATCCCTTGAGTTCAGAGAGGAATGAAAGCAATAGGGGTGAAGGGTAAATGGTTTAAGAGTTAACCTCATGTGGGTTATCTTGCCCCTTTTATAGGTGACCAGAGGGTTGAAAGAGACAAGTCCATGCCATAGAATAATGTGTAGACTGATCAATGTGAGAAGTTTATGAATTCCATATAGAGGATCCAATTGTGGCATGACGATATTAAGAATGGCAATTTTAACAGTTGATTGCAGCTTACTTATGTTGATTTTGATAGAATGTGTCTTATTGAATTTGAGTAGGTGATTGAATTTGATCGATGCAAGAAGCTTCAAGTATTATTTTTGCTTAGCCATACTTCAAGGGAATGGTCTAAAATTTTGACTTTATAACTATCCTTCAAGGGAGCAGCGTATTTTTAAGTAATTTGGGAATATAACGGTAGCTATCCTTCAAAGGAGTAGTCTGTATTTGTTTTGAGGATAATGATTTGGAATATAATATTTTTTGACATGGCCAAGTCTATGATTCCCAAGGATCTACCTTTATAGAGGTAAGACTTTTGCACAAGAGATAAATGATAAATGGGAGGAAGAGTTTGAGAAATGATTGACCATGGGATTCCATCTATTGAAAGACAAAAAGTATCCATGAGAAGCATGTTATAGGTATAGCCATGGTACCCATACTTAGGATCAGGGGTAGATGTTTGTGATGGGTAAATCACATGGTGCTATTTTGAAATCAATCATTCTTAACGATGAAAGAGGGATAAAAAGGAGGGTATAAACTCATAAACCCAACAATGAGCCTAAGTTAGACACAAAAGTGAATGTGATCCTATTTAATAATAGAAATGATGTAGATACGAAGCGTTGATAGGATCGAGATTTGGTTTACCCTTAAGAGAGGATAAATGGTAAGCACCAAATCCATACTTATGGGTTATAATATAAGGTCCTAACCAATTAAAAGTGAACTTGCCCTTCTCAGTCTTTGCCATGTTGGTGACATGTTGGTTTTCTTTAAGGACAAGGTCACCAATGCTTATTATGGCACATTTTATTCACTCCTGATAGACATGAAGATGATTAAGTGCAACCCATTGATGTTCATCAAGAAGTTCTAGTCATGTGAGGCATTCTTAGCAATAATCACTCTAAAAAAGAATGTCGTGCAAGGAGATGTAGAGAGATGGAATTTAAACTTACAGAGGTAGAATTGCCTCAGCTCCATAGATGAGGGAAAAAGGTGTAGCCCCCATGGCAGTTTAGATAGTAGTGTGATAGGCCCATAAAGCGAATGGGATGTGGAGGTGTCAATCTCGACCAGAAACACTAACCACCTTGGTGAGCATTTTGATGAGGGTTTTTTTGGAAGCTTCTGCCTGTCCATTAGCTTGTGGATGATAAGGTGAAGAGAAGCTTAAATCAATGCCAAAAGAATCATAAAGTTCTTAGACTTTTTTATTTTTGAAAGACTTGTCATTATCAATGATAATTTTATGAGGGATATTGAAGTGGCAAATGATATGGTGATATATAAACTCAATGATCTTCTTGACCTTGGTTGATATAAGTGGAATAGCTTCTACCCACTTGGTGAAATATTCTATAGTCATGATGATATATTGATGCCATTACAAAGAATGGGGGTTAATTTCCCTAATAAGATCAAGGCCCCATTGTGAGAAAGGCCAAAAGTCTTGAGATATTTGGAGAATATGAGAAGGCACGTGATAAAGGTTGGCATGTTGTTGACATTTGACACATTTGTTTACATAGTCACAACAGTCATGGTTAAGTGTAGGTCAATAGTAGCCAAGGTAAAGAATACGCTTGGTGACAGCCATGCCACTAAAATATCCTCCACAAATACCATCATGGGATTCTTTAATGATGTGAGAGGCTTCATGGTTATGAAGGCAATGAATAAGAAGGTCATTGAAGCCTCTATTATAAAGGATGCCTCCTAGTATGATATAACGAGGGGTTCCTTGGATGAAAGCACTTTGAGCATTCCTTGAAAGATCAGGTTGGAAAACACCAAGGTTAAGATAATCAAATGTTTGGGTATACCAAGTGTCAGAAGGGGATGTGTCCACTCTAAAAATGGTAGGAAGATCATAGCTTTGTAAGATAAGATGGGCTGACAAAATGGTAGATGGTAATAAAAAGTTTAGATTCGGTGGGTTGAGATGGTATTTGGGAAGCAAGAGAGGCCATGGTATCAACAAATTTATTGGTTGATTAAGGGATGGATTGGATGGCATGATGATCAAACAAGGCCAAGAGGGTGTCTACAAGTTGCTTGTACTTTAAGAGAACATCATTTTTACATTGATAAGCTCCTATGACTTGGTTGATGACAAGTTGATAATCCCCAAAGATGCTAAGCGTTTTGATTCCCAAAGCCACGATAGTTTGAAGATCGATGACTAAGGCTTCATATTTGGCCATGTTATTGGTAAAATCAAAGTCAAGATTAAAATAAATGGGAAGAGGTTCTCCATTAAATGGGATGAGAATCACGCCACCCCCCCCCCCCCCCCCACCATTTTGGCATTTAGAGCCATTGAAAAACATAGTCATTTGATAGGGGGGCTCTTTAAAGGAAAGAGTTGTTATAGATTCATCTGATAAGGTAAGTGGAAAGGGTTGCTTGTCAGGTAGAGGGGATTCTTCTATTTGGTTAGCAATGACTTGTCCTTTGATGGACTTTTATAGGAGAAACTCAAGATTAAACTCAGCTAGAAGCATGAGCCACTTATCCATATGTTGGTTTTGATATGGCTTAGAGTGCATGTACTTGAGAGGGTCAGTGTTAGTAATGACAAAGGTTTTAGGATTAAGGAGATAATGTCGAAGCTTGGAGGTGACAAAAACTAAATCAAGGAAAATTTTCTCAAGATGGGTATATCAGGTTTCATATTCGATCAAGGTACAACTGATGTAATAAACGGCCTACTCTTTATTTTGGTTTTCACGATGAGTGAGCATGGCTCCCAAGGAATGATCACTAGTGGAAATGTACAGATAAAAGGGTTGATCTTATTTAGGGGGAATGAGCAGAGGTGGAGAAAGAAGATATTCCTTGATTACATTAAAAAAATTGACATTCATCAGTCCATTTAAAGGATACATCTTTCTTTAAGAGGTGGTGAAAAGGTTGACAACGATCAGAATGCTAAGAGATGAAGCATCAGATTGACTAAAATTTGACTTGTAGGCTACAAAATTGCTTCAAGTTAGTGGGAAGAGGCATCTCCAAAATGAATCTTTGGTAGGGTCTACTTCTATTCCATGAAGGGAAATGATAAAACCTAGTAGTTTGCCTGATAAGACCCCAAAGATGCACTTCTTGGGATTATCCCTGACATGATAGTGAATTAAGTGTTCAAAGATGATTGTAAGAACAACAAGATGATCTTTGTGATGCTTAGATTTCCCCAAGATATCATCAATATAATGCTCGATAATATTATAGATTAGATCATGGAAGATATAGGTCATGGCTCGTTGATAAGTGGCTCTAGCATTCTTTAGTCCAAGGGGCATAACCTGGTAGAAAAAAGTTCCCCATAGAGTGATGAAAGAGGTTTTCTATTGATCTATAGGAGTGATCAAGATTTGATTGTATCCTAAGAAACCATCCATAAGGGATAGCATTTCATGGTCAACCATGAGATCAACAAGTTGGTCGATGTTAGGTAGGGGAAAGTTATCTTTTGGGCAAGCAAGGTTAAGATCACAAAAGTCAATACAAAGGTGAAGGTCCCCCTATTGGATTGATGATGGGAATGACATTAGAGACCCATTGTGGTTAGTTAATGGGTTGGATGAAATTAACAAATAAGAGGCATTGAAGTTATTTAACAAGAAGAGCTATGTGGGGATGTATACAATGAAGTTTTTACTGAATTGGCTTAACTTTAGGATGGGTAATGATGTTATGGAGAGCGATGAAAGGATCGATTCCAAGAATGTCTTGGTAAGACCAAAGAAATGATATGATATGGTCATGGAGGAAAGAAGGATAAGCTTGCTACTCTTCAAGAGACAAAGATTGGCCTATCTTAATGATACGAGGATTCTCCTTGGTACCTAAGTTAACATCAATAATTTATTAATTTGACATGGTTTGGTTTTCAGGAGGGAGAGATTTATGGATAGAAGAATCCCCCACACCAGGGTAGGTGAGCATGGAATCAGCATCTTGATGTTGGACAATGTGAATGGTGGGTGAATCATGCATGATCATCTCAGGGTGGATGAGAGAAAGGGTTTTAGTTTGACCACCTTCTTGATAGGTCAATGGGCCTAAACTAATGGTGTTGATAAAAAA
Organism: Torreya grandis; assembly: GCA_037957365.1. NCBI lineage: Eukaryota > Viridiplantae > Streptophyta > Pinopsida > Cupressales > Taxaceae > Torreya > Torreya grandis. Next base: position 778,592 of record JARHVA010004146.1, on the reverse strand, counting down.
AATTAAATGGGATGATGTCAGAGTCCTTGAGTTGGGAAGATGGTCTAGGTAAGGATGGAGTCTCTTCTATGGGGGTAGCATTAGGTTTCGGTGATGTGGGTTCTTCTAGTGGTTAAAACCCAAGCCCAAAGAACTCATGAGGTTTCTAAGTTTTGATGATGGGTAATTCATGAGTTCCCTATTCATAGAGGCCCATACCAAACCATTTCCAAGCAAAATGATGAAGATAGGTTCTGACAAAGGCTAGATTACTTAGATAATAAAAATTGGATGTGAAAGGTTGAACATATGGAGTGGTGGTGGGAGTGAGGAGTGGTTGATCAAGTCCCCCATAGAAAAAATGGGTTCAATTATTAGGGAGCCCAAAGGGGATGATGGCTCTGATATTGGGGTCATAAAATGGGTCATTTTGCAGATTCCCATATTCATATGGAGTGGGAAGAGCATCCAAAACCAAAAGTTGATATTCTCTAAGGGAGAGATGATAAAAAGTGGATTACATTGGGTCCTTGATCATAATTTGAGAAGAGGGAATGGTTGAGCTTGTTAATGCCTCATCATCATTGAAGGTATAGGTATAAAGGATCTAGGTTGGAGAAGGAGTTTCAGTTAAAGTGGCTAGCAAGGGAGATGAAGAAGGAATGATAACATCATTGGGTTGATATTTCATGTTGCAAGAGGCAAAAGGACTTGGGTCAGCTGTGATTGTAATGATTTGATCCTCATGCTCAAACTTATCACATCAGTGCAAGGTAGAAGGGATGCAATACATGGCTCAGATCCAAGGATGTCCAAGTAATATACTGTATTGTAACTTGCCTTTAATGACATATAATATCTCAAGAATGGCGCGAGGTCCCAAATGGATATGAAGAAAAATGGTCCCTAATGTGGTGGTCATGGTATCATTGAAATAACAAAGGGCCATTAAACTTCCAAAAATAATGTTTTTAGGCAATTTCAACTAATCATATACATGGGATGAGATGATATTGATGCTTGCTCCCCCATCAATCATTACTCATTTGATGAGAGTTTAATTAATGTATGCAATGATAAATAGGGGAAGATTTGGATCTTTCTCTTAGAGGGGTGGAATCTCAAAATATTGGAAGGTGATGAGGGCAGAATGGCAAAGAACTCCAACAAAGGAGGCCAGAGGCTGTGGGTCATCTAGTTGGATCTCTATAGAATGAAAAGATTCCATTAATGCCTAATGATGTTTGGGTATGGTACTGATTAGATCATAGAGGCTCATTTTGGTCAGCATTTGGTGGAGTTATTTCAACATGAGCCATTGGATGAATACAGTAGGGTTAGAAGGTGGAGCCCCTAGAATGGAGACTTTAGGTTTGGATGGTTACGAGGGTGAGGGTGAATAAAATGAGATTTGGTCAATGGGTTGAGAGGCTGAAGGGTAAGTCCAAGGGATGGAGACTTTGGCTTTCTCCATATCCTTTTGTTGGGCCTAAGAATGGGTCACCATATGAATGGTATGAATGAGGGGTTCAGGCATTTTCTTTGGTTCCTCCCCTTCATTCCTAGGTGAGGGGAAAGGAGTTGGTTGAATAGGTGGGTCAGGTAAAGGAATAGGCACTGGAGATTCCTCCAACAAATCATCTTCATCCAAAAGATTATGGACAAATGTTTAGAGAGCTTTTTAGGTCTCTGTATCATGCCCCAGAGTTCTATGGTAAAGACAAATCAAGTTATCATTGAACCAAGTTAGCTTAGGATGAGATGGGTCAAATGGTTTGATAAGAGGTAAGCTGATAGAGGAGGTTTACAACAACCTTTGCTAAATAGTTGTGTAGATTTTGACAAAGGTGAGGTAGGTTTTAGGGTTGGTCTCCTCATGGAAGTAGTGCTTGGAGGAGTGATTTTTGTTGATCGGTGTGGTTGGGTTTGCTTAGATATGATTGGCTTGTTGGTTGAAGACTTGGATGCATAATTTTTTGATGATGGAAGTTTATATACTAGGAGGAGAGTAGATGAGGACAAGTTGGTTAACAAGGATGGACTAGAGGGTTCGGTGATTAAATATGAAGAAGAAGACGATGGTTTGATAGTGGAAGGGTGTGGTCTTAATATAGATGGTAGATGTGAAGGAGGTGGTATGGGCCTAGTTCGAGGCACAATTTTGGGTAAGCTTTACTTTTTAATGGACTTAATAGGTTTTGGATATGATGAGCTTGAGGAAGTTAAGTCCAATGTTAAAGGGGGGTAAGAATGACTAGGTGTGGGAAGAATCCCTAAATTCTTTATTGGTTTGGTAGAAGAAATATGAGGAGGGTTGGTAATTTTGAATGGAGGTTTTTGGGATGGTTTATTCAAAATTTTAGAGTACGTAACTGATGAAGGGGTGATAGTGGGTGTGAGGGAAGATTCAGACAGAGTTAAGGGCTCAAATTTATTAGGACAAGGAAGGCCAAGTCAATGCCAAAAAGTGGCTCAATCAAAGTTAGGCTAGGATGTGAATTCCAAAGTTTGAACTCACCTCAAAAAGGGCTTATAAATAGGTATGGTTCCTTGATCATTAGTCTCAAAGTGTAATCCCTTAGGTGGATAAGGAGGAAGGGTTGTGGTGGAAGGTGTGGTTTTGGTTGTGGCTTTGGTAGGTAGTTAGATGATTCAAGCTTACGTTCATGATGCTAGGTGGGAGGAGCATGGTTTGGAAACGGCTTACAAAAAATATCCAAAGATTGGTTAAGGGGAGTATTGGGGTTATCAAATACCAAGTCTCCATTATTGATGAGATTTTGGACAAGAGTTTTAAAGGTATTGCATCTATTAATGTCATGTCCAATGGTTGAATGAAAAGCATAGTGGCCATGTTCATTATACCACCCAAGTAAAGGACAAGAATAATTGAATTGTTGAGGCAATTTGATTGGTGGAAGTTGGATAAGATTGGCCTTGAGCAGTTTATCCAAAATAGATGCATATAATTCCCTAATGGGAGTATATTGTTTTGGAGTGGGTTATTTTTGGGTTTAGTTCTATTGATAAGGAGGTTTGGGAGAGTTGTTTTGATTTGACTGGCTTATAGTTGGTTAGTGGAGAAGTTTTCAAAACCATAGAATTGGTGAAATATTTTGCCTTGGTGTTAGGTTGATTGGTGGTGTTGGTTAAGGGAGAATCACTAAGTTTAAAAGTGGAATTTTTATTCTATAATTTTAGTTTTCCTTCATCAATGGCACAGTTCTCAAGTTTTTACCCCATGGTGAATGCTTCATCAAATGTTCAAAAATTTTGGACTTAGACAGTGGGTGTGATATGCTTAGCACAACCCCTAGAGAATAGTTCAATTAATTCAGGTTGGGATAAGGTAAAAGAAATTTGGTTGATGAGACCTCTCCATAGAGCCACAAAATCAACAATGGATTCATCCTCAAATTGTTTGATGGAATAAAGGTTAGTGATGGAAACCTTTTTGGTTATGTTAATGGAGACATGTTCCAAAAAGATTTGGGCTAGTTAGGAAAAGGAGAAGATGAAATGAGTAGGGAGATTGCTATACATTCCAAGGTAGATCCTGATAAAGACATTGGAAAAGTTTGGAGGAGGAGAGCATCATCATATGTGATCAAGTAACATGAGTGACAAAATGCTTTGAGATGTTGTTGTGGGTCCTCCTTGCCTTGAAATTTATAAAATTTAGGCAATTCCCAATGAGTAGGATAAGAGTGAATAGGAATAGATGGGTGGATTAGTTTGTTACAAATTTGGTCATAGGATAAGAGCTTATTGGACCCAGAAATTGATGACTCTAAGTTAGTCATTTTGTCCATTAGCATCTTAAATAGATTTGGTTGAGGTTGGGAGGATGTATAATTGAAGGGTATATTCTATTGGGGTTGAGTGGCTGATATGTAAGGGTATCTAATAGGAGGCATTGAAGAGACCACGTATTGGTAAGTGGTAACAAGTGGTTGGGATAATGCCACATACAAACTGATTGGCATAAATGGTTGGGTAGATGGGGGTATGTACCCATATTGGTAGGTTGTCATAAGTACTTGTTTTGGAATGGATGTAGGTTGGCTAAAAGGTAGGGTTGAGGTGGCAAGTGGGGGTTGGGTAAGTTGAGGTTGGGTGGTGACTCTTGTGCTAATAGGTGGAAGTGTTTAGGGTATAGAAACCACTAGGTTATAAAATGGGGTAGTGATTAAGAGATTAGTTGCCACTAAAGGAAGGGTGGAAATAGGGGTAGAAGATAATCCTAGGGTGGGTGGAGTGTAGTAAGAGGTGTTTGACTAGAGGTTGGAACATTATATTGGGGTTGCATAGTGTTGGTGGATGGGATGTTGGAAGGTTGGGTTGAGGTAATACCCACCATAAGATGGGATGACATTCCATAAGGAGGGTCATAAGGAGAAACCAAAGCAAAGGGGGTATGGTGGGGGATGGTATTAAGGTAGTGTTGAAGAGATACCTGATTGTTATCAAGGAAGGCAGTAAAGTTTGCATCTCCTTCAGATATAATAGGGATTCTAGGAGGGGGAGAAAAATGAGAACCTTCAGCATCAAAAGTGTATTCCATGGAAGAAGAACATGGTGGTGGTTAGTTGGTTTGATTTCTTAGTTTTTATCTGGTAAAGACCATATGACAAATCAGAAGAAAGGTATAATGAAACTCACACCTCAAACAAAGAGCAACCAAAAAAAAATCAAAGCAACCAATGCATTCACTATAAGTGTGTTAATCCTAAGATTTATTTTAAATCACTTTTGGTTTATGCCTTAAAGTGTGAAGGAAGATTTATATTGTAAATTAGGTACTAGAAGAGACATATAAGGATGGTTTCAGGTTGAATTTTGATGCTCAAAAGAATTTACACTAGACCAAGTATGCAGCGTGGTACTCGGGTCTTTTTCCCCACACTTCACGAACCCAAAGCTGAGTTGGGCCACTTAGCCAATATATATTATTTGTCTAGAGTTTATACTCTATCAGAGAATGGAGTGGGTTCTCCTCTTGGTGATGAAATCCAAGTGGGATCATCAGGTGGGGTAAGGTGATCCAAAGGATGATGAATTTCAATGGGCCTTGTCTCAAGTAAGTTTTGATGTGTTGATTGTGCAAGTAGTTTGGTTATGTAACATAAGCATGCTAAAATTAATTCAAGATGATTTTAATTAAATTAGGTGGGCTAAATCAAGCAGGCAAACAATGAATGCACTCAATTTTAACCAAAAGGAAAAAAAATTATTTCTTTTCAATGCAAACGTAATAACTAAATGCAATACAAATATGCAATCCTAACCCTAGGATGGATGCAACTAAAACTTGTATTTTTTTGTTTGTTTTTTGCTTTTTTGAATAAAGAAAGAATGAAAAATAACTAAATGAATTTCACTAATGCAAACTAAATGTCCTAAAACATCTATAAACCCAAGAAAACTTGGGGGTCCCACTAAGCATGCCAAATGTTTCAATTTATTTCTTCCATTTCTTAGTTTTGAAAGTACATAAAAGAAATTTTATGATTATGATGTGTATAAGAATACCTGATAGAATGCACGCATGAACCTAGATGAATGTGACAGCTCCTCTTTGGCTAGGAAGGAATAACCTACAAGTAGCAAAGACACTTGAAAATGGGTTGGTTAGGTGGTTGATTGAGTGGACTACCTAATGTATGCTAAATCTGAGAAGCACAAGGCTTATTATGAGGTTGTCAATCCACTTTTAATATCAATCAAGTATGATAACAGAAAATACTTGCATGCAATGATAAAAAAATAAATGTTTGCTATAAATGAAATGATAACTTGTTTATAAATGAAAAATGATCAAATTTAATGCTAAGAGGGTCAGGGTTTAGTCTATAAAATTAGAAAGGGTTCTGTGGTCAAATGGAAACACAAAAAGTGAGGTTTGATTGGAGGTAGAAGGATGAAATTATGTGCGAGAAAATTTTGCCATAGGGAACCATCAATGGTTAGGGAAACCGTCAGCAGTTAGGGTAAACCATCGATGATTAGGTAACCATCAGCAGCTAAGGGGAACCGTTGGTGGTTATGGAAACCATTGGTGATTGCCTATGTAAAATATGGAAGTGAATAAAATAGGAGTAAATTAGGGATTCTAGTCAAACAAAGGTTAGGTGTGAGGTTGGAAGATGGGAAGTGAGGTATAGGATCACCAGGTGAGGTGTTGACACTAAAATTAGATAAATCATAGAAAATAAACATAGACTACATGTCACCAAGTGGAAGAAGACTGAAGTGATGTGGCCAAATTAATGATGCCTTAACCTTTTGGTATGATTTTAGCAAATTTTTGAGTCTCAAATGATAATGCTTGCTCATTGATATGAATGTTAGATACCTACAAGAAAGCATGAATACCTAATTGTTGATAATAGATCCTTGATCTATTGTTCTTTTCCTTCTTTAATAAGTAGCAGTTGCTAAATGGGGTGAGAAAGAGTTGCTAAATTGATCAAGGGTAAGTTGTCTATTTTCATAGATTTAAAAGCTTCATTTTAAAGACAAGTTGGCATTTTTTAAGTTTTTAAACTTGCACAAAAATCTAGCTTACTTTAAATATTTAAAACTAGAAGTGGGTACCTAATCATCGATGGTTAGGGCTAACTGTCGATGGTTTCCCTAACCATCAATGGTTCGGGGGCTAGGAGAAAAATTGATAAAAAGAGGTTAAAAGAGAGTGAATTAAAAAGTGGTTAAAAAGAGGTTTGGTAAAGTTAGGGTCATTAATGGACCCAGGTATCATTCTAAGTGTGGGGTGACACTAAAACTATCATGTGCAATTTTTTGATGTCTACACCAACTATAGTAGAAGAAATAATACCAAAAACATGGTCTAGCCAATAGTACAGTGGTCAAAGGAGAAAAAGGCTAATGATCTACTTAACCCAAAGAAAAATATGAAGTAATAGACCAATGGTTGGGGCTCTTATTCCCTAGTAGAAGAGTAGGCATTCCATTTTCCACTAAGTACCATCCTTCACCATTTCAATAGCATCTGATCTGAGCCTTTGAGCCTCTAATCTTCTCCCTTTCTTCTTGAGAAGATTTCACTATAGTTTTTGCCAACGAAGGATGAGAAGGGTAAGTTTCATTTGCTAATGAATGGGGGGAGGCTTAGAGACACAATGGACTTAGGCCTCACCCTCAAAGGAACCTCTTTTGGAAGGGAGTAACCCCTAGATAGAGGAGGAAGTGACCTTGCCAGAGGATAAAAGATCCCATGATTATGCTAGATGAAGTGTTGGTTTGAATCTCCTTTTTTACTCCAAACCAACCTTAAAAAATGAGTTAGAATATAAATGTTCTTCAAGGAGCACCCTATAGCATGATGCTCAATGAGATTGTATCAAAAACATCTGAAAAGTATCCCTTTGAAGTTAATGAATTGATTCCACAATCCACAGGATGAACAAAGCTTAATTGAGTGATAGAGAGGCTTGGAAACATCCACAATTTCACATGCTCTCATAAACCTTTTACCTATAGAAATTTCATCCAACCTCACAAAAGAGGCCACTTGATTGACTAGCATACAAATGTGCTCCTCTTTTCTCAAAATGGAAGGGATTTTGTATAGTTTGATCCAAAGAGGTACAGTTAAAACCAACACCTACTTGGGGCCGAAAATGGGAGTCCAAGGGCAAAGAGAGATTTTGAACCTACTATAGAACCAAGGACTTGAAGTCCAAACAAAATATTTATATTTTGCACAACATGAAATGACTTGGAATAAGTCATCATTGAGCAAAGTGAAATAAGGAGCTTCCAATGAGCTCCAAATAGTTATGGCCTAATTGACAAGGTCAAAATGTAAAATTGGATAACCCATTCATTTATTGAACACATGCTTGCATCCAACATATAAATCCAAGTCATGAATATCCTATTCTGAAAACTCCACCTCTATAATATCTATATCAAAGGAAACATGGATGTCACTAAGAAATAAGTATGGGGAGGAAAAATTAAGAATATGAGAGAAAGATTCCCTAACACCAGCCTCAACCCGAACTACGGAGGGGATAGAACCATCAAAACCAAAGGGGAACCAAGATTTGCAGAAGCCAATACACTCATGAAATGGACTCTCCACATTCACACAATTAGTAAAGATCTGTCCTTGATCCGTATTATATTATGTTATATCTAAGGGTATCTAAAAATTGCATTATATAATGACACCTAAAGTATAAAAATAGAACTAACAAGTAACCTTAATTGATATATTGAAGACATAAGAAGGCGAAATCATAAAGTGGACTTTGGAAAAAAAATTAATTGACCATAGGCAAGTAATGATGTAAATGAAAACAAAGATATTAATCATATCTAAATCTTTTCAAGGGTTAACATTTTAATTTATAATCATAACATTATATTAAAATGTTTCATTTTTAAGCCTCATGTAGGATTATTAGAGAGCACAAAATATATAAGGGTTTCATTTGTAACCTCTTATTATCTCAATTATTGGTCTACAATGTGGAATGGAGAAGTAGAACATCAAGAAATAATCAAAACGTCTGGTGAGTTCTCTATTTTATTGTCAGTTTGGGCACCTAAAAGTCAATATTCTATAGGTAGAGAGAAATCATAAAAAAATTCATTTTCATTTCTAAAAAAATAATACATTGGTTGGTTCATAGTATATGAGCACAAGAAATAATTGCGGGTGGCAGAAAGGTTATTGAAAAGATATACAAGGGAGAAAATAAATCAATTAAATCTTTGTAAAACTAGTTGGCACTCAAAAATATTTAGTGAGAACCCCGATGGTCAACTAAGTGCACTATATTTTGATATTTGTAGGCATAGTGTATCTATTTTGGTATCTAAAAATAATGGAAAGATGGTATATGAAGTTGATTAAGACCCTTAAAGTTTTTTTTGGGTTTATATTTTCTATCTTATTTCATGGAGGATACAATGGTCATCCTTGGTAAGGAAAAATGGGCATAGATTTAGCTAAGGAGTTATATTTCTTAGGTATTATTTCCCAATAGTACCACCTCCTCTAGAACCCTATCACCATTTCCATAGGCAATGGCAGTGCATTATATTTTCTATCATTTCCCTATTATTTATTAGATGTGATTGGGTTTTTATTATTTTTGGATATTGGGAAGGAATGATGAAAAAAAATGTATGGTAAATGTTATGTAAGTGATTCATTTTAGTTTCTTCAATATTATGGTGTGTTTGATTACTAGGTAGAATAAAGGAAACACCATTGAAAGTGCCTTCAAATGGCTAGCATGTTTCTCAAAATCCCTAGGTGGCTTCAAGTGCACACAGGTGCCCAAAATGGGTGTGTGTAAATGGCCTTAGATGGATTATCCTATTAATAGCAGATTAGTTGCATAGGTTTGCACTGATGCCTAGACTATAGATGAGTTTATAATTAATCTTGACATTGTTTGTCTATTGTAATTTATTGTAATTGTGACTATATTTTGGTTGAGTTTTTTATTTGATTTATACATATTAAATTTTATTTGATTGAGATATAAGTCCTATTAGTTTTATTAGCCTACTAATCTCTCTCTTTCATTGATTACAATCTTACTTGATATTTTTGGAGATCCATCCTAGAGATAAACTGGTGGTTGGGGTGGTTAGGACCATTAATGGTGATCTCATCTTATCCATCCCCATCGGGTCATCTTGTAGATTAATTTTGATAAAGTTTTAATCTTATGACATAGATGCATACTTTGGATTGTATCGTGCACTCATTATCATCTGGCATGAGTTGATAATTATGAGCGATATGTGTATTGTAGTCATAATATTGAGGTCACACATGTTATATGGGTATTAAAGAGCTATATTATCTTTTTTTATTATATATGATCTGACATTGTAAAACTATCAACCTAGGTTATTCACTTGTATATTTACATTTTTGGATACATTATATGCCTATGGCACTTGATGAAATTATGTTTTTATGATGTATATGCTTACCTAAAAAGAATGTAGATATAAATTATTAGGGACATTTGCATGTACTAGTTCAGATCTAAATCTATTTATATGATAGTAGATGTTATAATTACATGAAATATTTGTGTACTAGTTTTTAATTAAGGTTAATAATGAACATGAGATTTAAGTAGGGTGTTACCTTATTAATTCAATCATTATGGTCTATGTTGATGGAATACTCATGGTTTAGTTTGAAGTTTTAAGAAAGGAATTTGTAGTTTTCATTCATTGAATGATGTTTTACCAAGTAATTTTAATATTTAAACTTGAAATAATAAGTAAAAAATGTAATGGGACTTGGTCATGCTTCATAAAAGTTTACAATATGGGATCCCACTTTGGGGATTGTGATATGCAGTGCTAAAAATATATATATAATGGTTAACTATTGTCTTTTAGTGTATCTTTTTAATATGTTGATTACACAAAGTAGTATTTTTTATGCTCAGTCTACCTTGGTTTAAATTGAAAGTGTGATGTGATTAGATATAAGGATAAAATTATGATCTTATCTTTCCCTATTAATTTAGATCAAATCAAGGATTCGATGAATAAAACATTAAATTGAAAAAACTTAATGTGTTATAGGTAGAAGTGATATAATTAACAATCATTGAAAAAATTAGGATTATAGAAATATATGAAAATGAACTATGGATGAATGAAAATAAATTGTACATAAAGATAATTGTGGGTGATGGGAAAGAGCTTTGTTACAATTTATATTCAGATCTTCTAAAAAATAAGATCAAATAGTAGATCCATTAATAAATAACTAGAGGGGGATTCATCCCCCCAAGAAACCCCCACTCAAGCAAATTTTAGTTGGTACGAGCAAAACACCATCAAAAAAGGAAATCAATACAATAATGGCTGCAAAAAGAAAGAAAAAAGCTTCATAAGAAAAATTTAGGTCCAGTAAGGTCATGCATAGAAGCCTCTAAGGAGAATATGGTAGCCATGCTTGATCCAGGAGAAATATAAAAATAATATAAAATCCCTACATGGAAGGATATATATATGTAAATTCTTGGGAGTGAAACTTTCTCTGGAAGAATTGTATGCATGGACAAGAAAAGTTTGGAAAATAAATGGATATTTTAAATTGAGGACGTGTGTAATACATTATTTCATAGGGGTATTTTCAAATGATTCAAATCATGATAGTGTCTTTGGGGGAGGTCCATATTTTTATAGAAATTTGGGTTTTTTCATGAAACATTGGCATACTACATTCAATCCAATGGAGGAGCTACCAACAACAACATCAGTCTGGATCTACATGTATGCCCTACAAAAATAATTTTGGTCAAGGTATATCTTCAAAACTATATCTAATATTTTAGGTAAATATATGGAAACATTAAATCCATATCATGAAAAAGGTCTCTCTAGTATGTTATAATATGTGTTGAATTAGATTTATCTAAGCCTTCATCGAAAAACATAATGCTAAGAGAAGGATAAATTAAATTGACCCAATATTTGGATTATGAAATCATCCCATTTAGATGTACATCTACCATGAACATGGGCACCTCATTAGGAATTGTCCCATGGTACATAAATTAGGAGATCAACATAACACATTGAAAATGGCTGAAAAAGATGTTGATGGTTTCAAATAAATAAAACAAGAAGTATATAGCTAGAAACAAGACCATCAATAAAACCCAAGGAAGCCCTATAAAAATCTAGGAAAGACCTTAGCCAACCAAAACTATTTTAGTGGAAATGAAAAGTGTTCTAGAAACATAATATCAAATAGAAAAGAATGTCATGAAAAAAGATGTAATGGAATATTATGGGTTCAAGGAAGACCTTTAAAATATCCTTCATGACCCTATCAATGAAATCCCAAAACATCAGGATAAATATGAAGGTAAAGAATGATAGGAAAAAAGAATAACAACATGGATCACAATGAAAAAGGAGAATAGTGGACCAATCAAGAGGAAGAAGAAGACCCAAATTCTAACATAAAAGAGAATGAGATAGGAATATGTCAAACTCTTAATCAAAATCCAAAAGGATATGTTAGGTCTAAATTAGTAGGGAGACAAAAAATAAATAATAAAATACATGAGGTAACTAAAAAATAGGTAGTAGCAGGTATCAAAAATAGGAAAATACTCTCTTGGCAAACACCAAATGAAGCAACCCTACTCAATGAAGATTGTCTCCTAAAATATAATGGGCCTTAATATGCAATAGAAAAAAAAATAGTGAAACATATTATTACTTATAATAACCCAAATATCCTCATGCTTCAAGAAACCAAGATTGAGATTCTCTTAGCTTAGATTAAAGGTTTTTATAGTAATTTAAATAGGGGTTGTTTGGAATCAATGTAGTAGGAAAAATAGGAGGATTAATTATTTTCTAGAATCTACTCACAATCAAACTATAAAATCTCATAATAGATAGCCAATATCTTTCATTCAAATTGTTTAGCCTTAATTCCCTTCTCAACTTTAATCTGGTCAATATTTTATGGCTCATAAAACTAGGCAGATAAAGAATAAGTTTGTAAGCACAAAGGATTGAAAATGGGCAATGCTTTGAACTCTACATGGATAGTTGTAGGGGACTTTAATGTTAGGTTAGACACTTCAAAAAATCAAGGAGGAAGACTAGATAATCTTGATAATTTTATTTTCCATATATTCATAGATGAGATAGATCTCCTGGATTTCAAACCCTCTAAAGGGTGGTTTACCTAGAGTAATAGGAGAAAAGGTAAGGATCTTATTATGGAAAGGTTAGACAGATTCATTACTTCGAAGAACTATTTCACCAATAATTAACTTCTATACTTATAAGTCCTAGAGTCTATTGGATCATATCATTGGCCTATACCTTTATGGATAGAATATGATACCTACCCAGGAAATCCCCTTTCAAATTTGAAAAAAATGTGGATGAAACACCTAGAGTTTGAGGACCTAGTTATTAAGCATTGGAGTACTCCTAACATAAGGTATGGTAAAAAAATGTTTTAATTATCTCAAAAATTGAGGAATCTCAAAGTAATTTTAAAACCCTAGAATAAGGAATCTTTTATGAACATTTTCAAGAGAAAATTAATCTAGAAGCTATAAGTGAAAATATCTAACAGGTAGAGATGGAATGAATAAAAAATGAAATTCTCCTAGAGGAAGAAGATGAAGGTGCCACTAAGCTGGAAGAGATCCTCAATAAGGAGAAAATATATTAAAGGCATAAATCAAAGATCATATGGCTCAAAGAGGGAGATAGCACCAATCCTAAAAAATAAGGAGGCAACACAAATTTATAAATAATTTGGACACAAGAGAAGGTTTGATAGTGAAGGATCCATAGAAAATCAAAGAGGTTCTAGTAGACTTCTAGAAAGACATACTCAACGAAGATCATATTTCAAGTAGAGAACAACAAGAAACCTTCCTTAATAATATCTTCCATGTGGTCACCAACTAGGACAATGATTTATTGATGGCAAACATTTACTTAGAACAATTCAAAGTAACCATTTTTAACATGAAAATGGATAGATCTCTGAGACCAGATGGCTTCCTGGCTCTATTTTTTCAACATTTATAGGAGGTCCTTGATGAATATCTTAGAGAGGTCATTCAAGAGTTTACAAACTCCAAGGCTATGTTAAAATCTCTCAATGCTACCTTTTTCCCCTTATCCCTAAGAAATTGTATTCAAAATCCCCAAAGTATTTTAGGCCTATCTATCTTTCTAATACTGTCCATAAATTTATTTTTAAATTTAATGCTAATAGGGTCAAGATAATCCTCCCATCATTGATCTCAAAAGAATAAGGTGGGTTTATCAAAAAAACACAAATTTTAGATGGTATCATCAAAGCCTACAAGATCATACATTCGCTAAGTAATTAAAAAAGGAAATGAATGCTTATCAAGTTGGATATATCTAATGTGTATGATAGAGTCAACTGGGAATTTACAAATGGTGTACTGCAAAGGTTTGGTTTTAGGGACTAATGGATAACTTGGATCAAAAGTTGTTATGTTACCCATACTTTCTTTGTTCTTGTCAATGGTTCTCCTAAAGCCTTATTTTCTTCCTCCATAGGTTTATGAAAATTGGACCCCCTCTCACCCTACCTTTTTATTTTTATGGTTGAGGATATTGGCAGAGTATTCAAATCTTTGAAATATTGCCACAAAATTAAATGTATCCAAGCTACCTTGTCAAGAATGACCCACACTCATTAGCAATTTGAGGATGACACCATAATCTTTGCCTCCCTTTCTTTTCATGAAATATAGGAGACTGGAGATATTTTATCAAGCTATAAGGAATCCTTAGGACAAATAATCAATAGGAGCAAATCAAAGGTGGTTTTTCTAAAATGTTAGTTCTAGGTACCATATTTTCTCTGTAGAATCTTGGGTATGGATAAATCCACTCTCCCGATACTAATCTTGGATTTATTATTTTTAAAGGAATAGGTAAAAAACACAAGTGGAACAACTTATTTGATAAAATTATAAGCTCAACAATTGGAAAGGTAAGCTCTTGTCCTCGGTAAGTATACTAAATCTTATCAAATTTATCCTTCAAGCCACACCTATATTTTGGTTTTATTTAATGGTTGCACCTAAATGAATCATAAAATAAATTGATAAAATTCTTAGAACATTTTTCTAGAAAGGAACATGTGATAATTTTAAATTTCCCTTGGTGGCTTGGAAGATATTTTGCAAGTCAATTTGTCTAGGATGTGCAGGCACAATAAATATAAAAAAATTCAATATATCACTTATTGCTAAAATAGTTTGGATACTTGGCATAAGTACCTCTAAATATTGGACAAATGTTTTATGAGAGATGTATCTTGATAGTGGAAATACTAAAATAATCTTCACTACAAAAGACTTGCCTTAGGGATCAAAAATTTGGAATAGCATCAAGGAGTCAAGGGATTTCTTGCTTTAAAATATGTTTAAGAAAGTGAAAAATGGGGAAACTACAGACTCCTGGGAAGATTCATGGATTTGTGACCCACTTAAAATGAAATAGGAATGGAGAATAATTAGCAGGAAAATCAAAGATTTGTGGGGACACAAGGTCAAGGACTACTTGGTAGAGAGTATCTCACAAGGATATATTACTAGAAGTTGGAAGATATTCTAGAATTAGGATGGATCCCAAAATGAGGCTCATAGGGAACTAAATAATATAATTCAAGGCTTTTGTGTTCTTTGGAATTCTAATAGTGATATTATTCTCTAGAACTTTAAAGTTTGGGTCTTTACATGATCAAATATGGATATAATAAAAAAACTCTAAATTTAGTGGTAACATTGAGGAACATCATTGGGATAAGATATGAGCATCTAAGCCATGGTTAAAAACCAAAAAAAATCTATGGTTGGATATTCATGTGAACATTTTAATAAGGGAGCATCTTAATAAGAAAGGATACTTAGGTCCCACAAGATGTGTCATGTGTTTTAATAGAAAAGAAGAGGAGAATCACGTGCTCATAAACTATAATTATGCATTTAAGATCTAGTATGAATTCCTAAATTATTTTAACATTAGTTGCGTGTTAAGCTAATCCCTCTCAATGCAATTTCAAGAATGGGAATGTGGTACTAATTTGAACCTTCTTAAATATATGTGGAACATAGCTCCTAGTATTATTATTTGGAAAGTGTGGTTAGAAAGAAATGTGACAATTTTTTATGAACACCATGTTCATAGAACTTAGGAGAAACTCTAGAGAGAAATCAAAAGGACTATAACTAATTATCTTTCTATTTCATAAAGGTAGAATAATAAAGAGGTTAATCCAAGTGAGTTGAATGTTCTTCATAATTAGCCCCCCCAAAAGACATTATGATAAGATGAAAACATCAAACAAAATGATTAAGAAAGAAAATAGAATTTGTTTTGGTTGGGAGCTTCCACCAAAGGGTTGGTACAAGTAAAATTTTGATGGAACTTATAAATCAAACCTACGAGAATTAGGTGTAGGAACAATCATAATAAATGATAAAGGGGAAGTAGAGGCTTTCAAGAGTCTTTACATGGGCATCAACACTAATAATGTAACAAAGGTAGGATGGCTAATTCTTGAATCAAAAATGGCTATGGAAAATAAGATTAATAAGTTAATTTTTGAGGGAGAATCCCTTATCTTTATTGGAGTGATTTACGATAATAAAACATGAAACTAGCAAATTCAAAATCTAATTCAAGAGGGTAAGAACCTTCTAAACTGGCTAAAAGAAAAAAAATTAAGCATGTATATAGAGAAGTTAATTAATCTAGGAGGATCGCCACAATTGATCCAATTAGATGGTATCAAATTATACTGCAAATGTCCACACATTGAAGAGCTCATTGAGAATTTTCTAATGCAATTTGAATGGTGTCAATTTGACACCATATGCCATAACTCTAAAGTCAAATACATTAAAAAAAATATGGATAGATTATAGTGCTAACATCAGTGGATGGCATGGATCAATCACATTTTACTACATGGACCAATTAGTGGTTGACACATGGGTCAATTAGATGTTGACACATGGCACATGGGATCAAGTGTTTTTAGTGACCTATGGCAGCCTTCATATAGTCTTCAATGGTTGAGTGTTGGGGTCCACTTTTTGTATGGAGGGGAACCTTGCCACCAACATTCACTATACAATGGAAGTGAATTTGTATATAAACCATATTTTAGGCTTCCCCACAGTCAATGTGGGATTAATCTCTCAATCTTTTCAAATGCATAGTGCCTAAACCCCAATGTGGCATCTCCTCCAAGCCAACACCATGTTCCAAGCAAAGGATGGTCTCTTTAACCACTTTACAAGGCCAAGGAATAGCATTTAAACCATTTTTATGCTTCATCCTAATGAATGTAGGATAAAGAAGTTGAATATGGCATGAAAAAAATGGGTATGGTACATGGGATTCGAACCCATCACCCCATGCCTCCCATTTTTAGGTTTTAACTATCATGTCACACCCTAATTTTGGAAAGACGACCAAAGATTTACCTTATATCCTTTAATTTTGGGAGTCTTAAGCCTAAAAGGAAGACATTTTGGGGGGATTCAAACCCCTATATTTGGGTGAAAAGGATAAATAGATGACCAATGAATCACAGGAGCCCAAAACATTATAAAAAGGCAAATATTATATTTGTTTAGTATTATTTTACTAATCCCTTAATAGGAGAAAGCAAGTTTATGGTCATTTTATTGAAAGAATAAATAAATTGAAGGTTGAGAGCCTATTGAAGAGATTTTTTAGAGGCAGGACAAAGATTTTTAAGAAGTTTGAAGATAAATTTGATGTAAAGTGAATTAAACAAGTGTACTTTGAATTTAATTTTAATGGATCAGTTCGTGCTTTGAAACGGACCTATTTTCATAACCTAACCTGGGTAAACTCCATTATCAATTTGATGAGTATTATTCTTTGTTCTTATCATTTTATTTCTTTTAGTTTAGTTTTTAAATAATGATTTTTATTAAATAAGTTAATTTTATGAAAATTTGAAAAAAGTTGATTAAGTATTTGAAAATGGAGAATTTGATTACATTTGAATAAACACCCCATTTAGAATCAAGTTAGGTATCAGAGCTATTGATCGATATTTGTTTTGTGTGGTTTTGGAATTTTAAAGTTTTTATTTTGAATGCTAACTAGGTCTAGGTCCAAGAGTGGAGAAGGACCGCTTAAAGAGTATAATCCATAAATTGGTTCAAAACATGTAACAATGGAACCTCCTAAGGAAGAACCAGACTTAGAAATGGCCTTCCATCATTATTTTATAGGAGATTAAAATCATGGTGGAAGAGTTGTATCGAGAAAGGAAGAAGAGGAGTGATGGTAAACAAGAGGAAGAAACCAATGGTAAGGGTAAAGGAGAAGAAATTCCTAAATCTCCTTCTAGACCTATTTCTTCCTTTGATGATAAACAAAAGAAAAATTTTGATAATTTTTCCTTCATTTTAAAGCTTGATGTTAGGTTTGATATGCCAATTTATAATGGAGAGCTTAGTGAAGATAAATTGGATCATTGGATCAAGCAAATTGAAATATACTTTAGGGATTATAAGATTGTAGATGAGGAAGCAAAAATCCAATTAGCTATTATTTGGTTGGGTGGTACAACACTCATTTGGTGGGAGAGTAAGACACAAGAAGATCTCTTGAAACATGGTAAAGTGATTTATTCTTTAAATGATTTTGTTTTTCATTTAAAATATAATTTTATCCATTGGGTTATATGTGACAATCTATTATGGATTGGAAAAACTTAAGGCAAACTAAGGGTCAAAGTGTACAAGATTACACTCAATAGTTTAGAAAAAGGGCCATAGTTTTGGGCATTCCCTTTTACACTCAAGAGACTATTTTAAAGTATATTGGTGGGTTATATAGTTATTTGAGGCATACAATACTTATGTTTAATTTCACTAACCTTGATGAAGTTTGTGTCCAAGCTACTCACATTGAATCAAGGGGTAAAGTGACCAAGAAAAACTTCACAAAGAAACCGAGTAAACTGTCTAAAAGTAAAGGTAAAGGAAAGGGTAAGATAAAACACACTTCCACGGTCAAGAAAGAGGATGTGAAGCTTTTTTTTCACATTGCAAAAAATAAGGTCATGAATATGCTAAGTGTTTTAAGCTCCATCCAGAACTTTGGCCAAAAGGTTTAGCAACAAGAAAGGTAATAATAAGACTAATATAGTAGTACATGAAGATCTTGGATCTGACTCAAGTGATGAGACCAAAGTCACTGCTATGGGTTTAAAAGGTTAATCTTCTTACTCTTGTAACACTAAATCTCATACTTTTCATTCTTCTTTTAATTATAAACGTATGCATGATAAAAATAAAATGCATGAGCTTTTCCACATAAGGGTGATTTCTAAATAAACTAAAATAGATACTCTTTTTGATATTGGATCATAAGCTAATCTCATTTCTGAAGAATTTCAAAAAATTAAGAATTAAGATTAAACCACATCCTAAGCCATACCTTTTGGGTTGGGTATGTCATGATGCAAAATTTCAAGTCACTAAAACATGTAAACTTAGATTTGCAATCACCTCTAAGTTCATTGATGGGTAGAATTAGATGTGGTTCCACTCAACATTTATGGCATTGTACTTGGAAGTCAATTTTTGTATGATAGAAAAACAATATTATATAGAGAAAAAAATAAATATTTGCTTGTAAATGATGGGTTTGAATACATTGTAAGATCCCATTGAATAAAGGTAAATTTATCACTTGTATTTGTAGGACAGATGAAAATGTTTGTCAATCTGATCCAAAACTTTGTACTCATGATTGCAAAATCCAAGGATGGTGATAAATCCAAGGCTCTATAAGGTTGTGATCCTAAACATAAGCATGAAATATTTAAGTTAATGTCTAACTATGATTTTTTTTTTTCAAGATACACAAGGTTTACCTCTTAAAATGGATAGACAACATGAGATACAACTTCAAAAATATGCACCTCTTCCTAGCATTGACATGTATAGGTTTTCTATGGTGGAGAATGAATAAATAAATAATAAAGTTCAAGAGTTGATCAAAAAAGGGGTCACTCAGCTAAGCACTTCTCCATGTGGTTCACCAATTGTTTTGGTGCCAAAAAAAGATGGCACTTGGTGAACATGTGTGGATTTATGAGCATTGAATAAGATAGTGGTGAAAACCCACTACCCTCTTCCTCACATTGATGATTTGTTAGATCATTTGAGAATTTTTTTTTATTTCATTAAGTTAGACTTAAGAAGTGGTTATCACCAAGTTAGGATTAACGAAGGTGATATTTGGAAAACTACTTTTAAAACTAAGCAAGGTCTTTTTGAATGGACGGTCATGCCCTCTGGGCTTTGTAATGCACCCACCACCTTTAATGCAGGTTATGAGTGATGTATTTGGTCCATTCATAGATGATTTTTTTATAGTCTACTTAGATGATATTTTGATTTTTAGTAAAATTTGGGAAGATCATGTTAAACACATTAGGAAAGTCTTAGATACATTACAAAAGGAGCAATTATACTTATAGATGTCTAAATGTGAATTTGGTAAAACATATTTGGTTTATTTAGGCTATGTAGTAAGGGGTGATAAACTAAAAAATTGATCCCTATAAAGTTGATGTCACTATGAAATGGCCTAGGCCTAATAATGTTATAGAAGTTAGAAGCTTCTTAGGGGCAATCCAATATTAGAGGAAGTTCATTGCTAACTTTTCATGTATTGCATCTCCTTCACATGCTTTGACAAGTACTAAACAGGTATTTTAGTGAGGAGGCATGCACCAAAAATCATTTGACGCATTGAAAGAAAATATAAACACATCCCCAATCTTATCACTTTCAAACTTACAGCAGCCATTCGAGAATGAAACCGATGCAAGTGATTATGTCATGGGTGTCATTTTAATGCAAAATCAAAAACATGTTTTTTACCATTCAGAAACCTTTACAAGTGCAATAAATAACTATCAGACTTATGATAAAGGGTTATATGATTTAGTAAAAAGTGTGAAAAAATGGAAGAATTATTTAATGGGTAAAGAGACAATAAACCACATGGATCTTTAGCCTTTGTAATATCTCCAATCATAGCCAAAACTACAATAATAAAGGCACTTTAGTTGGATGGAGTTTTTGTAATAATTACATCTCGTGATAAGGTATAAGAAAGGTACACAAAATAAGGTTGTTGATATGCTTTTAAGACCTCCTATTATTGCATCTACTCTTTTGCAGCATAGTTATTTAATGAATGAAAGTTATAAAGAACGATATGCTAGAGATGATGATTTCAAGGATGTCTATAAAGATTTAACTCATGGTAAAAAAAGTAGAAGAATTATACTCTCACTTACATGATGGATTACTTTATCATCTTGGTGAACTTTACATTCCACAAGATCAAAGACTTCATGTGATTAGGGAAGCACATACTTCTCTTGTTTGTGGTCATTTTGGCATTGGTAAAACAGTTGCACAATTACAAAAATATTGTTATTGGCCTTGGATATATGACAATGTATCTAAGTATGTAAAAGGTTGCATTATTTGTGCTACTAACAATCCTAGTAACAGAAAGTTGGGCTTGTCTACACCACTTCCCATACTAACCCATCCATGGAAAAGTGTTTCTATGGATTTTTTAGGAGGCTTGCCTATGACAAGAAATAATCATGACTATTTTTATGTGGTTGTGGATAGATTTAGAAAATTGTGTATTTTAGTGCCTTGTTAAAAAAATATAACAGGAGAGGAGACTACACATTTGTTCTTAAACAATGTTTGGATTCATTTTGGTATGCCCACATCTATTGTATCTAATCAAGATTCTCATTTTATTGGTAAGTTTTAGTCTGTGTTGTGGGACTTGGTGGACACAAAACTCAAGAAGAGATTTCCTTTCATCTACAAACTGATGAGCAAGTAGAAGTGATTAACTAAATATTGGTACATTTTCTTTGAGGGTATTGTAGAAACCATCCCAATCTTTGGGATGAACACTTGTGTTATGTGCAACATGCTTAAAATCATGCCATACATTCTTCTACACATAATTCTCCTTTTGAGACCCTTTTTGGTTATTTGCCTAAGTCCACCATGGAAAACATTTTTGGACAAGAATCAGTGGTAGATGGACATAAAGATGCAGACAAAGCAAAAAGGCTCATCTAAAATATCCAATCAGTTCATCAAGTTGTCTAAGACTAATTGTAAAAGAACTAATCCAAGTATAAGATCAGGGATGAGAAGCATTTGGTTGGTCATCACTTCTAAGTTGGTAATCAAGTTTGGCTACACATTAGTAAATAATGCCTTAAAGGTGAAGGTAAAAATATCAAACAAGTAGGTATCATCCATTTAAGATTTTGAAAAAGATTGGTAGCAATACTTTTTAGTTAGAGTTACCTCCATATATGCAGATTTATTTTGTGGTAAATGTTAAAAACTTGAAACTATATGATCCTCATATGATAATAGATCAAGGTGAGAATGTTCAAATTCTTTTTGTTGATTATTTTGTTCCTGAATATCTTAATGAGTTGCAGGAAGATGTTATTCTTGACAGGAGGGTGAGGACTTCATGAAGGGGTGATGTTGAGTACCTTCATGTGGGTATAAAATGGATGCATCCAAGCAAATCATGAAATATGATAACTATAAAATTGAGGGAGCTATACCCTCATTTATTATCTGAATAAAACTAAACTTTAGGTGGTCAAAAATCTTCTTAGTGGGGAAGAGTGATCCAAGAGGATCCCACAAATTATCCAATTATATAGTATCAAATTATACAAAAACTTTGTGCACATCAAAGATCTCATTAAGAGATTTCCAATGCAATTTGAATGGAGTCAATCTAACATTGTATGTAAAAGTTATGGCATGTTGAAGATAAAGCCAAACAGGTAAAAAATATGGATAGATTACAGTGTTAACATCATCATATAACGTGGATCAATTACCTTTTGCCACATATAACAAATAGTGGTTGACATGTAGACCAATTAGATGATGACACATGGCATGTGTGATAAAGGGTTTTTTGTGACCTATGGAAACCTTCTTTTGGTCTTTGATGGTCGAGTGTTAGGGTCCACCTTTTATATGGAGAGGGACCATATCACCAATATCCACTATACAATTGAAGTGAATTTATATATAAACCATATCGTAAGCTTCCCCATAGCTAATGTGGGATTAATCTCTCAATGTTTGCAAAGACATAACACCTAAAACCCAACATGGCATATCCTCCAAGCCAAGACCACATTCCAAGCAAAGGATGGTCTCTTCAACCACTTTAAAGGCAAAGGAATAACATCTAAATCATTTTTGTGTTACATTCCAATGAATGTGGGATAAAAAAATTGAAAATGGCATCATAAAAATGGGCATGGTGTATGGGATTTGAACACATCACCTTGTTGGTTCTCAATTGTACAAATTGTACACTCAGCCTTGCACACTTGAAGGAAAATGGCAAGCAATGATGGAAAAACCACTAGAATGTCATTGTAGACGGGAAAAGGTTTTGCATAAAGATTAGACTTAATGTAAAAAATGATTGAGAGACACCTACAGAGGGTATGGTTAGCTCCCTGCTACTTTTGGCTCTACCTGAACCAAGGTGAGGGAACCTATGGGGTAGCTTACTCACATGGAGGGATATTACAATTCAATCTCCATGGGGATTCTTGACATAAGGGACAAATATGACCAGAGCATAACCAAGTTTGAATGCTTCACTTATGAAGGTTTGTCACATGAAATGCACAAATGCTATATGTCATACACAAGCTACTAAAGATAGATGAGGTGATGACTACAATCTTCATTCTATAAAATATTCAATAATAAGGGCAAAATGAAAAACTACAACATTAGAATTTAAGGCACAAACTGCAAACACATTTCAAATATGCAAGATATTATGCATTTTCAAGGCAAGTAACACTTATAGTATGCAACAGGGTGTGTTATTTGCAAGGCAAGATAGGGTAGGACAAGTTAGATAATTATAAAGGAGGGTGGTATGCTAGAATTTTCCAAACATCAAGGTATCTAGTAGTATTTCATAAAAATATTAAAAGATGTAGAAAAAAAAACTTCAAATACAAGATAATGGTGAATATAATATGATCCCTGAGAGACTAGAACATACATTGAAACTAGAATATCAACTACTTTCTCCTGCTAAATTCATGACCAGGGTGCCCTTAAAAGGAATTCAACAATACATTTCCAAATATAACTATAGAGAGGGATTTATAACCTAGGTACATGCTCAGAATGACAACTAGTAATGAACACACCCAAGTATCAAATCAACAAAAATTGTAAAACATATTATTGAATTTCATTAACAAGATACAATAAAGAACCACAAATATTTTTTAGTGACTTGAAAATAAAAATTACAAACATCAACACTTCAAAATTTTGCCTTGGGGACAAGCATGGTGAGATTTCTCTTTTGACAAGGGAGACATAAACATGCTCTCAAATATTGTTAATGGTTATACAGATTCAACCACCTTATCAAGGGAGACAAGCTCTACACACATCAGTTGATCCTAGATAAAAAAATTGTAGAACCTAGGCTTAGGGAAAATGGACTCCTAAAATAGCGACCTACAACAACCAACAACCAACAATAACCTAAAATAGAGGACAAAACCCCTATTTATACATTTTTAAATCTAGAACTGTGGGTCACAACTTGTAATATTATATAACAAGCCTTAGGGTCTACCAAGATACTTTCAATTGGAACATATTCCATGCCACACCTCAAATCTTCATCCACTTGAGAGAAAGGAATCATTGTTCTAATTGCCTTTGCAAGGAATGATGAAGATTTACCACAAACCTTTGATCTTT
This sequence comes from Torreya grandis, assembly GCA_037957365.1. Taxonomy (NCBI): domain Eukaryota; kingdom Viridiplantae; phylum Streptophyta; class Pinopsida; order Cupressales; family Taxaceae; genus Torreya; species Torreya grandis. Next base: position 754,182 of record JARHVA010004146.1, on the reverse strand, counting down.
TGACTGAAGATATTGTTGAATTCATGATATGGATGGTGAACTTCATAGTGGAGGCCCAAACAACTATTTGTCATCATATGCAACCACCTAGAGATGCTCTTGACCGTTTACATGCACAGTTAGAGGGATAAAATCATTTGAAGAGCCAAATAGATTTTGCCCTCATGTGCAACTTATTTGGAAATGCTTTCATGTTACTCGATTGTAAATCATGGAAACTTTTGGATAGGAAATCTCTTATTTGTGCACACCAAGGAAATCCCATTACTTGCAATGATGGCTCAAGAGTTAATATGATTGTAGCATGAAATAGAAAATGATCCATGGTCATGATTGGAAATATTCACTCTAGAATGGTAGTTAGACATTCTTTTATGCTTCGAATCATTACCACATCCATGAAAGAACCATCAATTTTAGCTTTTAAACCAAATCTCACCACATACTGACATGTAGGATGCCACATCAGATCTAACTAGGCATTTATGGGACCTAAGAGTGATTAAGTTGATTGATTGGCTCCAATCTAGACACTTATCACTTCCTCATGCAATTTAACCCCTTTGAAAATTCCACCTCAATTCACATCATTGGATCATCTTAGCCTGAGCAAATGCAAGTTGTAGATCTTGCGTGAAATGCTTAATTTCTAATTTTTGGCACGCAATTGTGCCACTTGGCATTTCTACATTTTCACATGGGATCCCTGACTTTTCAACCTTAGCTATGCACCATTAGATTTGGCTAGGGAAAGCAAATGTACTCTTTCAAATCATGATTTGAGGGGTGGAGCATTATTGGATACTGCCTTTTACTTGGCCTCAAGGATATGCCACTTGGCAGCCCTATGGAATTCTTGTGTACCTTGTAGATAGTCTCTACTACTTTGAGTGCCCTCATGCCATGTGGAAGTATCTCACTTGATCTTGGGTTTTATTGACTATTCATCTTTGATCATGCATTATTAGATCATCCTGATCTATGCAAATGTGTGCTATTGGATCTACCTCCGTTTGAAAATAAATGCATACTTCACGAGGTCTAAAATTGATGCTCATACAACCGACTTTGAGCATTTGAATCCCAGTAGCTAATCCTTTTAGCTTAAATTTAATGCCTGCGTGTCCATCAAAAGTCATCCACAAGACTGTCATACTTGCAATTTAAAAATATTTATTCAGGGACTTTGTTCCACAGAAATTTTGTCTAAGTCTTTGTCTTTGGCATTCTTATTTACTTCAGCACTTCTATCTTCAACTTCTCTCTATCCTTGACACTTCTGCTTTGGGATTTTATTTGGCACAATTATATTGTAGCAATTCTTTCAAGCATTCTATCGGGATAATTGTTTTGAACAAAATGTCTAAGATAATTTCCTTGAAGAATTTGACTTCACACTTTTCCCACAAGAGTTGACTCTTCATCCGTTTGTCTTCATTGGGATAATTGTTTTAGACAAAATATTTGAAATAATTTCCTTGAAAAATTTGAGCTTGGTACTTCTCCTGAAGAAATGCAATTATTTTAGACTTTTTGCTTGGGCAAAATGCTTGAAGGAAATAGAACTTCTGCTTTGCAGCAACTTTGCGTAAATTACCCTTCGACCATTTGAGCATACCCTTCAAAAGTTTTGTCAAGGGAATTTGCCCTACATAATTTCCCTTCGACCTTTTGGAATGGTGCTTTAGATCTCTTGAAAGTGCCCTTAGGACTTATTGAAAGTGTCTTTCACCCTCCAAACTTACCCTTTAAACTTTTTGAAGGTTCCCTTGGGGAATTTCACAATGGAAAAATGTCTGAAGGAAGTGATCCTTCAAAAAATTTATAAGGGTAAAATACCCAAAGGAAATGACCCTTAAAAAATTTTGCAAAGGCAAAATGACCCTTCAAACTTTTTGTAGATACTTTGGCCAAAGTAAATAAGTCCTTAGGATTCCTTAGAGATTTTTATGCAGGAAAAATTCCTAAAGGGTAAGTGCCTTTCAAACCTTTTATCACAGACAAAAATTCTGAAACAAATAAGACTTTGCATTTTTCCAAAACAAATAATTTATTTTGAGATTTTTGTGTGGGCAAAATGTCGAAATGGAAAGTGCCCTTCTAACTTTTTATCATGGACAAAAGGTCCAAAACAAATGACCCTTCGAATCTTTTATGAAACACTTAGCCTAAAACAAATAAGACATTGAATTCCTTCAAACTTTTTGTAGCAGACAAAATATCTAACAGAAACAAGTCTTCAAACTTTTTATCTAAGACAAAAAACCCAAAGACCTATTTTTGTTATACATTGTGTTTGTGTAAAAATCTTGAAAAATTCTAAGAGAAAGACACATTCACCAAGCAAAGATCAGATTAGGACTTAGCCAAATTTTACATGAACTTGACCTTTCAAAGGAAAATTTGGTAATAGTAATTGGGCTAATGAATAAGACATTGATACTTGACAAGGGCCCAATTACTTCAATGCAATTCTGGGCACTAACATTGGCTCTCACCTGGGGATGCATATCCCCTGCAGGTATGCAAATAACCACATAACACAAGACTAGATGCCAATCCATTGGGCTACAAAGTCAAGACTTAGAAATTTTCATCAAACACTCATGAAGACTCAACAAAACATGGCAAACTTACAAAAAATAGATCAAAAGGATATGGAAATGAAGACACAACAAAAAACACGAAGGGAAACTATACAAATAAGGCCCAAAATAAAGGGGAAATAAAATAATAGAAAAGCAAAGCAACAAAACACCATACAATATGGTACACAGTTGCAAATGGACTCAATCATGGAAGTGTTTTAAATGTCTACCATTGATTGGCAACTCCAGTATTTCACCATCTATATCTCTCAATAATAAAGTATGTTCCCCAATCCATCATTCAATGATATAGGGACCCATCCATAGGGCATCAAACTTGTCATGTTTTTCTTTCTCCTCATGCTTGATATACCAAAGTAGAACTAGATCACCTATTTGGAAGGTTCATGGAGTGACCTTTCTATCAAATATTTTCTTCAGCTTCTCCTTGAACTTAAGGTGTCTTTCATGATCTTGTCTTTGAGTTTCATCAAGTTCAATAATTTTGTTCACCCTACTTTCATAGTGGTGGATCTACTCATCATCCTCTAGTTATTACATGAACTGACAAGTGGGACACTGTAAATTCATGGGTAGAATTTCTTGTGATCCATAAATAAGCTCAAAAGGGCTTCTGCCTGTAGGTCTCTTAAGCATGATCTTATCAACCCATAAATCAAACTTCAGTTGTTCACCCTACTTATTTTTGTTTGCTTCTAACATTTGCCTAATGATCTTGAGCAAGTTCTTATTACTTGATTTTGCTTTCCCATTCCCTTGAGGATTATAGTTAGAAGCATAGGTCAATTCAATCCCATTGTATTTACATAATAGTACTAAAGGTTTGGCTTTGAATCTCATAGCATTGTCAACAATAATTTTAACAAGTACACCAAATTTACAAATAATCTGATTTAGCAAAAAATCCATGACTACTTGGTGCGTTGTTTTCTTTATAAGGATTGCTTTGACCCATTTGTTGAAGTAATTAGTTGTAACTAGCATCCATCTATACCCAATGCTTGATGAATCAATGATTTATCCAATGAAATCCATTCCCCATTGTTTGAATAGGCCTTCAATCATCACAAGCTGCAAGGGAAGAGAACCTAAAACCTTCATCCTCCTAACAAGGCACTGACACTTCTCACACCTTCTAACTATCTAAGCAATGCCTTTGAATAATGATGGCCACCAATAACTAGCTCTCAGAATTTTATGGGCTATAACTTTTAGTGCCAAATGACCACCACAAACTCCACTATGTAAGTCTTCAATTAGGACAGCAGTCTGTTCTTTCAGAACACATCCTAGGATAACCCCATCTAGATTCTTCCATGCTAGTCCATCCTCAATCAAGAGGTAATTTTGGGAGATAAGCTTGAGAGTTCTTCTTTGATTCTTATCCAAGTTAGGGCAATAATTCAAATTTTGTAAGTAGTAAACAGTGTTTTATACCACAAAGACATGTTAAATTGATTCAAGGAATCATCAACATTAAAAATAGCAGTGTTTACCTCAACAGCTTGAAAATTGATCTCAGCCATAAGCTTGGCTAAACCCATCCCCCTTACCAACTTGGTGGTTTGGATATCCATGTCATACTCTTGTAGCTTGTTAACCCACCTACACCTCTTGCTAGATACTTTAGTCTGAGTCAAAATGTCCTTCACCATGGTGTGCAGGATGTAGGCAATAATCTTTGAACTCAAAATAGACAGCTTGAATGTTTTAACAGCCTTCAAAAGAGTGAAATCTTATTTTTCCATGATAGTGTAGTTTAGTTCAACACCTTGCATACCTTTGCTAAATAAAGCTAAGCGCTACTCATGATCATCCTAATTCTTTTGCAACAAGATAACAACAACAGTATTGTATGACACAAAAGATAATATCTGGAATGGCTTTGTGTAATTAGGACTGGCCAAAATAGGGGTAGACTTTAAAGCTCCCTTGGTGTCATAGAATGCTTGTTTAGCCTTCTCCTCCCATTTGATGGTTTGGTCCTTCTTCAGCATGGAAGTAATAGGTAAAGTGATCTTTGCAAAATTAGACACAAACCTCCTTACAAAGTTAATCTATCTAAAGAAAGATTGAATTCCTTTCTTGGACTATGGGATAGGCACTTTTTCAATGGCCTCAACCCTTTTGGGATCAATCATGACACATTCCTTGGACACTGTATGTCCCATCAACTTAGCCTTTTGTACTCCAAAGTGGCACTTATTGGGAGTAAGTGAAATGCCAAACTCCCTACATCTAATCAGCACCTTTTCTAGATGCTCCAAATGCTCTTCTTTGGTCTTGGATTACACAATGATGTCATCCTGATACATAGCAATGAACTGGTAAATTATCCCTACAAAAGCAATACCCATAGCTTAATGGAATGTGGTGCTAGAATTCATCAACCCAAAAGGCATCCTCATATATACATACATGCCCCAAGGTGTTGTGAACGCAGTTTTGGACCTCTCAGATTCCTTCACCACAACATGGTTGTAACCTGAGAAGCCATCTAAAGTTGACAACATTTCAGATCCAGTGACACTTTGCAATAGATTATCCATATTGGGCAAGGAATAATTGTCTTGTAAATAATCTTTTTTCAGATTTCTAAAATCTACACACAAGTGGATGTCACTATTTTTCTTTCTCACGGGGACTAAATTCACAACCTATGATGAATACCTGATGGGTTGAATGATACCACCATCCCTTAACTTCTTTAAGTTTTTCCTCATCTTGGTAGCTAAGATGGGGTTAATAGCTCTTTGTTTCTACCTAAAAGGCTTGCTATCTAGTTGTAAAGGGATGATGTGCTAGAACAAGTCTTCCATATATGCTTTTAGCTCAGAATAAGACCATGTTGGGAAATCTCGTACTTCTTTAGCAATTGCATGTAAGCTTTCTTCTCAGTTGCACTTAAGTGAGTGCCCAGCCAAACCTTTCTTGGATTCTCATGAGAACCCAAGTTGTAATCAATCACATCTTTTGAGATAAATGAGTCTTTCAACTCGATTTTATCCACTCCATTACAATATGCTTCCAAAATGACTAGTCCTCTTGGGATAGTATTTGTCTTTAGCTAAATGTTATCCTTCAAAAATTCTTGTAGATATTTTGGTCAAAGGAAATAAGTCTTTACAATTCTTTCAAGCTTTTTATGTGGGAAAATGCCTTAAGGGTAAGTGCCCTTTAGACTTTTTGTCGCGAACAAAAAGTCCAAAACAAATAAGACTTTGTATTTTTTCTGAAATAAAGGATTTCTTTCAGGATTTTTGTGTGGGTAAAATGCCCGAAGGGAAAGTGCCCTTTGGACCTTTTGTTGTGGACAAAAAGTCTAAAACAAATGACCCTTCAGATCTTTTGTGAAACACTTAGACCGAAACAAATAAGACATTGCATTCCTCTTGACTTTTTGTAGCGGACAAAATGTCCAACAAAAATAAGTCTTCAAACTTTTTGTCCAAAACAAAAACCCTGAAGACCTATTTCCATTAGACATTATGTTCATGCAAAAATCCCAAAAAATTTTAAGGGAAAGACACATTCACCAAACAAATATCAAATTAGGACTTAGCCAATTTTTACATGAACTTGACCTTTCAAAGGAACACTTTGAAACAGTAATTGGGCTAATGACTCAGACATTGATACTTGACAAGGTCCTAATTGATTCAGTGCAATTTTGGGCACTAACACACCTCACATCTCCCATTTTTGGGTCTTAACCATCATTCCATGCCCTAATTTGGGAAAGACAACCAAATATTTCCCTTATATTCTTTAATTTTAGGATTCTTAAGCCTTAAGGGAACGTCTTTTTGGGGGATTTGAACCCCTATCTCTTGGGGAAAAAGGATAAGGACTTGACCAACGACCTAAAGGATACTAAAACATTATAAAAGGGTAAAAACTATATTTTTTTGGTAACATTTTTAGTAGCCCCTTATTAGGAGTAAATGAGTTTATGGCCATTTTATTGTAGGAAGAAGTAAATTGAAGGTCGAGATCTTATTACAAAGACTTCTTAGAGGCAGGACAAATATTTTTGAGTAGGTTAAAGATCAATTTGATGTAAATTTAAATAATTTTATTATGTATTAAATTTTAATGGATCAGTTCATGCTTTGAAGCGAACCCGAAGACATAGCCTAACCTAGGTGAACTCCATTATCAATTTGTTGAGTATTGTTCTCTACTCTTATCATTTTATTGATTTTAGTTTAGTTTTTAAATACTAATTTTTATTAAATAATCCAATTTTAATCAAAATTTGAAAAAAATTGATTAAGTATTTGAAATGGAGAATTTGATTAAGTTTGAATAAACACCCCATTTTGGATCAGTAATATGGTTGCAGATTTGGTGGAAATTTTGTTTGTGAAATCATATGTAAGAGTCATGACCATAAGAATGGGAGATATCATGCAAGGCCTAAGTTTTCATAGGTTAAAACATATTATTGTTGAAGAGTGCAAGAAGAAACACTCAATTTAGTAAGTACACTGATTCACAAGAAGATTTAGTCTTTTTAGCAATTGTCATCAATTAACAAGTGCATGCATAATGCATGCAAGTTCATTTTAGAAAGTTTTTTTAGTTGGTAATCTTGCATGAAAATTCCATGAACATGCTAAAATAATGAATGTTCTTTTTAGAAAGCATGCATAGGTTAGTTTTCCAAGGTGTGAGATTAGAAAGTTAGCTTTTTTAAAATTATAAAAAAAATGTATTTGTAAGTTGTTATTTTATTTACCCTTGATATCAATTAAAAAATTAAATTATAAAAAAAATGTACATAAAGATAATAAATAACTTTAGTGTTTCATTGAGGTGGGAGGTATGTACGACTATTTCTAAAATGAAACGTGTGTTGCTATATCTAAGAAGAGATGTGAGTTGTTATACCTAAGAAGAGATGTCAAATATTTATCCTTTATTATAACAAATATAAGGTATCAATTTCTAAAAATAGATGTGAAGCTACTAATATTTATCCTACATATTAAAAAATGGTAGCAATCTTTGTAAAGAGATGAGAAGCTACAAGACTCTCTATCTTTTTATAAGTCCTTCTAGTGTCTTTCAAATTCAAATGCCATTTCCTTTACATCTATTTTTAGCAAGAAATGAATAGACTAAAATAATAATATGAAGTCATTTGAATTGGAATGTGAAGAGTCATGTGGAAAGTGTTCTTCCAAGGAATTGGGAAGTTTTATCATGACCAAAAAATCACAAAAATATAAATTTTACTATTTTTAGGTATTTTTATACCTTGTATTTTGCATTTTTAGACCTTTTGGTATGGAAATTAGACCCTAAACTTTGGTTGGTGCCCAAAAATCACCAAAACTAGTTCACTTAATTATCTTTCCAACCCATATTACGATTTACAATTCTAATCATCGTTCTAGTAGATATGATCCCATCAAGGTGACACACTAATGATATACTAAAATTTCTAGTATTTTGACCAAAAAATTGCACTGGATTTCCATCTAGACCATTTTCCCTTCCTTACAAAGCAATGGACCTCCTTGTTCCAGTTTTACTTTTTATGAACATAGGTAACTTTGATTGTAATAGTGATGGTTTCCCACTTGAGTGTGGTGGCCCACCCAAGATTCATTTTTGATGATTTTGAAGACATTTTTGTATGGATGTCAGTGAATCAACATGTATAACTATCATGATTTCACTTCCCACATAATTAACAAGGACATAGACTCCAATAATGACTATAATAATGACCTCCTCTACCACAATAGTTAAAAATAATGTGATGGAACAAATACCTTATGTGTGTGTGAGTATCCCTAAGAAGAGATGTGAGTTATTTCTCTTTTATTATTACAAATAGAAGGTATCTATCTCTAAGAAGATATGTGAAGTTGTTGTTCTTTGTTCTGCATATTAAAAAATGGTAGCAATCTTTGCAAAGATATGAGAAGCTACAATACTCTTTATCTTCTTATAAATCCTTCCATTGTTTTTATAATTTGAATGGCATCTCTTTTATAGCTAATCTTAGCAAGAAATGAATAGCTTAAAAATAGAATATGAAGTATTTCAATTTGGAGTGCAAAGATTCATGTAAAAAATGTTCCTTCAAGGATTTGAGAGGCTTTTTCATGACCCAAAACTCACAAAAATACAATTTTACTATTTCTAAGTATTTTCATACCTTATAATTTATGTTTTTTAGGCATTTTAGTAAATAATTTGGACCCTAAACTTTGGTCAGTGCCTTCAAAACACCAAAACTAGTTCACTTGATTAGCTTTCCAACCCATATTATGATTTTCAAGTATGATCAAAGGTCTAGTAGATATGACCCTATTAAGGTGACGTAGTGATATATTAGTTTTTCAGTATCCTGACCAGAAGATCATCTTAATTTTCCATTTGGATCATTTGTCTTTCCTTGCAAAATAGTGGGGCCCATTGCTTCTAGTTCTTATTTTTTATGAACATAGGGAACTCTGATTACAAAAGTGATTTATGTCAGCTTGAGTGTGGTGACCCACCAAAATTTCATTTTTTTTAATTACAAAGACCTCCATGTAGGAATGTCATTGAACCAACATGTAAAATTGTCATGGTTATACTTCCCACAATTTAAAAATATGTATATTCAAACAATGACTATAATAATGACCTCTTATACCACAATAGCTATAAATAATGTGATGGAGCAAATACCTTATGTGTGTATGAGTATATTTGAGAAGAGATGTGATTTATTTCTCTTATAATGTTACAAATAGAAGGTATCAACTCTAAGAATATATTTGAAACTCTTACTCTTTGTTATATATATTAAAAAGTAGTATCAATCTCTACAAATAGATGAGAAGCTTCAAGATTCTCTATCTTCTTATACTTCCTTCTATTGTCTTTACAATTTGAATGACATCTCCTTTATAGTTATTTTTAGCAAAAAATTAATAGTCTAAAAATAGAATGTTTAATTTATTTGACTTGTAATGTGAATTCATGTAGAAAGTGTTCCCCCAAGGAGTTTGGAGGTTTTTCATAACCCAAAACTCACAAAAATACAAAAGTGCAATTTTACTATATTTAGGTAGTTATACCTTGTATTTTGAATTTTTTAGATCCTTTGGTACAAAATTTGGACCCTAACCTTTGGTCGGTGTCTGAAAGGCACAAAAACTTGTTCACTTGAGTAGATTTCCAACCTATATTATGATTTGCAATTATAATCAATATTCTAATAGATGTGATCTCGTCAAGGTGAAAAACTAGTGATATACTAGTTTTTTTTATATTCTGACCAAAATATTACCCTAAATTCCCATTAGATCATTCACCCTTCCTTGAAAAGTAGTGGGCCACATTTCTCTTAGTTCTTATCTTTTATGAACATAGGGAACTCTCATTGCAAGTGATTTCTTTCCACTTGAGAAAAGTGTCCCACCCAACTTTTTTTTTTTTGAAGATCTTTGTGTATGAATGTTAATAAACCAACATGTAGAACTGTCATGGTTTCACTCCACACATAATTAAAAAGGATGGAGATTCCAACAATTAATATAATCATGACCTCTTTTACCATAATATATACGAATAATGTGATGGAATAAATACCATCTACATGCGTGAGTAGAATGCTTGCATTGATTGTGAGCAAGGTGTTCTATTTCCATGTTTTCTTTAAAAAAATTAAGACACATGGTGGGTTGAGAATATTCTTTGGTGTACCCAAGACCAAAATTCTTAGGGACTTTTCCTACATTGAGAGGTTTTTGAATTCCTTGACCATCTTCGCCAAGGCCTTGACCAGTATTGTTGAAGAGTTGTTAATGATGTCATGGAGGTATCTAGGTGAGCGGATGAAGTGTCTTGATAGTCTATGTGTCAATGATAACGTGTGAAAAGTTCTTGTTCTAGTATGCTTGAAGGTGGCTTGGTTGATCTTCAATTTTGGCATGATTAGAGATGAGTATGGTGATCTACGGATGTGCAAGGGGTCCTATCAAAGGTCAAGGATGATTGGAGTGCTTGCGTTCATAAGTGGATTTCATTTAGTTGATCATTATTTTCATCTAGACATTTTGGGTCTAGTGGTAGAAAATCTAAGTAGGCAGTTTGTTGACATCAACATTGCCACATTTAGATGAGTCAGGGGGAGTTGGTCATATGGTTATGATCACATTTTTTTCTATTTACTATGCACTAAATTTTAGGTCATGCAATGAAGTGCAACATACGATATGTAATTGTAAATTTAGGCTCCCAGGCAGTTTGACAGTGTTTTCTCATACAAAAGCTAAGTAGGCATTTTGATGCTGTTATAATTTGCACAAATAAAGGTGTCAGGAGAAAATTATCATATGTATTTTTTCATTTTTTTCCTAGTTGATATGGGATAAATTTTAGATCATGCATCTAAATGCAACAAAAGTTATTGAGGTCTAAAATTGGCCTTCCTAGCAGATTGTAATAGTTCCCATACTTTGTTGATTGTGCAAGAGATAAATATCAAGACCAAATGAAGATCCAACGGATTACAGGTGATCATATAAATTGATCTAACCATGTGTATCAAGTCAAATAGGTCAAAGTGACAATTGCTTAATGATAGGTAGAGGTAAAGACTGAGCTCCTTCTAAGATCTTACGATGAGTGGGTATTCGTAATGATCATGAGCAATGATACGTATTGAGTGAAATGAGTTCAAAGTGTTTAATGTTTAAATAAAGATAAATATCAAGATATGTATAGGAGATCCACGGAGTGTGTTTGTTCCAGGATGTCAGGAAGAAGCAAGATGATGCCAAGTGTTTGAAGTTTAACATTTGGGCAGTGGTGCACTATGAGTTAAAATTCAAAAGAAGATCGACGATGTGTTATTAATATAATATGTACGGGCATGAGATGCATTTTAAGTGACCAAATTTTAACTATGACCATTTGGATTTAAATATTCAAATTTGTAAAGGAAAAAACCAGTGCTCAATTTTTATGTTATATCTTTTGAGCTATGTAGAATTTGCTCATGGTGTAAAAAGTAAATTTTAGAGGACTCCAAGGAGCATCTATAAATATATATTTGAAGATATGAAAGTGTGTACATTCAAATATATTAAGGTTCAAATTTGACTGTGTGTTTGTGCATATTCTGCAAGTAACTCGAGAAGGGTATTTGAGTTGTGTTTGTTGGTATTTCGATGTTTAAAGGTGAACTAGCTATTGAAGTATGTTTAGAATCCGTGAGAACCATCTATGTGTAGTATGAAGGTTTTACCAATCATATGTATTATGAACAAAGGGTTAAAATTTTATTATGTTTTCATTCTTGATGACTATGTTGTACAGAATGTTGTTTGAGCAATTTGTGCTTAAGCAAAAGGGTATTGTGACAGATGTTGGTACTAGATCATGTGGCATGGGTCCTTGTGTTGTAAAGTGTTCTTGTGTTCTTATTTTGCTTAGATAAGTGTCAAAGAGGTGAATGGGTCATCATAGGACCTACAAGGTGACTTAGGCCTATTTGAAAGCGTGTTGTGCTTAAGTGTGACCCATGTCACATGCCTTAAGGGTGAAGGCATGTGTTGTGGCCACCAAGAAATATTGTGATCTTGATAATCATGATAGTTCTATAAATGGTGAATCCAAATGAGTTGGTTTCTATATTTTTTGTGAGAAGACATTGATGAGAGACTTGTGAGTGAGTGTTCTAAGTGAAGGCTTGTGTAGACTGGTGAAGTATGTGTTAAAAGTGTAATAGATACCTATTGGAGTAGATTGAAGAAGAGACATGTGTGAGTAGAGCATGTGATGAAGAGTGTATAAGATAAAAGAAAGACACAAGTCAGAGTGAGGTCTATGTGTATGACCATTTGGTCATATTGCTAGTGTTATGATAGAATTATTGCAAGTTGATAAGCATGAGAAGTGTGGAGTGATCCAGAAGGTGGTTTTGGATGCATTGTGAGTGTGTGAAGAATTTAAAAAGATTTTTTTATCATAGGTCCATCATCAAGTGTTGAAGACATCATTTCAAAGGTGGAGGTGTTTATTGCATAGGAGGTCTAAAGGACTTGCTCTTCCTTAGTGGCAGTTGTTCCTTTTGAAACAAATGTTTCACTAAAGGCCTTAGGTTAGAAGGACTTGATCAATCTCTTATTTGTAATCTCTTATAGGACAAGTAGTCCATGTGTTTCAGATTTGAGAGTGGGTTTTCTTCCTTATGAGGGTTTCCCATAGGAACTATGTGTTGTCTATTTAATCTTGTGTATGCATTAAATGAATTAGATCTCTTGTTAATGTTGCTTGATCAAGTTGATATATGCTAATTGTTTAATAGATTGAAAAGATTGGAATTAAAATTGAAATATCTGGTCTCACTAAATCACCCCCCTCAATGATTATATCTCTAACAATTGGCATCAGAGCAGGTCCTTCTTACAAGTCTAACCACTTGAAGGTGATCAAAGGTGCAATGGTTGATAAAGAGGTTGTGGCTTATTTTCAAGACAAACTAGTATGTGCTTTATCAAATGTCAATTCGAGAATGGATGATGTGAAGATGCAAGTGAAAGATCTAGAAGCAACTATCAAGAATTTGTAGGTCATGATGGTTAAAGGTCTCAACCAAAGGGAGGAACAATTGGAAAATAAAGTCATGACTTACTCAGATATGCTCTTATCCAAGGACAAAAGGGAATTTAGCTCCACCAAAAGGGTCAAGAATGAAAATTCATGGATAGATAATGATCAAGAGAAAGGAAGGTCAAATTTGAATGATGTCTTCAATGGGTGATGTTTCTCCTGCAATCAATTTGGTCATAAATATAAAGATTGTGCTCTCTCTCCAGAGATCAAAAGGAATCTTATATGTTATAATTGTAACCAACGACGTCATATAGCCATACAAAAGAGCTTTTTGTAAAAAGAATATACAAGTCATTGACACTATCAAATGGTTCAAGAAGACTAAGACTAAGATTGAAGAAGAAAAGAAGCAGAATTCAAGTAGTCCATCAAAAGAAGAGTCAAATTTTGTTCAAATAGCCTTGCATACTCAAGAAGATGGGAACAAGATATGGTTTATAGATAGTGGATGCCCAAATCATATGACAGGAGATGAGCAATTTTATCTCTCATAAGAAGACCAACCTTGGTTCAGTGAGATTTGACGACAACAAATTTACTAACATAGTTGGCAAAGGTACTGTGAGTTTGGATAATAGTCATACTAGGACTGAGAATGTCTTATATGTAGAAGGTTTGAAACATAATCTTTTAAGTGTGAGCCAAATGTGTAAGCAAAGAAATGTGGTAAATTTTCATATTAATGTATGTGAAGTAAGAAAGGCTGGCAGATTAGTTACAAATGTTTATAAAATAGATAACAACATGTATGTTTTCCATGAATCCAATAAGGAAGAGTGTTTCATGAGTCAATTGGAAGAATGTTGGCATTGGCATAGAAGACTTGGACATATAAATTTTGAGAATATGGTAAATATCAATTCAAAGGGGTTGGGAAGGCATATGCCCAAGGTTTCTAAGATTCCCCATTCTCTTTGCAAGGCATGTCTTCATGGGAAGCAAACCAAAACAAGATACAAATCCAAGGAGATATCCATTACAAAGCCATTATAATTTATCCACACTGATCTATGTGCACCTATGAGAACCCAAAGTATTCAAGGTAATAGCTACTTCATGCTTTTCATTGATGATTTTACTAAGATGACTTAGATATTTTTTCTTTAAAAAAATCAGAAGCTTTTGCAAAATGTATGGCATTCAAAACACTTGTAGAAAATAATAAAAGGTTAAAGATCAAGTGTGTAAGATCCGATAGAGGAGGTGAGTTTTGGTCTCATGAATTTGATGGTTTTTGTAAAAAATAAGGGATAAGAAGACAATATTTTGCTGCTATAATACCACAACAGAATGGTGTTGTTGAAAGGAAGAATAGGATTGTTCAAGAGATGAGTCGAACCATGCTTCAAGATTCCAAACTATCATATGGTTATTGGGAAGAGGCAGTCAACACTTCAGTTTACATTCTAAACAGGTTTCAAATCAAAGTAAATGGTGATAAGACTCCTTATGAGTTATGAGTTATAGAATAATAGAGTAGCTAATGTCAAATATTTTTGAGTGTTTGGGAGCAGGTGCTTCATCAAAAAAGATGAAGATAATCTTGGTAAATTTTATTCAAGGTCTAATGAGAACATCTTCTTAAGCTACCCTTCCATTAGTACTGCCTATAGGTGCCTCAACAAGAGACTTCACAAGATTGTTGAAAGTTCAAATGTAAGGGTAGATGAGACAAGTAGAGTCAAGAAGCCAAAATTGTAGGTAAGTGAATCAATTCAAAATTTTATTGTAAACAATGATGAGTTATCTGTTCAAAAAAATAATGAAATAAAGAGGAAGAAGAAAAAAAAGACTTCAAAGCTCCATCTAGAAGAATTCAGAAAGATCATCCAATCTCTCAAGTTATTGGAAATGTTAGTGCAAGTTTGCAAACTAGAAAGAGAATTTTGATCAATCAGAATCAACAAGACTCAGCGCTATTGTCCATGATTGAACCTAAAACATTCATGGAAGCTAGCAAATATGAAATTTGGATTGATGCAATGGATAAAGAACTTGATCAAATTGTAAAAAATAAAACATGAGTTTTAGTTCATAGACTAAAAGATAAAATGTGATAGGTACCAAGTGGGTTTTCTAAAACAAGATGAATGAGAAAAGGAGAAGTCACAAGGAACAAATCTAGATTTGTGTGTAAAAGATATGCTCAGGTTGAAGGAATAGATTTTGATGAGATTTTTGCTCATGTGGCAAGAATGGAATTAATTAGACTTTTCTTGGCATATGCATGTTTCAATGGATTTAAGGTGTACCAAATGGATGTGAAATCTACATTCTTGAATGACAACTTAGAAGAAGTATACATTGAGTTACCCAAAGGATACTTCATGTCCAATAATCAAGATTTTCTATGTAAATTGAAGAAGATTCTTTATGGTCTTAAACAAGCTCCTAGAGCTTGGTATGATAGGTTAGATAAGTATATTTTGATTTAAGGTTTTTAAAAAAGGGGTAGCTGATAGTAATTTATACATTAAGATAGAAGGCAATCATCAATTGATAATGATTGTATATGTTGATGACATCGTTTTTGGATCTGACAATGATAATATGAGTAGAGAGTTTGCAAATACTATGAGGACTAAGTTTGAAATGTCAATGTTGGGAGAACTTTCTTTCTTCTTAGGATTGTAGATTAATCAACTTGATGTAGGGATATTCATTTCACAAGCTAAATACATCAAGGATATGCTAAGGAAGTTTGACAAGATGGATTTTAAACCAATGGGTACTCCAATGATCACAAGATGCAAGTCAATTAAACTAGATGACTCACCAAAAGTTGATGAAACTTTATATAGATCTATGATTGGAAGTCTTTTGTACTCTACTAATTATAGGTATGATATCATGCAAGCAGTTGGTCTTCTAGAAAGGTTTCAACTTGATCCAAGAGAATCTCACTTGAAATCAGATAAAAGGATCTTGAGGTATCTCAAAGGCACCATAGAGTATGATTTATGGTATCCCAAGAGTAAAAAAATCACTTTGAAATCATATACTAATGCAAATTGGACAGGATGTGTGGATGATAGGAGTACCAGTGGTGGGGTCTTCTCATGGGAGAATGCTTGGTGTCTTGGCTAAGCAAGAAGCAAGCCTCAGTGTCTCTATCAACTACAGAAACTAAGTATATAGCAGTTGCCTCTTGTTGCATGCAAGTCATGTGGATGAAACAAACCTTGGAAGATTATAAGGTAAGATAAAATGGACCTTGTCCTATCTATTATGATAATACTAGTGCAATTAGTATCTCAAATAATCATGTTATGCACTCAAAAACTAAGCACATTCCTATTAGATATCATTTCTTGAGAGAACAAGTGGTAATCAAAGTGTTAAGTTGGATTATGTGCCTACAAAAGACAACTTGAAGATATTATGACCAAACCATTGTCAAAAGATACATTTGAGTATTTTAGACAAAGTTTGGGTGTCATTTCTTTCTCTATAAATCAATAGGTCTTTTGGTTAAGGGGGAGTAACAAGTTCATGAGCATTGCTCTAGAGGTGGCATGAGAGAGAAGGCTAGTAAGTTTGTGTGGCAGTTCTTCATGGTGTGTGGAAATCTGAAGATGCTCAAAAAGTGCAATGGTTCAGAGATATTAAGGAGAGTCCCTCTCAGATATTTCTTGATATGTTTCATCATATTTTAGTACTTTTTTGAATTCTTTATTCATTAGTTGCAATGCTTGGTTGAAGAGAGTGTTGGCATGTGGCAAGAAGAAGTTGACAAAACAAAGAAAAGGTAGGCTCAAGGTAAGGAGGAGTTTGTATTATATTTATAAGTTGGTCCTCTCCTATTGATGGTCTTTTCAAGGCCTCAGGATCATGTTAGGGTGTGGAGCTAAAAGCTTCAACTGGTGCAAACAGGGAGGAGGTTGCTAAGTTTCAAGGGGACCGACGTCGGTCGCCTGTGGCAGTTTCAGAACTGCTTGTTCCACGGACAGTTAGTTCGTTGAACCGAGTGTTTGCATGCAAAGGCTATTTTTGGTCTTGAGTTGCGTGTCTAATTATTGTAATTAGGATAGTCTAATTATTGTATGCATGAAATCTATATAATACTCATAGGTTGTAGTGTAAACTTGTAACTAGGGAGTAAGAGAGCAATAAGCTCCTTCTGAGAAAAGAGAGCAATGGTGTGTTCCTCCTAGTGCCACAGTACCAAGGTGGGTACTGGATTGGAGAATCAACAGGATTCTTCATATTCGTATGATCTTAGTCAGCAAATGAGCATGGCTTCTTTTGGAGATCTACAATGGTGAGTAAGGTCTAGTGATTTGCAGGTAGCAGTAAAGAGCAGGAGATCTACTTGGAGTACGGTTGTGTACTTGACGTACTGGCAGCATGTTATTGACTAGTTGGAGAGGTGAACATCAATTCTGTATTGGAGTTGATTGTTGGGACTAAGAGAGAGAGGGAAGAAGGTCTTGAGGTGTGGCGAACCTTTGAGGTGGAGGAAGAAGTGGCATCTTCCTTATTGTATATTCTTCTGAGTGATTATTAATACAATTGTGTATTGTCTCTCAATTTCTGTGTTGTTTCATATTTCTAGTTACTTATTGATTCTGGTTAAATTCTGTGTTTAGTTGCTAATACAAGAAGTAATCATATATGTGCTCTATTGGTGGAGCAAGATCCTGACACGTGGTATCAAAGCATGTTTATTGTTCTAGGTACCTGACAATTGGTATCAGAGCCTTGGTTGTAAGTTCAAGAGCTGATACCATCAAGTGGTATCAGAGCTTTTGGTTGGGTTGACTAACATGTGGTTTCAGATTTGGTAGTGTTTTTTATTACAGGTCACTCACAGGGGTTTTAGATTGAGTGGGAGTATAGCAATGGCAGAAGATAGTAAGCTACGAATGAAGAAACTGAATAGCACGAATGGTCTGATTGATGGAAAGAAAGAGCAGGTAAAAAGAGATTGTTGGTCGGTAGAAGATCAGCGTGTAGAAGCAGATGTTGTAGGTGACGTTGCACAGGTTGCTCTAGATAAAGTAGAATCTTTGTTTACAAATTATTTTGCCTCTTTCCATGCAGCCCGAAATAGAAGATCTTTTCATGGGTATGTCTTTGGAAACTTTGGAGAGATTTATTTAGGGGTTGGAGAGCCTTGTCAAATTATTGACAAAGGAGAAGTGAAGCTGAAATTGCAGACAGATGACACACAGTGGTTGAAGGAAGTCATGCAGGTACCAGTCTTGGAGATGAGTCTAATTTCTTCAGAAAATTTGGGTGATGGGAGATGCACTGTAACTCTCACAGCGGATACACTTGAATTAGATGACGGTAAGAAAATAAGTATCTTTTATCTATCTACTTATATTACTGATTCACCTTTTGTTACAGAGATGTGGCTTCATACGCTGTCACATATGTAGAAGGAGAATGCAGGTTTTGAAGCAAAAGTCAGATGTCTTTGACAAGCTAAAGAACTGGAAAGCCTTGGTTTTCATGGAGGAGATAACAGATAGAGATCAGGTGAGAAAACTGATTTATTCTGAGCAGGGCTGTGTTAATTTTAATAGAGTTTTGACCCAAAAAGAGCTCGCGAGTAAAAGTTGTCACTCATAAGGAAAACACAGAAACTGACGTCGATTAGAAAATCAATGTCGGCGTCCTCACAGTGACCGACGTCGGCTATGTGCAGACCGACGTCGACAAAACAGGGACAGGTAAAAATTAGCGTCAGTCACGAGGACCGACGTCGGCGAGAAAGCAGTCGCAGGGAACCGACATCGGTCGGGTGCAGGCTAGGAGATGGCCGAGATTGGTCACTGGAACGAATGTTGGGCAGACAGCACGCTGTCAACAAGTCTCAAATGCTCATGTAGAGGTCAAAAATGGTAAGTGGACCTCATATTTGTTGTTCACCTTCTTTATTATTGCTTACTGATGGTTGAGAACCAGGAAGATGTATAGAGGCAATGTAGGTAGAATCCAGAAACATTGGGAGCATTGCATGAATTCTTCAGAAGAGAACCAAGCAGGAGATTTGGTAGATTTGTCAGCTAAGAGAGAGCACTGGGAGAAGAGTGGATTTCCTTATTAGAGAAGAGAGTGAATGGATAAGTGAGACAGAAGGCC
The DNA here is from genome assembly GCA_037957365.1 of Torreya grandis. NCBI lineage: Eukaryota > Viridiplantae > Streptophyta > Pinopsida > Cupressales > Taxaceae > Torreya > Torreya grandis. The sequence goes on along the minus strand of JARHVA010004146.1, from coordinate 734,857 downwards.
AAGGTACATGGTCTTGAAGTAGTTGCAGGACAGTGGTACAGATTTTGACAGGTGGATGACTAAGCATGGCTTTAGTTAATGTCAGTGTAACTATTGTGTTCTTTTCTTTACCAAGTGGATGATGAGTCGCGACATCATCTTGTTATTGTATGTGGAGTGGTTACTTATTGCAGGTTTACTTATGCAGGGAGTTCTCTGAGCTAAAAGGTAAAGTTAGTTTCAGAAGTATGTTATGAAGAATTTGGTAGCAGCAAAATTCTTTAGCATAAGAGACATAGAGGATCACAGGTTGATTTTGTCTCAAATAAGAAGCTGATGTGAAGGTGTTGGCGAGGTTCAAGATGTAGAATCGAAAAGCACACCAAGGACTGGACAGTTCAAGCAAAGCTTAGAACAAGTGTTTGAAATCACATGAGGTCTAGTGTAGACCTGAGTTTTTCCAAGCAGTGGGAGTTGTCAGAAAGTATGGAGCCAATTCGAGAAAGAGGTACTGAAGGGCAATTCAGTGGATTTTTACAGGGATCAGTAGCAGGTCGACATGTTATGCAGGGTCAAGTTATTTTTTACATAGGTTTGTAGATGCGGATGCGGCAGGTTACTTGGATGACAAAGGCACAAAGGTTAGAGCATCACAGGGTGTGGTGGTTAGTCTTTAAGATTGATCTTGAAGAGGGATACAAGCCAGGGTACAAATTAGACAGTGTACAGATACAAGTACAATAGCAGCTGTTTATCTCTAAGTGGGAGATTGTTAGGGTCTGGAGCTAAAAGCTTCAACTGGTGCAAACAAGGAGGAGGTTGCTAAGTTTCAGGGAGACCGGCGTCGGCAGAGTACAGTGCACAAGGCAACCGACGATGGCAGGGTGGACAGGAATGCAACTGACATCGGCAGGAGGTCGGCCGACGTCGGTCACCCCAGACAGACAAGGACCGACGTCGGTCGCCTGTGGCAGTTCCAGAACTGCTTGTTCCATGGACAGTTAGTTTGTTGAACCGAGTGTTTGCATGCAAAGGCTATTTTTGGTCTTGAGTTGCGTGTCTAATTATTATAATTAAGATAGTCTAATTATTGTATGCATGAGATCTATATAATACTCATAGGTTGTAGTGTACACTTGTAACTAGGGAGTAAGAGAGCAATAAGCTCCTTCTGAGAGAAGAGAGCAATGGTGTGTTCCTCCTAGTGCCACAATACCAAGGTGGGTACTGGATTGGAGAATCAACAGGGTTCTTCATATTTGTATGATCTTAGTCAGCAAATGAGCATGGCTTCTTTTGGAGATCTACAATGGTGAGTAAAGTCTAGTGATTTGCAGGTAGCAGCAGAGAGCAAGAGATCTACTTGGAGTACGGTTGTGTACTTGACGTACTGGTAGCGTGTTACTGACTAGTTAGAGAGGTGAACATCAATTCTGTATTGGAGTTGATTGTTGGGACCAAGAGAGAGAGGGAAGAAGGTCTTGAGGTGTGGCGAACCTTTGAGGTGGAGGAAGAAGTGGCATCTTCCTTATTGTATATTCTTCTGAGTGATTATTAATACAATTGTGTATTGTCTCTCAATTCCTGTGTTGTTTCATATTTCTAGTTACTTATTGATTCTGGTTAAATTTCATGTTTAGTTGCTAATACAAGAAGTAATCATATATGTGCTCTATTGATGGAGCAAGATCCTGACACATGGTATCAGAGCATGTTTATTGTTCTAGGTCCCTGACAGATCAGTTGGTGCCCACTTTGTCATTGTGTCAAAGGGGGAGAAGATTTGTATTGTGAGAGTGTTTGAAGAGAGAGAAGGAAGGTGAGTTGTATATTGTTTCATGATGGGTGTTGACAAAAATGACAAAGGGAGAGATTGTTGGAGAGTTGTTAATGATGTCATAGTGATGTCATGGAAGTGTCCAAGTGAGTGGATGAAATGTCTTGATAGTCTATGTGTCAATAACAAAGTGTGCAAAGTGTTTATTCTAGTATGTTTGAAGGTGGCTTGGTTGATCTTCAATTTTGGCATGATTAAAAATATTCAGGGATGGGTATGGTGACTTGAGGATGTGCAAGGGGTCTTATCAGAGGTCAAAGATGATTGAAGTGCTTATGTGCATGAGTGGATTTCATCTGGTTGATCATTATTTTCATCTAGACATTTTGGGTCCAATGGCAGAAAATCTGAGTAGGTAGTTTGTTAATATCACCATTGCCATGTGTGGATGATTCAGAAGGCGTTGGACATATGGTTATTATCACATTTTTTCTTAGTTTTTATGCACTAAATTTTATGTCATGTGACGAAACGCAACATAAGATATGCAAATGCAAAGTTGGACTCCCATGCAGTTTGATAGTGTTTTCCCATACTTAGCCAAATTTGCAATGTGGCAAGAAAATCTAAGTAAGCATTTTGATGGTGCTATATTTTACACATGTAAAAGTTTCAAGAGAAAATGATCATATGGGTTTGTTTAGTTTTGTGCCTAGTTGATATGTGTTAAATTTTAGATCATGCATCTAAGCGCAATAAAAGTTATTGAAGTCCAAAGTTGGCCTTCCAGGCAGATTATAATGGTTCTCATAGTTGATTTTTCAAGAGATAAAGATCAGGACCAAATGAAGATCCAATGGTTCGCTGACAATCGTACATATTGATCTAAAAGTGTGTATCGAGTCAAAGAGGTCAAAGTGATAATTGCTTAAAGATAGACAGAGGTAAAGACCGAGCTACTTCTAAGATTTGACAATGAGCAGGTTTTTGTACTAGTCAAGATCAATGATGCATATTGAGAGAAATGAGTTCAGAGTGTCTAATGTTTAACATAGATAAAGATCAAGCTACGTACAAGAGATTGATGGAGCATGTTTGTTCCAATATGTCAAGGAGAAGTGAGATGATGCCAAGTGTTCGAAATTTAATGTTTGGGTAATGGCACACTATGAGTTAAAGTTCAAAGAAGATCGACGGTGCATGATTAATATAATATGTGAGGGAATGAGATGTGTTTTAAATGACCGAAGTTTAACTGTGATTTTTTGGATTTAAATATTAAAATTTATGAAGGAAAAAAACTAGTGCTCATTTTTTATGTTATATCTTTCGATCTATGTAGAATTTGCTCATGGTGTAAAAAGAAAATTTGTAGAGAACTCCAAGGTACATCTGAAAATATAGATTTTAAGATTCGAAAATGTGAACAATCAAAGAAATTAAGGTTCAAAGTTGACTGTGTGTTCGTGCATGTTCTGCAAATAACCTGAGAAAGGTATTTGAGTTGTGCTTGTTGGTATCTTGATGTTTAATGGTGAACTAGATATCGGAGTATGTTGTAGACTACATGAGGACCATCTATGTGTATCATGAAGGTTTGACCAATCATATGTAGTATGAACAAAAAGTTAGAAGTTGACAATATTTTCATTCTTGATGACTGTGTTGTACAGAAAGTTGTTTGAGCAATTTGTGCTTAAGCAAAAGGGTACTATGATGGATGTTGGAACTTAAAGAGGACCTATACATCATATGGCATGGGTCCATGTGTTGGAAAGTGTTCCTATGTTCTTAGTTTTCTTGGAGAAGTGTCAAAGAGGTGAATGGGTCATCATAGGACCTAAAAGGTGACTTAGGCGTACTTGAAAGTGTGTTGTGCTTAAGTGTGACCCATGTTAGATGCCTTAAGCATGAAGGCATGTGTTTTGGTCAACAAGAAACATTTTGATCTTCATAATCATGATAGATCTATAAATGGTGAAGCCAAATGAGTTGGTTTCTAGATTTTTTGTGAGAAGACATTGATGAGAAATTTGTGAGTAGGTGCTCGAAGTGAAGGCTTGTGTAGACTGGTGAAGTATGTGTTAAGAGTGTAATAGAGACCTGTTAGATCATAGTGAAGAAGAGACGTGTGATTAGAGCATGTGATGAAGAGTGTAGAAGATAGAGGAAAGACACAGGTCATAGTGAGGTCTGTGTGTATGATCATTTGGTCATGTTGCTAGTGTTGTGACAAAATTGTTGCAGGTTAATAAGAATGAGAAGTGTGGAGTGATCCAGAAGGTGGTTTTGGATGCATTGTGAGTATGTGAATAAGTAAAAGAGGTTGTATTATCATATTTACATCATCAGGCGTTGAAGACATCAATTCAAAGGTGGAGGTGTTCATCTCATAAGAGGTCTAAATGACTTGGTCTTCCTTAAGGGCAGTTGCTCTTTGTGAAATAGGTGTTTCACTAAAGGCCTTAGGTCAGAAGGAATTGACCAAGATTATTGGTCAGAAGGACTTTATCAGTCTCTTATTTGTAATCTTTTATAGGATAATTAGTCCATGTGTTGCAGGCTTGAGAGTGGGTTTTACTCCCTATGAGGGTTTCCCACAGGAATATGTGTTGTGTTTGATCTTGTGTATCCATTGAATGAATGAACTCTCTTGTTAATTTTGCTTGATCAAGTTGATATATGTTGATTGTTTATAGTTTGAAAGGATTGTAGTTGAAATTGAAATATATGGGCTCACTGATTCACCACCCCTCCCCCTCTCATTTATTGTACCTCTAACAAGTATATCTTATTTTATTCAACAATTTGAAACCATTTTCTTTTGTTTGTTTTTCAAAAGTGCCAAATAAATATAGAGAACAATTAATATGTGAAGAATTAGAATAACATAACATGATTTCCTTTGTTTCTATGTCTATCTCCAACAAGTGCCTTCTTTATTTTCACCACTTTTAATTCAACATCTAAGAGTGCTATATTCTTTTGAATTTTGTAATAAAATTATTATTTTTTGTAAGTTTTTGTTGAAGCTTGTTCATGGCTTTGTTGCACCGTTACCCTATGTGAAGTATTCCTTTGACAACAAGGATTTTAAAATGGGGAATATTATACTGCAACTCTATCAAATGCTTCATGACGATGCTCAGGTTGGTCTGCAATAAATAGTTTTCACCCTTCAACCATTTATTTTATTCAAGTAGTGACACATGTTCATTATGTGTTGCTAAAAAATGGATCTGCATTTTGGAATGGGTCCACTTGCTCATTCTACAGTATTGAAAATGGATATGCATCTTGGATTGTGTCATCTTGCCATTTTTCTTACTTCTTCTCCCATGGCTTTGAAATCCATGCAATTTGTTTTTTCAAATTTATTTAAAATGTACAAATTTATTTTTTCAAAATTCATGCAAATTGTACATAATTTGTTTTCAAAATTTCCTCAAAATTCATGCAAAATGTACATAATTTATTTCTAAATTCCATCAAATTGTACAATTTTTTTCTTGAAATTCATATAAAATGTATAGAAATTATTTTTCTATAATTTTTGCTCTGGTACCACTAATTTGGATTGGATCAAGGATTTAGTGGAAAACACACTAAATTACAAAAACTTAATGTGATATAGGCGAAAGTGATTTAATTAAAAACAATCATAATAGAAATCAAGATTGTAGAAATGCAAGAAAACATACCATGAATGAATGGAAGTAAAATCTACATAGAGAAAAAAATATATGAAAAACTAACTTTACTAATTAATTGATTTTGGAGGTATGTACAACTATCTCTGAAATGAGACATGAGTTGTTATCTCTTAGATATGTGCATTTTTATCCCTGAAAAGAGATGTGAGTTATTTCTCCCATGATGTTACAAATTGAAGGTAGCGATCTCTCTAAGAAGAGATGTGAAGCTACTATTCTTTTTTATGAATATTAAATAATGGTAACAATCTCTACAAATATATGAGAAGCTACTAGAGTCTCTATCTTCATACAATTCATTCCATTGTCTTTATAATTTGAATGACATCTCCTTCATCGCTATTTTTAACAAAAAAATGAAAAAACTAAAAACAGAATATGAAGTGATTCGACTTGGAGTACGAAGATTCATGGGAAAAAATTTCTCCCAAGGAGTTGGGAGTTTTTTCATGATGCGAAACTTTAAAAGATATAATTTTACTATTTTAAGGTGTTTTCATTTCTTCTTGTATTTTATGTTTTTTAGGCCTTTCAGTATGGAATTTGGGCCCTAAACTTTGGTTGATGCCCTATATTGTTTCCAAAGGCATACTTGCAGGGATCCAAAACTAGTTCACTTGATTAGCTTTCTAACCCATATTACCAATTACAATTTTGATCAACAATGTACAAGATATGATGTCGACAAGGTAATGTAGTAGCAATATAATAGATTTTTATATATTTTGACCAAAATATTGCCCTGATTTGTCATCTAGATTACCCATGATTTATAACATAGTGCAATTAGTGTTGAACTCGATTAAGTAAATAATAATGAATCCTTATGATGATTTTAAGACAGACCATGTTTGAGATCAAAGTTACTATACAAACAATGAACACTATGATTGGTTCCTTGTAATAACATGACACTTTTTTGTATCTATATTGGTGTTTTGCCTTATTTAGTGACTAAATCCTTGTAATTTTTTGATTTGATATTAATCTTTTTCCAAGCATGAGTAAAAATGTAATTTAAATCATAAGATTGATTTGTCATTCAATAAATTTATGAAATTGCTAACAAGTGTGGTTGTAGTACACTCAGTGGTGACACTCATTCCTTGTACTTTGTTCATTTTATAAATTTAGTAACTTGGTTTATCAAGGCATTCTAGTTAACTATAAAAGGCTCAAGGAAGTGGATGTTGTTGTGTTATGTTGTTTATTCTTGAACCAGAATGAATTTTGTGGGATAATTGCTTAAGAAATAATTAGTTGGGGTGTGTGTGGTATGCACCTAGTTGTTTCTCAGTAAAATATTATCTTACTCTTATCATGGTCTATTCTGAAGGAATTTTAGTGATAGGGTTCAATTTCGAATGGAATAACAAGGCTTGCTTTATTTTGAGGACCTCATTGACAATACGTAGGAGAGAATGATGAATAAAATCATGTCACAATTGCAATGATTGTTTCATATTTTATGATGTGTTTTTATAGCATCAATTGGTGTAAATTATATGTTAATTATTTTCTTATTTATTCTATATTACATAATCTTGATGAGGGAAACATGTGATTTGTTTTGCACAATATATGCACATAACGTAGTTATGGTACCTTTGACTACAAATTTTGTTGCATTATAAATGCCATAGCATGAGTGTTGTCATAAGGATATTTTACTTAGAAGGCTGTAATCTGAATGTGACCATGAGGGTGTTGTTTCAATAGTTTTGTAGTCCCTTCTCTATGCCGAGTTGGGAGACACAATGTTTTGGCAATAGAGTAGGTCATGATGATTATTAAAGGTTAATATGTCTTGAAATTAAATTCAGTTTTAGTAGCAATATGCATCAGTAATCACACTATGGTACACTCTAAATACAAGAATCTATGCCGGCTTGCCAGCTTTGTGTGTATTTAACTCTTTAAGTGAATTCATCTAAAGAAGTTTATATAAACTCATTAGTCATATAAGAATAGGAGCCTTAATTTCACTTGTTCTTTATCAATGCTAAATCATATTGAGTCCTTTTACAACTCAAGGTTTGCATCCTTAATAAAAGTAATAAGAGGATCCTTGTAAGAATTAAATTGTTGGGAACTTCATGACATGATCTATCTTCACATCAGCATTAGACTATTTAAGAATTTTATTAAAGTTTGACTTAGTTTTGAAAATATCCTTTTGATGCTTTTAGGCAATGCTTAGTGAAGTTAAGTTTTGCTTCAACTATGAAGTTAGTGCATTATGATATCTTGTGTCAAATTGTTCTTGAAATAGGGTATCTCTTTTATTCATACTTAAGTTGGTAAAAATACAAGAGAAAGAATGGTGTTCTATTCTAACTTTTGTTATAATTGTTTTGAAAGTTGATAGAGTTAACTACAACATTAGGTTGAATTGTAGAAGTATATGCATGTTTTTATTTCTTTACAGGGACTATAATTATATATTGATATTAATGTTGTTGAAATAGTTCTTTGCCAAGAAGAAAACAACTTTGTTTATCATGTTGAATAAATATTCCTTGGTTGGTTCAGTTAGTAATTTGTTAATGGTTTAATTGGGAGAAGAATTTTCTAGCTAACATGTTTAAGTTTTTCTATCATGTGATGATGGCTTCCAAGAACAAAGTAACCTTTTGAAATCAGGCTTGAAGACAAAATAAGACATTATAAATCAGTTAATGTTGCTCAGAGGTATGAGTAATTGTTGCATCGATAGGAAATAAGTTAATTTAGATGTTGTTCCTAGGAACGTGTTTTTGCACCTTGAACTAGGATCTTAATTTTTATGATTAATATAAAATTCATATGATGTTATATTGAGTATAAATCATTTATGTAGGATTTTCATTTCTAAATTCAGTTATGAATTAATACTTAAATAAATTTGAATGCTACAACAAAGATGCTTGGGCATATGGTTGACCTCAAACCAACAATTGAAAGGACATAGTCCTTCCCTCTTTCACTCTAAGCTTTTATGATCTATTCCTAGAACCTAAGTAGGAAACTATAAAATTTAAGATCTAAATGGATGTGGAACATGAGTTGTGTTCCACTCGGTAAATGTAGACCCCATAAAACCCTTCAGGATTAAAAATTAAAAAAAAAAAAAAACTAGTTGGGTTTTTTGGATCTTTAAAACATAAGAGATAGGTCTAATATGTTGTAACTCACATTCCCCAACATGTGTATTTTCTACATTTTTACTTTGGTGTTGACATTGTCAAACATCTTGGCAATTTAGACCCATTCCTTTGCAACCAAGCACTTGCTTTCAAAAGCATATCTACACTAATGGTCGTCTTTAAACAAATGAGATAATTAAAGAACTCAAGATTCTACAATCCTTTTAAGATAATCTTTCAAATACATCACGTATAAATATTTTAAATCACACAATGTGGTTCATCATCATAATGACTTATTAGATGACACAAATTACAATGAAGAGTAGGAATTAATTAACATCTTATAACAATTAATTAATGTTTTGCTTATATAACATTAATTAAATTTCATATCAATTGATTAATGCCTCCTCATATCTCATTAAAGCCTGTTTACAAGAACGAAATAAGCATCTAGCATTAATAGTAATCGTTATTTTTTCTAAGCTTGTGTATGATAGGTCTCCTTATATCATTGAATTCAAGGCCACTATTGAGCTGAGAGTGTTAACGTCTTAAAATCTCAATAGCTTTTCTTAATTTTATTTTCATATTAGTTTCCTCCTTTGCATTAATTAATATCTACCCTTCATTGTGTCATATCCCCATTTTTAAGACTCAAGTTTTGTTTACAAAAATAAGTGCCAAAGGCATAAGGTTGTACTAAGCATACATAGTATATGACTATTATTGTATTGATCATAGAAGAGCTTATATATGAATGCATATTTAAAAGCATTAATTAATATTCAGTTCAGTCAGTACTTTATGATGCAATATCATTATTGTTGTTTTATATGATACAAAAATGTTCATCATCTTATTTATTTAATAGTTGGTTTTAATTTTACTTTGGTTAAGTACTACTAATGTTGTGTGGGTTGTCTTGCAGGGGCCTTGATTTTCCAAAAAAAGCTAGGCTTGGTTATGGTAAAAACACAATGGTAAAGGTAAAATTCAATAGAGATGAGAGAGAAACTAAAACTCATAGATTAACCCTTAGATTTCTTGCATGCATATATTGTGTCATTCACTTGTTTTTCTTTTGTGTAATATTACTCTTACACTAAGTAAGGTTTGCATGTAAGCAAGGTGGTCACAATTTGGTGCCACTTGCAGCACTCGGTTTAAAGGATTGTGCCATGCTTAGGTGGTTGTCACCATAAAATTACTAGGCAAAAAATAGTCGAATTTAATCATGTTGTGTTGTTTTAGGCCTAAGCATCAAGATAGGACTAAGTGTTTTCAGCGTAGCGAATATTTTTAAGGAAAGAAGGTTCTTGTGATTTTAGCATTTAATAAAAGAACTTTAAAGCTACCCAAATAGCCTAACTTAGATGAAGGAACTTAGAAGCCACTTCCCAAAACTTTAAAATGCTAATGATCAGAGTTCATTTTGTAATTATATATATATATATATATATATAAAGGATGGGAGCAATCCCTAACTCTGACCCCTAACCTCACTCAAGTTGGTGAGCACCAAAAAGAAGTTAACGAGCGTTACAATTATGTTTTTTTGTCTCATCTTCATTTAAAGTTGTGGCCAACAATGTAGAAGAATGAGGGGAAATTTTAGCAGGAGAGTGGATGTTGAAATCCTTACATTGATTTAGTCAAAGCCATCATTCCTCCCTAGATTGATGGATGATTGCATACCTTGTGAAAGTTGTCAAGAAAATTAAGGAAATACTACAAAAAATAGGCAGCCATGGTTGTTTTTGGGTTGTTGACTTTCAAATATAAATTTGGTAAAGTGGATTTTTCTACGGGCAGATGAAGAAAATACTGGAAAAGGAGAAATAAAGAGAGATTTCTGGCCATGACAGTTTTAAAAAAAATCTTAGAGTTGCTAACGAAATCTTGAATTATGTATTGCATTTCAATTGCTAAAGCAATGAAATTCTTGCAACGGTTTTTTGTATTGGCTAGAAATCTGTGGGAATTCTTTATTTCTCGGTATTTTAGTTTAGTCGACCTTTGAAGGTTTTGAGTGCATTCAATATAATATTTTTGCATGATTAAAAGTAACCTAATCAGGCCTAGATGTAAAAATAATAACACCCATGTTCAAGGTCTGCCCTAGACAACATAATAGTCTAAAAACCTTAAGTTTATTTCAGTATTGAACGTGAATATATATATATATAATCTTTAAAAGAAAATTCGAAGCTTAAATATATTAGAATTTCAAGTTCAGTTATGCCTCTTTGACAGGGATATCACACTAACATAAGTTGCAATATTGTGTTAGATCATAAGACCATTTTGAATATTTCTTATAAGAAATTATGAAGCTTAAATATAATAGAACTACAAGTTCAGTTTGATCTTTTTGACGGGCATATTGAACCAACCTTAAGCTCCATGGTTTAAATTGGCTAGTTCCATATATAGGCATGTGTGTTAAAAAAAATTGCTTGGGGCACAAAGTTGTACTAACCATACTTAGTAGATGATTGTTATGTTATTGATCATATAAGTCATTTTGTATGAAAGCATGTTTAAAAGTATTAATTATCGACCAATACTTTATGATGCATTATCATTATTGTTGTTTTATATGATATTGAAATGTTCATCGGTTTATTTATTTCACAATTGGCTTTATTTTTACTTTGGATCGGGTGTTGTTGATGTTATGTGGATTATTTTGCAAGTACATGGATTGGCCACCAAAAGCTAGGCTTGGCTACGTGAAAAACACAATGGAAAAGGTAAAATTAAACAAAGACATGAGACTGAAAATCCTTAGTTGACCCTTAGATGTCAATTCTTGCACGCGTATATTGTGTTGTTTAACTGTTTTCTTCTATGTAATATTACACTTACATTAAGTAAATTTGCACGTAAGCAAGTTGGTCACAATTTGGCGTCACTTGCAACACTCAATCTAAAGGATTGCACTATGCTTAAGTTTTTGTCGCAATAAAATGACTAAGATAAAATCAGTGTGGTTAAATATTGTTGTGTCGGTCAAAGACCTCAACATTTAAATAGAACTCAAGTGTTTTCAACATAGTCAAAGGTTGTAAAGGGAAGAAGGTTCTCATGGATTTTGTGTTTCCTAACTTAGATAAAGGGACTTAGAAGCCACTTCCTCAGGGGTGGTTAAATATTGTTGTGTCAGTCATAGACCTCAACATTTAAATAAAACTCAAGTGTTTTCAACATAGTCAAAGGTTGTAGAGGGAAGAAGGTTCTCGTGATATTTGCATTTCCTAACTTAGATAGAGGGACTTAAAAGCCACCTTTAAGCAAGTGTGCGTCCATGCACGCACGCATGCAATCTTAAGTTGCAATATTGTGTTAGAACGTAAGCACGTTTCGAATATTTATTATAATGACATAGGTAGACATATATAGTTTTAAGCATTATGTGCAAGTGCTTTTTGGTCTAGGGTAAACATTAATTACTTAAGAGAGAAACCCCAAGTATAAAGGTATAAACTTGTATTCAAAAGCCACTAAGGTTGTGACAATTGCATCAAAACAAATTTGAGTCTGGACACTTATTGAAACCTAAAAGCGAAGCAAGAAAGACCCTGCAGATGTAACAAGGCCCTGTAACTTAATCGTAAATAAAAATTTGACATGATGACTAGGCTGTAAAATACCTAGATTTTAATTATACTACTTTTAGTTATGAGTCTTAGCAGCAGAGATGGAAAACCAATTTCAAATTTGGGATAGGATAAATCCTAAAGATAAGTGTTTATTAGAAGTTGTAAACAACCCATTTTTTTAATCATTGAGTTCTTTGCATAACTTACGTGGCAAGGTAAATAATACCAATCAAGCCAAATTGCAAGATATGGGTGAAAAATCACTTGAGGGGTAAGCTATAAAAGTTTGAAGGTTCAAGTATAAAGAACAAGTTCTAAAAGCATAAAGACATTGTTGTAAACAATATGTTCTTTTAAGTGAGAGGTCTAGATTGGCATGATAGTAAATCTAATAGGTGTGACATCAACTCTGAATGATTTAATATCAAGATTGAATTGAGGACATTTAGTCTAGAATAGCAAGCAAGCAATGCTAGGGTTGTATCCAACTTGTAATGAATCCAAATCCTATATATAATATCTAAAATGGCAAAGAAAAGTTTGGAATATGGATAGCATATGTGGCAAAATAGAAAAAGAATAATCTAAAAGTGAAATATGTATAAAGAATTGTGAAAAGAATAATTAGATATAGTCTTAACGACAAGAAGTTAATAATAATATTTGCATGCGTGAAAAGGTCTAGTGACTTATTAAGTGTTTATCATTCATACATTTGAGCTATATTTTCACAAAGTGACTTATTGTACTTGATGTATAAAAAATAAAGTTTACGGTTCTTATTTGATACATAGGCTCAACTGAATTGATCTATTTCAATTCATTATAAGTCATGATGAGCGTGATTTCATTAGTGGTTGAAAAAGAGTTATTTCTCATTGGAGTAATAAACCCGTACTTCTTGATTTGAATGAAAGTATTCTTCTATATTGTATCGTTGATAATCTTCAAAGAGAAATTATTGAAAGTGTAAATGGAAATAAAATGTGTTCTCCTAGCCAGCAGTTTTATTAGATTTTCAAAGTATGAACATCATCACAGATTAGCGGTTAATTGTTTCTTAATACTTTGTATGATGTTTTAAGTATTCTTAAAGAGATTCAATTAATAATATCTGTACATAAAGCACACAATCAAATTGGTTTGCATGCCTACATCAGAAATATTAAAGCTAAGAATATTTCTATTATTATTCTACTCTTTCAAAGATTGGGTTCAAGTTAGATAGTGTCTCTCTATGTGCATTAGGGTTTTGGGGTTTGATTTAAGTGCCTCATAAAGATATGTGATTGTGTTATTGCAAGATGAATAGAGTCAGTAATTATTGTGGAACTAACTTGCATTTAAGCATATTAAAATTTTATATTTATCTTGCTTTGCATTACAATGTGAACTTGTAATGGGTAATGCAATTAAGTAATCAAGGAAATGTTATGTAGAGTATTTTATTAAAAGAAGTTAGGTATGCAAGCCATGTTGTCTTTTGTCATTTATTTGGAACGGAATCAAGTTAGTTAAGAGGGTTGTAAAAACCAAGTGTATATATTAAACGAAAATCGTACTAGAAGTTCTACTAACAAAGTATTATATGGAATATTGAGGCATTATTGCTCTAACAAGAACTCTGAGGGTATTATCGATTCAAATCTAACTTAAAATTTAGAATCATACTTTCAAGTACTTTGTCCAAATTAGTAGATTATGAGAAAAAGGTTCGAATGAATGGTATTATTATCAAATTACAAAGGATAATGGATAACAAATTAGAGGAATCATAACTTCAAGAGTCATCATTTATGTGTAGTATGAGAATAGGAAAAAATGAATAGGATGTGTTTCATTGTTTACACCATTATCTATTGCATTTCTTTAATAAATGGTAATCCAGTGAATTAACATAAGGCCATTGAGTCCAGAGGTGAAATTGCCTATGTTATTAGTCTCAAGTTGTATAAGGTATCTAGGTATAGCCTAAGACAAAAACATCTGTTAAAATGTTGTAATAAATGACTGCAAGCAGTGTACCAATAAGGTGGTCGTTCATCAAAACATATTAGAAGCATGATACTTCGAGTAAACTATATTTTAGGGTGGTTTTTTTAGTGGTTATTAAACATTGTAATTTGGGATATCTATATAAGGAGCTCTTTTCTCTCATCTAATCATTCATCTTGATGATGAACCTCATTGTGTGGTTCGATATGTTGATTCAAAATATTTGTCTATTCAATGTATCCAAAAGATTGCTTCTTAAAAATTAGATAATTTAAAGTTGTGTCATGGTAAACTGTCACACCAATTAAATGGTGCCACAAAGCCCAAATATTTACATGCAAATTATATAATCACATCACACAAAACAATGTAAGAATGTAAAAGGCAACAAATAAATTGGCCACATCACTAGAACCCTTTTTAAATACACCGAGAAAATAAATAAATAGCTTACCTTTTCACTAAAAGAAAGTGAAAGCTTGAATTGTACACTACAAATCACATTACCAACCCCACTTTATAGGGGGTTTGGATGCCAATACCATGGCATATGTTCCATCGAGGGGAAACATATTTCCAAAATCATGAGTTAAGAAGTATGATTTATAAATAGAAAGCATGAATGGTTCATGGAAACCCTATAAAGTCAAACAAGACCTCTCAGGAAGTCCTCGTTGGTGCTTCACCCCTATGAACATCACCTAGATGCAATGGGTATATGCAATGAGTGTCAAGTGGAACATTCATGCTCATGAGAAGGGTTCTTATGAACTACTTATGGGTCAATGTAGATTGATCTTAATCTACGCAATTGAATCTTGAAAAATCATCACATAATTTGATCCACTGTGTATAATTGAATGAACTCAGGAGTTCTATAATGAATGGTTCAACTTGGCAAGTTAAGCAGGGTTGACTATGGGAGAAACTCTATAATTAAGCACACTTGAGTTGTAGTACAGGGATGGGTGACCTCACCCAAGAAGTCCCAGTGCTTCACCATTGTGAACATCACCTAGATGTAATAAGTGTCAAGTGGAACATTTACGATCATGAGATGGGTTCTTGTAAACTACAACTCATGAAAAATTGGTCAATGTAATTTGACTCAAAACTGTGCAGTTGAATCACGAAAAATCATCACATAACGACAACTTCCATTTGCAAATACATACATATGTTTGGATTAGAGGCTAAGTCTATACAGTTTTATAGTAATAAGTTCCCTATAGACTGACAATTATTACCATTCTCCCAAAGTTTGTCTAGCATACAAAATCAAGCTGTAACTTAAAATTCATCCTTGATAGAAAATTGCAAAAGCTTATAGTAATCTTCAGGAATGCCATTTTCATACCAGTCCTTGAGATGCATTTCAATCTTGAAGTACGAGAAGAGTTGGCATCAAAATAACATGTGCTTAGATGAAAAAAAACTAATTCAAAAACATTGGTTCTTCCTCTCATTAAAAAGATCCCTTATGACACAAACAATGCTCTAAAGACGATATTGAAAAGATTCAAAATAGACGGATCCCCAGTCAGGTGTTATATTTTTTGTTGTTTTCCCTACATATATTAGATTTGTACTTGGCTATCATGCAGCTTTCTGATAAGTAGGATCATCAAGAAGAATCACACCATAGAATCATGGCACAATACCGAAACCCTCGAAATCTAAAATGTTGTTATTTGATAACTAGCAGCAAATAATAAACAAATATTAAATATCATTAATAGGTCTTGCCAGAGGCCTTGCAAATTCAAGCATTTACATTGGGTGGATAAGCATAATTTTACCCCCTGTGGACATGGAAAACTGCATTAAGTGGTATGTATATTAGAAGAAATCCAAAATACATATAAAGCATAACCACACTAACAAAAACTCACCCAATTCAAGAGTTTGCATGGATATATCGACGGTTTTTAAGTCTTGACAACTAACCTGATATCTTCATGCAGTTAATCTTCCAAGCAAAATTCCAGTAAACACAATGGCTCCAAACCATTTATTGGAGACAAACCTGTCCAGACAACCATTAACAATTTAAACAAAGTTGGCTTATTTCACTCAAAATTCAAATTGTCTTCCAAGATCAAGTCCTCGAATCACAAGGTACCACTAGTATGAATATAGCTTAAAGCAATTTATGAAAATTACAAAAGCCTCAGTGCCAAGGACCATAGTAGCAAAAATCATTTGGGAAAAAAAATCGATTTTACAAAAGTATTAAGCATTTTTCAAAAAATCGTAATTAATCGGGAAAAAATGTAGAAACTTAAAACCGCCGAAAAAAATAAAGGAGAAAAAAACTCATTTTTTTTCCAATTAAAAGGCATTTCCATTGCATAGAGATACAAATTAGGCATTTCAATTGCATAAAGAATAGATACATATTATGAAAGGAAGATAAACAAGATTGTACGCCATTAATTTCCAATTGTTCATTTTCATTAATTTCAATGTTTGATTTCATTACATTGGATGATGATGAGCCAACTGATTTTGATGGGAATAATTGTTTTTTTCATTAATTTTTATATTGTTCAATCTCATTACATTTACATTTACATTTCAAAATGCATATTATTGCCATTTACAAAGGAACAAAAAATGGGAGAAAGCCAATGGCAATGAGGTAGACTAGGGATCGGCGGGTTTAGATGTTAAAGCTCCAGAGTCAGAGCCTCTCCTAATTTGAGAGACGACCTCAGTGTCGTACCCAGCTTTCTCCAACAAGTCGAAGTCAGTTTTGTCATAAACAGGATCATCATTTTTGAAATATTCATATTTCGGATCGATCTTGTTAAAGTCAATCAGTTGATCTACGGTTTAATATTTAGTTTAAACGTTTAATAAATATTCACAAGCAAGATTTAATGTTTAATGCCATATATTGTAATTACCTCCAAACAACCTATAACACCACCGTCCCATTTGCATTGTGGAAATGACACAATTATACCCCTTCAAATACCTTAAGACCCTCTGAAAAATTGTCTTTATTAATTTAATTTAGATATTAATGTTCATTAGAAGCCAAGAATGGCCAATGAGATTGAAGAATATATTACATGAATCTAGTACATAAAGAGAGTTTCAAATGCATCTCCAAAAAATATGCAGAGAGAAATTTAAAAAAGTCCTGAATAAAATTCAATGAAAAATAACTATTTGCAATAAATCTTGAAACCAATAAAATGTATGCTAATATAATATTTTTATCAAAAATAATATATAATGAGAAGCATGATTAAATACCAACTACTAAATCTGATTCAATTAATCTTAAACAACTATATTTTATAATTATATAAAAAAAAAATTAATTCGTCCTTATTTATTATAAACATAAGATTAAATAAATAACTGTTATATCAAGATAGGTATTTCAAGATACAAATGTCTTCAAAAATATTAAGAATCAGGGGGTCGTGATTAACAATTATTTAGACCCACAACATCAAAATAGACAATAACACTTGGTGAAAATTAAAATTTAAGGTATAAGAGACGTGACTCAAGTGATCTAAACACTCCGTCCAACCTAATTTCAAATTCTCCTGAGCGGCACAGGATAATCTTTGATCAAGGAAAGGACTGACCACTATGACAGTCTCAGAGAAACATGATGCTGGGGACATGAATGTTACTATGACAGTTGGAGATAAACATGTAAACCCAGAGAAGTAAGGAGGTTAAGTGGGGTTTACTATTTAAGCATATAAGCACATGCCGTAAACACATCTGTGGCCTTTGTTGCAACGTACCCTGCAGCTGCCACAATGGCTCTTATGGAACACCATATTGAGACATCTCCCATTGCAGCATGAAAGGCCGAACAAGCACACATTTCTGCATTTGCCACAGTTGTTGCAATCTCTCAACATACTTGTACAACGGAAGTCACAGCAGCGAGATTTTACAGAGCCAGCAAATCATTTTTTTTGAAAAAATAGTGTATAAATCATGATTTTATGGAGTGATAAATCGCATTTTTAAAACAAATCGTGATTTTTTAATGATTTTTGGGCAATTTTTTGGTGGGTTGACTGTTTCACTGTTAAAACCACATTTTCCAGGATTCAATAAATTGGTTTGGGTTACGGTTTGCGATTAATCATGATTTCAGTAATTATGCCAAGGACCATAACAAGCAGCTCATCATTCTTAACATGTAGAGCATAGTGTTACAGAGAGCTTATCCTTATTGGCATGTAGAGCAAACCACTAAGAACAGCTCAGAATTCTGTACTTGGAAAAACACATCACTAGGAAGCACTTGTTATTCAGCAGAATTACAGAGTGAGTTATGCAATGCAGCCCTGCACAGATTACAGGATTTGTGAAATTTAAAGAACTGATAGGACCTGTGACATTTAAGTGATGCATTTGGACCCGTTCATGCCATTCAAGCAGGGAAAGACTTGTGACTATCTTAAACCTTCCATCATAATGTCAGATGGGCAAGACATAAGAATCAAATGTCGGTATAATATCAGAACTTGATCAGTTAAAACTAGTCATATTCACAAACATGGTTTGCATGGTCATGATAACACACAATCAAATTCCTTAAATGTCAAAAGAAGCTAAATATAAGGACTTATGTTTGATGCTCTTGAGACTTAAACAATTGCAAATTCAGATCAAACCCTGATGCAACCTCCACCAATGGATAGACATCAACAACAATGTTCCAACGCTTCAAACAAGACTAAAAGTTGGAGCGCATATGAAAGTTAGTCTTCAGAAGTTTACATCTGTAATTCTGCTCGAACTTGTCACCTGTGCATCAGTGACGGATTCAGTCTGGACCAAACATGTGAATCTTGACCGAACATTTTGCTGACACATACAAGACAGATTCAGTCTGGACTGAACTTGTCCCTATGACAATAGAATATAGAGACAGATTCAAGGTGGGTCAAACCCCTCACGAGGGCATAAATAATGGGTCTGTTCACTTACAAGCCCGTCCCAAAAGGGACACAAAGACCTACCAACTGTCCAAAATGGAAGTTGGATAGATTGGCATCACGACTGCTGGGGTGGTTCAGGTTTTGGAGTCTTCTGTGTTGGTTTTGCAACATGTTCTTTGTTATGAAAGAGTCTTGCAAGGAAACTGAAACATCACTGTTGAGCTCCGAGTTGCAGCAAGTTGTAGGAAGTGCAATTTGCAAAGAAAATAAAGAATTGGATGCAAAACAAGCAAGATGGTTTGAAGAAGCCAATGGCCTTGTGGACTTGTAACCTCACATTTTTGGTGATAGAGAAAGAAGGAACAACCTGATTTCCATGCCGTAATTTTCTCACATTGGATTTCTCCAAGGCTTGTGTCCCTCTTGTGCAATTTTTGTTCTTCACTTGCTCTATTGTTCATTTCTTGCATGTTGATTTCATTTTCAACACTTAAGTATTTCAAATTCTATGATAAGTTGTGTTTAAGCATGGTTCTTGATTTACAGCAACAAATAGAAGCTATATCGCGCATACACCATTGAATTTGTGTATGAAGGAATCAAGCGTACATAAGATTAATTACAGTGTAGGCATGAATTTGGATGTGTGCACATTGTAATCTTGACTGAAAGATGCATATGGCAGCCATAGATGTAACATAGATTAATTTTCTGCCTTATGTACGTCGGTTTCAGTAGTTACATCAGAACAACACATATGTAAGAACTAGAACCTATGTTGAAGAATTTCACTTTGGAATATCCAAGTCGATCACTGATCAAACATGATCAACAAGCACAAAATCAGAAGTAAAGAAATAAACTTTACTCCAAGAAGCTCTTAGTCCAACTCATGCAATGTTATAAAGGACATACAAATATACAGTACATGTTTGACTTTTCAACTTCTTAAAATGTTTATTTTATTGCTTGCAATGATGCAAACATGTCAAAGAATATAAATTTACACCAACCATGGAAAACAAGCATGCATGACACTTGTATGGGGTAACGATGGCAATATATGCATCGACTCAAATGATAATTTTCGTAAACTTTATACAAACACAGAATTAACCGTACTGGCGTAAACTCACATCGCTCAAGATTCACAAAACTTCAATATATATCCATATATTCTGTCCAAAAAACAACTCTGAAAATGATTCTGAGTCGTGACTGAAGTGTCAAAGAGACAGCTACCCACCAAATACCCTCATGCATTCACCCTCTCCTAACCAACTCCCAAACTCCCTTTTAGCCTAGTGCTCTAGTCCCAATCAGATTTAGGCTGATTGGAGCTTAGATCTGCTCTGTAGGAAAGGACATGGCCTCCTCGCCCTCATTTGAATCCAGCAGCTAATGGACATAATAATGGATCATGCTCAGAATATTCCACCCCCTCAAAACTCCAAATCTGCTGTTTGAAAGGAGGAACCACATATCTGCTCAGAACTGATAAAGTTTGTGCAAGGTCATGCAAAGACGACTGAACAACCCCACTTTTCTTTTAAAAAGGAGAATAGTTACTACTTGAAAATGAAAACCCCTCCCCAGGTATCCATCTCCATGTATGAAATTGAACAAAGGATATGGCTTCTAAAGAAAGAGCACTAATATACAGGCTTATGGGTGCTTTCCCAAGTCTGAAAACTCAATTATGGGTAAAAGAGAATTGGAAACCCACGGGCTTGGTGCAGCTTGGCTCGATTCTTGGTGAATTCCTTAGGTATAGATCACTTCCTACTTTTTTTTTTAAAAAAAATTAATGTTACAGAAAATTAGTTTAATCATTATATTTAATATTTATTATTTGCCCTAATTTATTTTTTTAATTTTGCACTTGAAATAGGTTTAGAAATTTTTTGTTTTTGCACTTGCAATGTATTCAAAATTTTATGTTTTTTAAGCTTCTTACCCTAAGATTTCAAAGTGTTGTTTTTCAACTCTAAAATAGTTGCTGTTTTTTTTAACTATCTGTTGGTCTTTTTGCTTTTTTATTAAAGAAATTTTGTTGTTTTCTTTTTTTGCAATGCCAAAATGAGTTATGAAAGCGACAATGAAGCGGATTTGAAGTTGAACAAGTATTGGATGAGGTGGGTACTGAGGGGACCCAAGGGGAGAGAAGAGGCAACACAAACTGAAAGTTTAGTTGCAGGTTCCCAAAAGCTTGATTGTCACTTGGCGTTGTTGGCCAAATTTGCCAAGGGGTCATTCAACAAGAGGGCACCTTTAAGATAGTTTGCTACAATACTTGATGCCAACAAATAACCCAATTCAGGGCAGACTCCACATTGGAAGTGTAATATTTGTGGGGAGATTTGGGGAGAAGGTAGAGGAGGGGCAGCATCACTAGGGTGAATGTGCGCTTCCTACATATAGTAGAAAAAATGGGTTGGGGTTTGTAAGGCAGTCACACTTGAGTTTAAGGCAGAGTTTGTTAGGTTGTATAATGGAGATATCTCGGACATCATTCCACTAGTTTGTGCCCCTTCTAAGACTTCTAGGACTACTTTCTCTAATGCTACAGCTAGTGGTACATCTTCTGCAGTTCCAACTTTCGAGGTGAGTGGAGTAAAGGCTAAGGGAAAGAGAAAGGTCGTGGCACCCAATATAGTTGTTGACATGTTTAATGCGTAGACTACGGAGGAGGGTGATGATACCATTGGCAAATTCTTCTTTGCCAATGGCATCCTATTTCATCTTGCCCGCACTCCTTATTTCAAGGAGGCTATGACTAAGATATCCAAAGTAGGTGCATCTTATGTTGGAGAGACTACCATCTTGAAAAACAACTATTCCAAGGTGAATGTATTGAATAGAGGAGAGATGAGGGCCACATGGATCTCTCATGGAAGAATCCAAATCATCGATCGGTAGACGGATATTAAACACTGCCCACTCATCAATGTCATTGTCACATGTAAGGATGGACCTTACTTCCCAAGGGTGGTTGATTGTTCAGTCAAACACAGACGCAAAGTTCTCAACTATTGAGAGGGGCCATCGTAGAGGTTGGTCCTTCCAATATAGTACATGTAATCACAGATGCAGCTTATGTGTGCAAGGCAATAGAGAAGCTAGTTGAGGCCACCTACATGCATATCTTTTGGACCTCATGTTGCATGCATGCTTTAAACAAAGCACTAAGGAAGATCGGAAATAATTGATTTGGGTCAAAAAGGTAGGGGAAAAAATTTTTGTTTTGGGCCTTAGCATCTTGATGTACTCTTCTCAACTTTGAGTTTGACATTGTCCTTTGTAATTTTGAGTAGTGAAAATCGTAATTTAGAATTCACAATCTCGGATTAATGGATGCACTATTGGAACAATGCTTGGATTTGGTAATTTTTTGTTTAAAAACCAATTATATTGGGAAAAGTATAGCTTACAAGTATGCCTTAAAAAGGCCAAAGTTTAAACATCAAAGGATACCAAAATAGAGACCAATGATCAAGTCTTCAAACAAGGCCACATAGGGTCCTCAAACCAACAACAAAAAGCACAAAAAAAAGAAAATGCTAGCAGCAAATTAAACTAAACAGCCGGCATCTCAGAATCCATGTCCAAATTGACACCACCATCTAACTATTGAGCAGCATTTTCAACCTCAGTCTTAACTTCACCAGTTTTCCCCAGTATTCCCAACTGTAGGACTAACAGCATTGGAAGGGAGAGAGCTACCATCACCAACTGCCCACTAAGGTCCTTTGACAAACCTTCTAAAGTATTGTGATATCAACCTATTGCTGAAAACAGTACTCCTTTCAACACACTTGGCACAACCACAGTGCATTAAATGAGCATGCAGATCAAAAGAGGGACCCTCACTACATTCTTGCTCTTATCAAGCATCAAGGCAATTGGATTAAGAATACCTTTAAGCTTCTCATGACTGACAGCAAGATCCTGATCCACCTCAGAAGGAACACTGGGCAAGAAGTCAGTCTCCCATTTGATCTGAGCAATATTTTCCACATCGAATTCACTAGGAAGAAGATCAGTTTCAGCAGGGATTGAGATATCAGTTAAAATCAAGGAAGAATTGCCATTTGAACTCTCACTAGAAATAACTTGGTCCAGGGGAACAATCAGGGAGCAGCCACAAGAAGAGCCTCAACAACATATTAAGCTTGAGCTTCACTTAAATGACCGCCAGTTTTGCTTCCATATCCAAAGGAATTCATACTGTTATGATCAGGAACAACAAATCCAAAAGAGGAATCATCCCGCTCCAAGTCTATTTCTTTCATTTTCCAAAACATGTTCAGGGATCTTAGGTACATCAAGAGATGGATGTTTTTTAACACTAACAAGGGACTATTGAAGGAACCCCCCGCAGATTCTCTTACCATCTTTTGGATCCTTAAACTCATATTACAGGCTTTCACCCATGAGCCCTCATAAGGCACAAACCGCTCGTCACCTTGGTCCTCAAGGACACGTTTACCCATGGATCTTAAGGATTCTTTTTCAATTTACCTTTCTCCTTAGACTGATTACTGCTCTTGATGACACCAAACGTAAGAAGTTGTTTGAGTTCTGATTAAGGAATCTTCAACTGAACAGTAACCTGCAAAATGACCACCAACAATATGATTTCACCAATGAAGTCGGTAGGTGTTCTGCTTTCTCTTTGAAAAACGTCCATATTCCTCTTTTTACATAAAAACCAAAGCACTTCGGTAGAGGCAATTAGCCAAACTTCCTCAAGAATTGATTCAATTTAACATCAGCAAGATAGCCACACCAAATATCAGAACCAAAGATGTTTCTGTTTGCAATTCTAGACAAAGAAAAATGAAGATTGTTCTAGGCACATTTAGCATATATGCAATCAAAGAATAAATGTTTCACAGTTTCAGGTTTGCCCCACACAGAACAAACATTAGCTTGGATCCCCACTTTTTGGATGACTTCCCCAACAGCTATTATCTGCCACAACAAAAGCCATCTAAAGCAAGATGTCTTGGGCTCTAAACAAGCATTCCATATAAATTCAAATCTTTGGGACCAGGTCTTACGGGAGTCACTAACCAACCATTTAAGGTTAAGTCTCGAAAATCAAGTGATCTAAACAGCTTAGCATTCAAGTATTTGGAAGAAATTTGAAAACCTGTGGCCCCTCAATGCCATCAATGTCATCCCAAATTTCAGAGTCCCGTTCCAAAATGAGACCAACATATGCAGGATTGACAACTTTGAATAACATAGAAAAGGTCTTTTATCTCTTTCTTGCAGTCTATATCTTTGTTTCATTTCAGGCCACTTCATCCATCTCTCATTAAAGAATATGTCACCATACGTTTTGATCCCTATGGCAACCCAAGCTCTGGCAGAACAGCCTCTAGCACAAGAAAGACCATAGTTACTCTGAAATATGCCAATTAAGTTCCAGATTTTATTTACTGATATTCCCTTGGCTAAGATAATCTCCTATATTGAGCTTCACTCCTTGGATTAAAATTTAAAATTTAATGATTATTAATATTATTAATGATATTTCATTTTGATCAATTATACTGTTTAGCTTTAGTACTTTACAATGGTTTACATTTATCATTTTGAATTCCAGCTTATTTTAGTCTCTTTAAATTATTTTTTTAGTTCATTTGTATATTTTAAATATTTAGATATTATTTTAATTAGCCATCATCCTACCATCCCCAAAATTTTGAAAAAAATTTGCCATCTTGGAAACCCTATACCACCATCCCAAAGTCATAGGTAACTATGAGAAAGACTATTATTATTAAATAAAAAGTTCCGCCGCAGATATCTAAAGAACTGGGATCTCGTTCCACCCCCTACCCAAGTGAAGACAAATTGAGGGGGCAACCAGTTGTTTGGTCAGCTCCCAAATGGTCCAAATGGAACAGAAAAAAAATTACCGAAAACACGAGATGAATAAAAGGAAGACCTCTCCAATCAAACTTGTTCTTCAACAATATTATTTCTGATCAGAATCTGCCCAGGAGGATGCCCTTGAAAGGCTCTCAAAATCCACTTGACAGCCAACGGGATGCCTTAGAGCTTAAGACTTTGAGCCCAGGCCCACCAAGACACCTCAGCTTGATACAGACATCCCACTTGATAGTGTGCCACCTTTTATTACCTTTACCATCAGACTACAGAAAGTCTTGCAATTTTATGGAGTTGGTCAAACTGATAGATAAAGAACAACCAACACAAAGAATAGTACTAGTTATACGAAGATATATCTTTTTCACACATCCGAATCCTACCAACGATAAACAAGCAGTTCTTTTGCCACTTAAACAATGTTTTGGAGACTACCAATAACCCATTCCCATGTCATATTAAAACAGGGGTTGAGGGCAGAGGGTATACCTAAATACCTAACCATTTGTAATGTCCCCCTTTTCGAACTAGTCTTGGGAGGAGACCCTTAGCCTTTTCGTTCCCAAGGGCTAAGGAATTTAGAGGCAAAAAGGGGAACATTTGTGAGCTTCAAGAGCATTTTATAAAAAAGCACTTTATGATCTAATTTTGGGACCTTTTTAAGAGTCATGGTCACTTAGGCCTAAAAGTGCTTTTATAAGGAAGCTTGTAATATATCTTTTTTTTTTTAAGAAAAAAAGTACTCTCCCTCTCTATTTTGGGCGCCACATATGGAGGAGGAATATAAAATGAAAGGGAAGGCTCATTTGGATGATTATGTTCATTTGGATATCGAATCTTATGCTCAAGTATGTCAAGCTTGAACAAGTGACTTGAGAATGAAAGCCTTCAAGTGCACAAAGGAGTTTAGAGACGAAAACCTCCATTCTTCCACATAAAGCAACTCTATTCAAGGGTTGTAATTGCACTTCAGATTTGCATGATTGCATGCAATAAATCTACAAAGGTGTTTTATAACACCACCTTGTTTGGGAAATTGGCGAGCACCTTGGAGGCTTGGTGACTGTAATCTTGCAAGTCAAGAGGGTAGAGAATTGGCTAGAGGCTTGGAAGACCCCATTAAGAATTGTTCTACACTCGCAAACCCTCTTCTAGGGGTTGGGGTAATTTATGTGAACTTCCTAGAGCCAAGCGAAATACTTTGAAGGGTTGTGAGGCCATCAAGTGGTTAAAATTATGCCCTAGGTTTATAATAATAATTCTGAAAATTATTATTATAATATTCTGAAATTTTCTTGCAATTGTGGGGGCTATTTAGAGACTAATAAATCTAAATATTAATTGTAATATTTCTCAAGCGGAGCAATCCACTTTGGGGAATTTGTGGATATTGTAAGGTGCTATTTGACCCTAATACTTGGCAATTTGATCCCTATAATTTATGCCTATTTTGATAATCAATTCTAGCTTGTTTGGGCAGATTATATGAGGGTCTAGGAATTGCATAATCATCAGCAATTACTGCTGCTAACATTCTGGGGGTAATGATTTGATTAGAGAGGTTTAGAAGTGGATGTGAGCATCTAACAAGGGGCATTGAAGGCCACAATTTTTTTTAGTATTTTTAGTGTATTTTTTGAAGTGTTTTGCAAGGATTTCAAGGTGTTTGGAGCAGGTAATCAGGTGGCTGTGAGTTTATATAAAATCAAACTTGAAGGGAACAAAAATAGGTGATAAACTCATCTCACAAGGAGCAGCTAAAGAGGTATTTCATTACAGCCTTTATTGGGAATAAATTGATATTAATTGGGAATGTTTATGAAGGGAAAATCTGAATTGATTAGTGATTGGAAATTAGCATTTAGCCTTTGTTCTTTGGTACCTAGGGTTGGTGTTTGAATTAAGCATTGACGAGGATATATTTTGCACCTTGATTGGCACTAGGGTTTGCTGATTTTGGGGAACAGATTTCAGTATATTAACAGATTTATCTTAGGGTTTGTTGGGAAACCCCATCTTGGCCTAATTACCCCATTTGAGGATATTTCACCATTTTACCTGGACACCCCCTCCCTCCACGCCCCACGTACACCCCCATTACCAACCTTGAGCTAAACGCCAGACAGGAGTTTCATCCCATCCAAGAATACATGAATTAGAAATCAACACTTTAGAAACATAAGCAATACAATAAATACTAAGTTTATTATTTAGAGCCTCAAAATTAGACTGGGATAGCTCTATAATAAAGGAATTATTATCCTCAAATTGAACTTCCAACAAGAACTCAAAATTGGGTAACATAATGTCCTTGACTGGGAGGCCTATAGAGGTATCTCTTAACAGAAAGCGAATGGCTTCAGTAAGCAGGGCAAAAAGAGATGGGGCAAGAGGACACCCTTGTCTTATAGACCTTTACAGCAAAAAAGCCTCTAAAAGTTCACCATTGACCCCCACATTAGCAGAAGCATCTCAGAAGAGAATCAAGAACATTTTAGCAAACTTATCCTGCGAACCCAAAGCTTTCATCATAAATTCAATGAAATCCCACTGAATTCTATCATATGCTTTCTCCGAATCAACAAGTGTCATACACACATTCTGCCCAATAGACTGCCCAAACACGGTTTGCGTCTCAAAAACCAACATGGGCAAGAGCTAGCTAAGCCTGTTAGCAAAAATCCTGGCAAGAGTTTTACAGGATAATTCAGCAATGTAATAGGTCTCTTTTTGAGACCCAACGAGCTTTCTCATCCTTCATAGATGTGATCACATATTTAATCTCATTTAGACAAATGCATTAGTCCAAAAAGGAGGCTTGCTCCGCTCCTATCTTCCTAGGGACAATCCTATCACATTTAGCTCTTCACTTAAGCACCCCCTAATTGGGCCTTCAAAAGCATGCAGGGCTGAAGAAAACCAAAAAAAACACTCTTGATCACCTCAGGATCAAACATACTTTACCTTTGGTTTCAATAGAACTTATATTTTCTCAAGTTTACCTTTCTTTGAGAATGTTAAAGTATTTAGATCCCCTATCACCTTCTTTAAGCCAAGTAGCTCTAGATCTAATTCTAGCCCCCTGAGCAGCATAGTTCCGGAAATATCTGCCCTCATTTTTAACTCTAATAGCTCTTTATAACAAGAGGTGATCATCAAGCTTGTATTGGAGAGCTTATTCCAACTTTTATAAGGTCTTCATGTGCTTTTCTATAGGCATTTTTTATTTTTCCTATAACACGCCTTTGTCCTACCATATGCTCTTAAGAAACTTAACCACCACATCAAACGAGTCCAGCCAATTAAGGACTGCTGAGCAATTATGAGTAGAGCCCTTGAACAATTTTCCACGGGGAACTGATACCATATCTACAATCTTAATCATGTAAGTGGGAGACATTAAGCTTGAACAGGCCTTTGAAGTCCATCTCTCTACCAACAGCGGTAGAAGCAGGCATAAGAAATCAACATAAAGAAGCAGAAAAAGATATTTTTCTTTCGGTTTGGGAGGTGTATGAATATTGGAGAGCTTGGGAAAGTCTTCGCAGGTGCCCAAGGTACCCAAAAAAAATGTCTCGCCATGGAGAATGTGAAGGGATTAAAAAAGAATCACTTTAAGTCATCCTCCTAAGTGTGCAGGGCTATTTTAGCAAAGCCTGGCCATT
Organism: Torreya grandis; assembly: GCA_037957365.1. Classification (NCBI taxonomy): domain Eukaryota; kingdom Viridiplantae; phylum Streptophyta; class Pinopsida; order Cupressales; family Taxaceae; genus Torreya; species Torreya grandis. Next base: position 706,169 of record JARHVA010004146.1, on the reverse strand, counting down.
TTGGTCAGTTGAAGGATACAAAGTTTGGTGAGGTGTCTGAAGAATCTAAGGACATATTTAAACTGGGTTTTTCATTTTATTGAATATTTCACTTTCAAAACTATAACATAAATTTGTTTTGTAGTGAATGTTAATTGTTCAAATTGAGGCAAAGTGTTTGACAAAATGCCAGATTCTTGTTTCCTTGTTGTCTAGTCTTGTGTGAAGGCCAAAAAGAATTGTTTATAGGTTGTTTTGATCATAGTATACATACCCATAACCGGTGAGTACTTGCCAAGAGGAAATTTTGAATTATCGAAGTGTATTCGATGGGGGTGGTCGAAAAACCAGGAATAACTGACAAAGGCAAAAAATACTTAACTTTATCAAAAAAACATAAATTTTATAGAAATTACAGTTGCATAATGCCATAATGTATCAAATGAGTCTATAAAATGTTAGGAAAGAGTTTTCTATTAGATTTGAATACAAATAAAGTACAAAATCGCATAACCATGCAAATACAACAAGAATCTACAAGTCCAAGAATCTACAATTACAAATTACAGGGGAGTACTCGTCGGGTACTTGCGAGTACACGGCGAGTACTCCCCTGCAGGTAAAAACTGGTGATAAAAAAAAAAATGGAAAGTTCGAACAGCGGTTATTCGTTTCAGGTTTTTTCCGACGAGTACTCGTCGATTATGCAATCTATGGTTTCGATGATTATATGTATGGAGAACATCAATGAATCATTTTGGAACATGTTCAATGATATTTTGTGTCATTTTAAGACTCTATGGACACTTTGAAATGGGTGAAAACGATCCTCACTTGCAATGAATACTAACTATTTTCATGTTTGTGTCATTTAACTGAATACGTTTGTTCATGGTTTTTTACCAATCTTTTATTGATTAGGAATTAGTTAAAACGTACTTAGCCTCTTTATGATGTTGGCTCCATGAAAAGACTGGCACATGAGTGGATTTTGATGTGTGAAATTATATTGTATACATGTGTTGTTGTTCGTATCCGAAATTGTTTGACAGGTTGCAAAGTTAGACAATCATTACCTTGACCCTCTGATCTTCCTTTTTGTTTTACATTTTAGCTTATTTTAGATTGTTTAAGTTATTTTTAATTTTTTTGTATTATAAGGATTTAAATATTATTTTTATAGTCATTTCCCTGCCATCCCCTCACAATCCCCAAAATCCATGAAATATTTTGCCAACCCCAAAACCCCGTCCCCCATCCCCAAAATGCGTGGAACACTACTTTAATGATATCAAACCCCCATCCTTTGCCTTTTATAGGTCTTTGTTCAACCACATCTACCACTAGCAATCTGGATTAAGGTATTAATTATGCCTTGAAAACTTTTTCTAAAGAGTAGGTTAAGTTATATGGAGTCCCTTTTATTATGCACCCCTTGCCTTTATCACCCATTGTCTTTGGTATTGTTTTAAAGGTGTTTATCCTAAAATGAAGTTGGACACATTCATTTTGTACGAACACCTTTTAAAAGTGAACATTGTTCCTAGTCAAGCTATGATGGGACCCCAATGCATATATCGACCCCCCTTGGATTCCTCATACCCTAAAAAAGGGTTTACATTCACCCAATAAAAATTACCTTCTTTTCTTGACACAAATTTTTATTCAAGTACACTTGGTTATTCATATTTACATGCTTCTTTCTCACGACATGCTCATTGGAAAGAATCGACCACACTTCCTATGGGCTTGTCTTTCTATGGCCTTAAAGGCAAGGATTGACGAACTTAATGGTGCTCACCCACTAAGGTTTTATAAAAATAAGGATAGAAAGATCATTGATAGATTGTGCATCAATTATAGTAGCAAGACGATCAGAATGGGTAAACAGATTAAAAATTAGGGCTAATCTAGTTCCTTCTGATGATCCTCAAGATGAGGTGTATCTGTTAGATATTTACACAGAGCAGCAACACAAAAATTCTTCTCAATTCCAAAGGGTTTAACAAGGTGATCACTCCACATTTACATTTGCATGCTTCTTTCTCACGATATCCTCACTGGAAAGAATCAACCACACTTCCTATGGCTTTGTCTTTCAATGGCCTTAAAGGCAAGGATTAACAAACTTAATGGTGCTCACCCACTAAGATTTTATCAAAATAAGGATAGAAAGATCATTGCTAGATTGTGCATCATTTATAGTAGCAAGAAGATCAAAATGGGTAAACAAATTAAAAATTAGGGCTAATCAGGTTCCTTTTGACGATCCTGGAGATGAGGTGTAACACAAAGCAGCAACACAATAATTCTACTCAATTTCAAAGGGTTTAACAAGGTGACCACTCCACAATGACGTCAAAGAATACTCGTGACAATCCAACAAGGAATTAACTCCCAAGTGCCACCAAAGATCTATGATCTCTATCACATGAGACTCCAATCACATTATACTCATTCTCAAATATTTCCTTTGTTGATGATGAACCTTGAGAGAAGCGCCAAAATCAAATAAAATGTTGAGGTAGTCCAAATGCAAATGTTTGTTGGAGATTAGCAAGCCTCTTAATGTTTGCAAGAGGAAAAATACTCTGTGGGCCATCATGCCATTTAATCCTCGATAGAATGCCTAAAAACTTCATTTAGCTAGTGGTTGTGCATTGAAGCCTATTTGGATGGATGACGACTTTGAAGGATTAAGGTCCACTCCAACAAGCGGTACTATGTGATGTAGTCAAGGATAGGGGGCCAAATGAATGGCTACCTTGTCCTTGCAACCTAAGCTCAACCTTTCCAGAAACCTACAATTTCTCGACTTATGGACATTTGAGACTACTACACAATTCAAACTTAATCAAATACAATTGCAACATGAGCTAACATCATCCCATATCATTTGCCAAACAAGAAAACTTAAAAAACAACTCATAAACCACTATTGCTATCAACTTTATCGAGTGTTACAAAAATTAAAACATACAAGCATGTTATCGACAATTAGCTTCATTTTTAATATTCAAAATCTTGCTCCAAGCTTCACAATGTCTTTGAACTTTCTTCATTCCTCCTCAAGGTCAAACCATTCCCAGCTATCTCTAAGATCTTCTCAAGTGCTACCACCTAAACAAGAACCTCTACCCCTAATTGTCTTTTCAATGAGGTATCTCTCTCTTCCGAGACTCTTTCACTGCTTCTCTCTTCTCTCAGTGTATCTACCTTCACAATGGAGATCAATCCTTGAGTCATCATTGTTCCCCTTCCTCTGTCTACGAGAATTCCCAAAAGAGACTACCTTCTGCTTTGCTCTTTTATCCTCTCCTGCTATGCTCTCTTTTCCAATGAGAACCTTCATGAAAACCTTGCCAAGAGACCCTTTTGCACTCTAATATTTTCTATTTGAAGTCCTCAAAATGCTTTTGGAATGGCCACTATGAGAAAACCAAGTGTTTGAAACCATTACTCTGCTTTTACAATCACGCAGGCAAAACCACCACTCAAGTTGTGAAACAATCCCTAAAGATTAAAAAATTATCTAGCAGTCACAAAAGTGCCGCTTAACGCTGCAAAATAGCTTCTTAGTCCAGATTGGTGGGTTTGTCACTACAAATGTCCTGCAACTTTCAAAGAGGCCATAACTTTTGCATACAAACTCGAAATCAAGTGCCCCTTTTTGAAAGAAATCCAAATATGCAATCACATTTGAATTTTGATGAAGTATCATACTCGTTTCACCCTAATGAAGTAGATGCACAACCTTGCCACTCACTTTCTCAACACTAGTGAGGCACAACCTTGCCACTCATCAACTTTCCTCTATCTCATTGACTCCAACATGCCCTCGAAGCCTAATGGAGTTCTTGAAGTCTTAAAAGTGCTGACGTAGATAGTGTCTTTGGTACCTACTTTACCCTAGTGTCTTTGTCATAACTAGTGATGCACAACCTTGCCACTCATCAACTTTCCTTTGTCTCATTGATCCCAACTTGCCCTCGGAGCCTAATGGAGTTCTTGATGTCCTAGAAGTGTTGAGGTACTGATGTTTTCCATGTATCCCTACAGATCAACTTCTACCAAGTCAAAACTGCAAATGCGTTGACTAGTCCATAAGGACATGCCCCTACATATTTTTGGTTGACGCAGCTTGCCTTTCACACCCAAATGCTCCTACATTAGACTACTCGAGTCAGTTTATTTGTGAGCTTGGTGCTCACAAACAAGACTAAGTGGTAGAACCACCCTTTTGACCCAAAGAGGAACGCCATGGCATGCCCTTCCACCTAAACAAGTACCTATGAAGTTTTTCGTTCAGTTTATTTCTCCTTTTCCAACCACGTACTAGGCCATAGAGCGTACTCCTCTACCTTGCTCAAATTATCCATCTCTTTGTTCTGCCCATTGTTGGGGCATAGTCCATCCACCTCCTCCAATCAACTCTCTCTCTCTTTTCCGTCCTCTTGCAGGATTTTTCCCACCTCTATCCGTCCACCTCCACCAAGTATCTTCTACACCATAATTTATCCAGCCACATACTCCCTTCTTCCAAGAATACACCTCACTCTCTAGTTCTTTCTTCATGGCTTGCTTGCCGAAGAATTCATCATATCATTGGGCATCAACATGATTACCCATAACCTCCACTACTAGCTCTAGGATAGTCTCCATGTCCTCCTCTCCTGTAGTATTTTCCACCAAAGGCAAAGTCACCACCTCTACAATTCCTAGTATCCCTCTTGTAGAAGCATGCAGCTCATGCTTTACTTCCTATTATAACTCATACCATCTCCTCATCATTTCTGCAATTGCTTCCCATGTTTGGCATCCAAAGGCCCTTTCAATTGAACTCTTCTTCACAACACTCTCCTCTTCTTCAATTGTGTAATCACCCATACCTGCAACATAAATCAACACACCAAGCATTATGGGAATCAGCAACTCCCATGGGTACTAGCTCCTTCAACACCACCTTTCCAGCAACATCATCTATCGCTACACATGCTTGGGCTGATAACAGCATCAGCTGCTCCATCTCATTCATTTATTCTTCTCTCTTCCTTCTTACCTCAGCTATTAGGCTGATTGCTGCCTCATTTCTTCATCCCCTTTGGCATCACGTGCATGCCATGTGCAAATAACCTTGCACTCCATTTGACCATATAGAAACAATGCAACACTTGACTCATGAGATTATCTTCTTCAACTCCTATGTGGGTTGCTCCTACATATGCTACACTTTGTGCATATCCTTCATGAGAGTCTCTTCTTCAACTCCTATGTGGGCTGTTCCTGCATATGCAACACCTTGTACATCCTTCATTGTTCTTGGGAGAAACATATGCACCATCTCTATCTCATTCTTTGTCTTTGTGCGACATGGGTGACATTCTTCATCTTTCCTTGTTGTCCAAGCGTTCTTTGGATCAACTCTACCAACAATTTCTGAGTTGGCCTTCTCACTCTCTACCCATCTCCCAAGAAAGAATGTATACCATTCTTTGCTCATCTCTAAAGAAAGAATGCATACCATTCTTTACCCACCACTATCCAATGGAGAAGTTCATCTTCTTCTTGCCAATCTCTTTAAATTTCTTTGGTGAGCCTTTTCTCCCACTTCCAACTGCTGCTGCCAATAAATTCCCACTTGCATGTCCTCTTGAAGAAGTCCTTTGACTGAAACCATTTGCTACCCACTCTCCATTGCCATCATGTCAACTTTAAGACAATTCTCTTCTGCTTTCATGTCCATATCAAAAGTTTCTTCAACCACCACTGCAGTAGTTTCTTCTTGTTCCTCCTCTTCTCTTGGTTGCTCATGCATATAAGTATGTTGGACTGAATTGCACTTTTGCCTCTTCTTTTCCACCTTTTCCATTGTTGTACCTGCATGTAGATCAACAACATTATGGGAATTAAGAGTTCCCACAAACACTTTTTCCATGCCTTGTAGACATGTTGTCCAACTCTTCACCATTGTTTGCATTCTCATCATAGCAACTTCAGTCCCTATCCTCTTTCATGAGGATTTCTTCTTCTACAGGCTGCTCACATCCTTCTCTTCATTGTTACTCAAAACAGATTTGGGTTACTCAAATGGCAACTTCAGTCTCTCATTTCCTTTCAAGGCAATCATTTTATCTCCACTATCAAGCTTCAAGACTTGAAATTTTCTCAACCACTCACAGTGAACTCTCCAGTGCATTATTTGTGCCATCATCTTGGATGCCACTTTATCCCAATTCTTTATCTTTTTATTACCTTTCTCCTGTCTCCTCTCTTGGATATCTCTCTAACACATAACTGCACCACCACACAATCTTGTGCTTGCAAAATCTAGCCCCGTGGGGTCCTCAATCCTTTTCTCTCTAAAACAATACTCCAACTCCACTATCCATCTCCCTAGATATTTTGGGCTCTCTCTACCTGAAAACAAAGGAGTATTTTAACTGGGTTCTCCATTTCTTCTCACCACAACATTTGCTGGTCTATTTTCTTTTCTAGGCTCTTCTCCTCTTGACTCCACAAGCTACCTCTTCTCAACAACTCTCTTCCCTTTCCCTATTGGTTATCTTTACAAGGCATCCAATCTAGACACCATGCCTTTTAACATTGCTGCACTCTGCAACTTCAGGGCACTCCTCTCTCTCTGGACACTTCTTTGAGACATGTCTTCAATTCTTTTTTCTCTATCCATCTACACAATGGAAAACAAATTCCTCTTCTCTCTCACATGCAGAATGCCTCACATATAGTGTTCTATTTGCATATTCTTCTCAGCACTTCTTGCTACTAGCAACTTCTTCCTCCTTCAACTCTTCCTTTCCCAAATTTTCAACCAACTCTGATAAAAAAACATGCAGTCGAGGACAGGAGGCCAAGTGAATGGCTACCTTGTCCTTGCAGCCTAAGCTCAATCATTCCAAAAATCTACAATTTCTAGTCTTATGGACATTTGAGACTACTCTACTATTCAAGCTGAAGAAAACACGATTGAAACATAAGCTAACATCATCCCATGTCATTCACTTAACAACAAAACTTCAAAAACAACTCATAAACCACAATTGCTATCAACTTTATTGAGTGTTAAAGTAATTAAAACATATAGGGATGTTACCAACACTCAGCTTCAGTTCCAAGATTCAAAATCTTGCTCCAGGTCTCATGTCTTTGAATTTTCTTCATTCCTCCTTAGGATCAAACCATTCACAGCTTTCTCTAAAATCTTCTCAAGTGCCACCACTTGAACACAAACCATTGCCCCTTATTGGCTTCTCCATGGAGCTTCTCTCTCTTCTAATACTCTTTCCTTTCCCTTTATCTTCTCTCAACGTCTTCAACACACTCTTGAAACGGTCAAGATGAAAAAGCCAAGTGTTTGAAACCATTACTCTACTTTTACAATTGATGCAAGCGAAACCGCCGCTTAATGCAAAGTAGCAGTGGCAAAACCACCCCTCAAGATTGCAAAACCACACCGACGGTTGCAAAACTGCAGCTTAAGGTTGCAAAACCACCCCATAATGCAGACCGGATGTTTTGTCACTACAATACATCCTACAACTTCCAGAGGCCACAACGTTTGCATACAAACATGAAATCATGTGTCGTCATCTTTGAAGTGCACAGGATTTCGAAAGGAATCCAAACGTGCAATCACATTTGACTTTTCATGAAGTATGCTACCTGTCACCTTAGTGAAATAATAGTGCCTTTTTCAGGGCTTGCGATGCACAATCTTGCCACTCATCAACTTTCCTCTATCTCATTGATCCCAACCTACCCTTAGAGTCTAACGGAGTCCCTGATGTCCTAGAAGTATTGAAGTACTAATGTTTCCCATGGATCCCTACAGATCAGCTTCTACCATGCCAAAACTACAAACACGGACTAGTCCACATGGGCATACCCCTACAAATTTTTGGTTGATGCGAGATTTCCTTTGGCACTAGGATGCTCCTACGTCACTTTGCATTCAACCTCTTCATACATTTGCTCAAGGTCAAGTAAACAATCCCATTTCTAACCACTCCCATGTCGGTTGTAGTTTTGAACTTGTATTTAGGCCTAACAAACCTCCTTTTTATTCAAGTGGAACAACATGGGTTTAAAGTGTGGCTGATCCTCTAAGCCGTTCAATGCATTTTCAAGATGACACTCCTCTAGCCGTTACCAAATCCGTTAGCCAAGGGAACAAGCTTTCTCATATCCATAACTCTATTTTTCTCCCCTTCTCTGCAAGTGCTAGAGACCCCCCAGCCACCCTCATGCAAAAATGAAAACTACTAAGATCCCCAATGCTAAAGCTACTAGAGATGTTGCTCCTCAATTCCATGTGGGGTATAGGCTAAAAATTCAAATGGCTACAGCAAAATCCATGATCAAACTTGAACATAGTATAACCGATCTCAATACGCAATTTGGTGAACATGAAGCTCAAATACATCAAGTAGTCATTTGTCTCAACAAACTTGCCATAGGCATTAATAAACATAATGAATGTATTGACAATCAGAATGCTTGTATACAGCTTTTAGATAAAAAAATTAAATATCAACAAAAACGTCTTGAGACCATAAGAGTAAATGCTTCTCTATGATCCTATTAAGTGCTCAGTGGCTAAGGCTATCCAAGAGTAAATGGCTACCCAACAACCAACTAGGAGACAAGCCACTCGTGGACACCAGCAGTAAACCCAAGCAAATGCTGATTGGATTGTCCCGGTCTTTCAACCTGAATCCAGTCAACTTGCTGCTACATCTGGGCATTCGATAACATTTCTCATGCGAACCAACCCAACAAACCCAAACAGATGGGTCCTTCGCATGGCTCTTTGTAATGGGCTTTCTTACCAAGAACTGGGAAGGGCTTCGTATTGACTCTCTTGCACTTCCCAAATTTTGTGCAGTATGGGAAAGAGCTATATAGAATCAGTGATTATAGATGTAGAAACTACTTTTAAAAAATTATATATGTCCTCCATAGTAGTCAACTATATGTTATTGTAGTCTGTCATTGTACATAATGTGCCTTGTGTTCAAAGCATTTCCAGCTCCCCAGTGCGGGGTTCTCACATTCCCGAGGATTTTGTGCACCTTTCCCAATCTTTCCAAGGCATTCACATGCTTTGCAAGCCTTTTGCGCAGTACCAACAAAATACCTTGTTGTGAAGCTTTTTGTGCATTGTGAAACTCTCCATTGCAAAGCAATTCCTTTGTTGGGAAGCAACCTTCGTTGTGAAGCTTCTTTTTGGTTTGAAGCTCCCCCTCTTCTTTGCTAAGTTTTCTTTCCTTGTGCACCTCCCTCTACTTTGTGCACCTCCAAACCTTCTTTGTGCAACTCCATCTCCATTCCTACTTAGTGCACCTCCCCTTATATGTGAAACTCATAAAACCCCATCCTCGGCAATCATGTTACTTATCAAATCATCGCCCTTATGGGCTCCACGTGCACAATACGGCAAAGCATCTACCATTTCACAGTACATGTTAGAAGGCGATTCATGTCATATTTCCACATCAACGACAATTATGGAAGATGAATCGGTTGGGCATATGAACGGCTCTTGTAACTACTGGCATGAAGTATCCCTTGTTGGATATTGGTTTAAAACTCAGAAATTTAAATAAAAAAATAAAATAAAACTCAGATCTAAAAACTGAATATGCTGAACAGCAAGGTACAGAAAACTGAAATATTTTATATCTTCAAAAATAATCACTTTCAGCCATACCCAGATGCTTTAAAAGATGCGGAAAAATATAATGAATCATAAACAACTAACAAATAATTTTTATAGGCCAAATCTGATTTTATCTATGAAATGTATGACAGCAAAAGTGGTAGAAGTACCGCTGATCGTAGAATCCAGAATAACAATAGCATAAGCCCGGAATAAATTCCTAGGGCATCAATAGGATCATAACTCTCAGATCTGAAAGATCTGAAAGGGAATCACTCAAACCCTACCAAAAAGCTCCACAAATTTCCCAACTGGGTTGCCCCACTTGTGGGAAGTAAATGATAGCAGCCAAAAATGAATAAAAGTAAACCCTTGACGAAGATTGGTTGTCCTTCTCTAGATTTGAATCTCTGATAAACTTCCTCGGAATCCTCTTCAATTAGGAATCACAACTGATGAAACCACTGCATAACAATGCTGGTCTGCAAATATGATTTGAACATTGTTGCTCCTGAATAATTAGCAAACTAGGGTTGAATCTCTCACCACTGAAAAGTGCTCTGCTAGCTAGGTATAGACCTTTCACTACCGAAGCTAGGGTTCTTGCGGAATCTCACCTCCACAAGCAAGGAAAACAAGCTGAAAGCTCCAACATAAAATAGCAAAATGATAAAAGATGCTTTTTCCTCCCCAAACTCCACCTTTTATAACTTTTTCATCATAACAAGTGCCCATCAAACCCTAATTCGCCCCCCCTTGGTGCTTTAATGTCTAGCATGTTATTTAAGTGGCCCCAACAAAGAAATATACTATAAAGTCACTTAAGTGACACCCACGAAGGAATAGAACATAAAGTTCCCCCCCATGGGCACTCCACTTAGGCCAACGCAAAAATTTAACATAAAGTACCAAGGAAAATGCTTTTTTACCATTTTTAATGTCGAAACCCATATCCAATAGCCTCCACATCTCTAACCCGTTGGATATGACCAAGGCTAAGACTGAATAGCCCTTTTAGGCCTCTTGTGTAGGAATGGGGACATTACAGTCCTCCCTTCCCAAATTTTGCTTGCCCACAAACAAATGCAAACTAGGATGCTGTAAAATTTGCTCTCCCTCCCAAGTAGCATCCTCCAGTGGTAGGTCCTTCCACCGCACCAAACATTCCGTGATGACTCTGTTCCTAAGCTTCCTATGCCTTACCTCAATAATAGACTCAGGGTCCAAAATCAATTTCCCTTCCTCATCCAAAGTGGGTAAATCTGGCAAAGGTACAAGGTGCTGCCCAAGTGCCCCTTTAAGGCATGAAACATGGAAGACATTATGAATCTTGCTCTGCTCTAGAAGCTCTAACTCATATGCAACCTCTCCAACCCATCGTGCTATCCTTTATGGCCTATAGAAGCGTGGTTTTAGCTTTTCAACACCACTCTTCTTCAAGGAGGATTGCCTGTACAGCTGCAATCTGAGGAAGACGAAGTCACCCACCTCAAACAATCTCTCAACTCTGTGTCGGTCAACATAAAATTTCTGTTGATTTTGAGCTCTCTCTGCAAGTTCTCCTTGAGAGTCTTCAGAATATCTTGGTTTTCTTGTATCCAATCACGAGCTTTGGGAGCTCGGCTATCTGGTAAAATCAAGTCCACAAAAGATGGAGGATCATACCCATACAATGCCCAAAAAGGAGTCATGCCAATACTCATCTGATAGGTGGTATTGTAACAATACTCACACAAATGCTGCCATCTAATCCATGCACGCTGCTATCTTGCTACATCGCTACGCACATATCTCTCAATCCACTTATTAACTAACTCTGTCTGTCCATCAGTCTGTGGATGGTAACTAGTGCTAGGCATCAACTCTGTACCTACCATTCTGAAAATTCCCTGCCAAAAGGTGCTCATGAAACAACCATCCCTGTCACTGACAATGTTCTTGGCAAACCATGAAGCCTAAAAACACCTGTAAAAAATGTTTGCGCTACCTGCAGTGCCTTATGCGTGAATGGCATAGACATAAAAGTGTGCATACTTAGTCAATCTATCAACCACTACATAGATACAATCATGACTACCCACCGACGGAAGACTTGTAATGAAATCCATGGATATGCTCTCCCATTTCCCCTCGGGAATAGGAAGTGGCTGTAGTAACCCTGTTGGACATGTATACTTCGCCTTGGTTTGCTGACAAACCAAGCACTCCCTAATATGGTTAAGGACGTCATCCTTCAATCCTCTCCATGTGAATCTCTCTTTGATGTACCTATAGGTTTTGAAGTAACTTGGATGCCCGGCTAGTGGTGTATCATGCACTGCCCGAAGGATCTTCTCCTTCATTTTGGACTCTGGTGCAAGGAAAATCCTGTTCTTATAGTATATGAGGTCATTCAAGACTCTGTATCTTTCATCCTGTATAACTCCATCCATGATCTCACATGCAAATTGATTCTTGGAATACTCAACAAGTATGTGAGCCTTCCAATCAACTAAAATCTCTGATATAATAGTCAAAATAGAATCATCGTGAGGCCTCCTAGATAAAGCATCAGCAACTATATTATTCGTACCTCTAGTGTACTCTATGTCGAAATTGTAGATCTATATCTGGTTCACCCATCTTTGTTGGCGATCATTGAGATTCTTCTGGCCTAAGAAAAAACTCAAACTGTTGTGATCCGTACGAACCACAAATCTACTGCCCACAAGATACTACCTGAATTTGGCCAATGCATGCATCATGGCCAACATCTCCTTGTTGTAAATTGAGTACCCCCTCTCCACAGGACTTGATTTCCGACTCTCATAGGCAATGGGATGCCTATTCTGCATAAGAACCACTTCAAGGCCCTCTCCAGATGCATCACACTCCAGTACAAATGGCCCCGTGAAATCTGGTAGTGCAAGAACTGGACACAAGCTCATCACCTCCTTGAGGTGATCAAAAACCTGTTGTGACGAATCTAAGCAAGCAAATGCCTCCTTGGGCAAATCAGTCAATGGGGCTATCAACTGAGAGAAAACCCTCACAAACCTCCTGTAATAAGTACATAGGCCCAAGAATCCTCTCAAATGTGTCAAGGTTCTCGGTGGTGGCCAATCCAATATCACTTGAATCTTTGTCCTGTCAACCTTGACTCCCACCACAGAGCCTAAGTACAACAGCTTTATCATACCAAACTCACACTTGGACTCCTTCGCATATAGCAAATTAGCCTCCAAAATACCCAATACCTCATCTAAATGCCTCGTGTTCCTCCCATGTCTTACTAAAGACCAAAATATCATCAAAGAAACCCAACACAAACTTCCGCAAGTGGCGGTTGAACACATGGTTCATGTAGGACCAAAAAGTAGCAAGTGCATTTGTCAACCCGAAAGGCATCACCAAAAACTCAAAGTGACCATAGTGGCATCTAAAAGTTGTCTTCTGCACATCCTCTTCTCTAACTCTGATCTGGTGGTATCCTATTCGCAAGTCTATTTTTGAAAAATAAACTGCACCATGTAGCTCATCTAACAACTCATCGATACAGGGCACTGAATACTTATTTTTTATCGTCTTCTTGTTTAAGGCACGGTAATCAATGCACATCCGCATGGTTCCATCCTTAACCAAAACAACTGAAGAAGCAAAAGGAATAGAACTGGGCCTAATATGTCCCATATCAAGCAACTCATGGATGGTCCTCTCGATCTCCTCAAACCGTTTGGGGTGACGGTAAGGATTGGTGACCATTGGTTTGTTGTCCTCGCGCTAGATCACAAGCTCGAACCCTCTATCTGGTGATACATTTGGGGGTATATCGCTGAAAACTGCACTATGCTTGTCCAATAAGGTCTGGACGTCCACATGATATTCTCAATGACCATCTCCATCTGGACCCTCAGTTGAAACCAAGCATTGAACTACCCAATCAACTGCATCGTGCCTGAAAATCTTCTCCATCCTCTTGGCCATGATGACCCTTGGTGCCTCTGAAGATAATCCTCTCAAAATCACGTTCTGGCCATTGGACTTAAACTTCAACTCCATCGTCTGAAAGTTAGTCCGAAACTCCCCAAGTGAGTGAAGCCACTATACCCCAAGCACTATATTGGTCTTGCCAATATCAACAATGTAGAAATCATCGATAACTATATAGTTACCCATAGTGATGCTCAACTATGGAACCCTCCGCGTACATCTCATGGTCTCACCATTGGCTACAACAACATTGACGCCCTCAAACCCCTCTACTTGTATGCCCCGTCTCTCCACCAATGCCGCATCCATAAAATTGTGGGTAGCCCCACTATCAATAAGAACAACCACTCTCTGCCCTTGCATGACTCCCCAAACTCTGAATGCCTTGTACTTGGGGGTACTAGACAATGCAGCTATAGTCTCAATGGGAAAAGTCTCATCTGTGGTCTCCATCCCAGCATCCTCAGACACATCACCATCATCAAGCCCCTGTTGTGCTAATGTCTCATCACCCTCCTCATCGCTCTCCTCAAAAATCTCAATGTACTGGGCCTTGCTCTTCCCCGAGCAAGTATGTCCACGTGTCCATGGTGCACAACAATCAAAGCAAAGTTTCTTCCACCTCAACTCATCTCTAAGCTCAAAAGAAATGCCCATCTTTTTAGTCGTTCCCTGACCCCTGTCATCTTGTCTAGGAGGAGTTCTTTGTTGAACTCTGGGTGGAAATCTGGACTTTGGAGTGGAGATCTCCAAATCCCGTGCTCTCCTGATGGCATCATGCAAGGATGGAGACTCAAATGCCCTCACCAAACCAGCCAACGTATCTGTCAATCCCGCCACAAATAAAGGAGTCAATCGCTGCTCCGACATATCTGGAACCATTACTAACAACCTCTAAAAATATGCAATGTATATATCCAAAGAACCCGTCTATTTCAAGTGTGTCAACTCTCTGAAAAACTTGTCTGGATCTCTCCTGTCAAATCTCTCCTCTAATCTCTATGTAAAATATGCATGTGCCCTTTTGTAATTAGGCGATGGTGCCACCAATCATGCATATCCCCTCCTAGATGTAGGATTGCAAATTTAATTGCATCCTCCTTACGCATAGGGTTCAAGTCGAAGTATGTCTTCAACTTTTGTACCCATGAACGTGCTATACATTTTTTTGAGCCATGAAAGTGCAGTATGGTAATCTGCCCCAAATGCCTTTGTAACTCAGGGACTGGCATATGATGATCCTTCTTTGGTTTACTTCTGATCTTCATCCTACAATAATCTGGGAATGACATGTTTTCACGAAAACCCTCGCTCAAGGTTTGATATTTCTCCCAACAAGTTTCCTCATCGTCTACCTCTAGCGACAGCCCTTTATGTGAAGCTTCTGGCAAAAATGAAGGCCTCATGATATCTAACAACATATTGGAAGAATGGGTATTTTGCTGCCCTGAATAGCTGCTTTCTCCTCTTTCCTTGTTAAAATCAGATCTGGTTGGATTCATGTTTTGTGAAAGCTGGCTCAAATAAAAATTGGTGGTCTCTTGTTGTTTCACCATATTGATGAACATTTTCTTCATAAAATCTATCTCAAGCGCCTCTTTATCCGAATCTATCATTTTCCAATCTGCACTACCCAAACAGGCTGTAGGAAAGCACAGCGCTAATACCACTGAAGTATCCCTTGTTGGATATTGGTTTAAAACTCAAAAATTTAAATAAAAAAATAAAATAAAACTCAGATCTGAAAACTGAAATGCAGAGCAGCAAGGTACAAAAAACTGAAATATTTAAAATCTTCAAAAATAATCACTTTCAGCGATACCCAGATGTTTTAAAAGATGCGTAAAAATATAATGAACCATAAACAACTGACAAATAATTTTTATCGGCCAAATCTGATTTTATCTATGAAATTTATGACAGCAAAAGGGGTAGAAGTACAGCTGACCGTAGAATCCAGAATAACAATAGAATAAGCCCAGAATAAATTCCTAGGGCATCAATAGGATCATAACAACTCCCATCTCTGAAAGCTATGAAAGGGAATCACTGAAACCCTACCAAAAAGCTCCACAAATTTCATAATTGGGTCGCCCCACTTGTGGAAAGTAAATGACAGCTGCCAAAAATGAATAAAAGTAAACCCTTGACGAAGATTGGCTGTCCTTCTCTAGATTTGAATCTCTAATAAACTTTCTCTAAATCCTCTTCAATTCGGAATCACAACTAATGAAACCACTACGTAACAACGCTGGTCTGCAAATCTGATTTGAACACTGCTATTCCTGAATAATTAGCAAACTAGGGCTGGATCTCTCACCACCGAAGAGTGCTCTGCTAGCTAGGGATAGACCTTTCACTACTGAAGCTAGGGTTCTTGTGGAATCTCACCTCCACAAGCAAGGAAAACAAGCTCAAAGCTCCAACATAAAATAGCAAAATGATAAAAGCTGTTTTTTCCTCCCCAAACTTTTATAACTTTTTCATCATAACAAGTGTGCATTACAATGATGCAATCTACTGTAATATATCCTTGCTTTCATTAGAATAGATAACGAGGAGGATTGGAGAGAATAGTAAAGTATCATAACATCCTGATGCCATTACAACCCTTCTCATGATTCAGTATATAGGATATATATAGTTCTATGTATGCATTGTATATTTCCACTTCTTTCCATTCATTACAATACAAAAGCAACTCCACTCGCATCTAATCTCAAATGTACAATGTGTATTTTGCATTTCATTGTTTAGATTCCATTGCATGTTCTATATTTTGCAACTCTGGAGCTTAGTTAATTGTTGATTGTCCTTCGTGCACCTCCTAGGCTCGACATCAACCATTGGCATCAAATCCTATTTCCAAAATAATTTCACTAATGCATGTCATCTTGTTTGCAGCATTGTAAGGAAGGCATCCCATCTGGTTCTATATCAGTCTATCCCAACAAGCAAAGACAGAAGTCCAAAATTGGTGATAAAACAAAGGAGTATTCAATGGCAAAAGTCCAACAACTTATTTACATGGTTTTGAATGAACAAAGGAAAGAACTATTCTCTCAGTTCTGCGAATTAATGATGCAACTAGAACCAACAAGCTCTGCAGCACCAACTAATTCTTCTTTTTCAGCACCAAGATCCAGTCAAGGTGCAAGCCAACTTGGATATCCAAATGTTCCGAGGCAAAATCAACATAAAGGCATTGTATGAACGACCAAGGCAGCTGGAAGGATACTAAACCATTAATAAGTTCTTTGACAATAAACATCACTTTGGCAACCTTGAATATGTCTACCTCAACTCTCAATTGGTGGTCATCTCATAATATGGAGAAGGCGAAGGAATATGATCCTTTTGATACATAGTCAAAATTTGTCACAATCGTACATGCACAATTCTATCCACACAAGCACAATTAAGATGTTTATAAGAACTTCCAGTTGTTAAGGCAAAATAAGGAAAAGTCTATGACTGATTATGTCAAGTTCTGTGAAGTCTATGCATGCATGAATCTCTCTAAGACAGGTTTGCATCAAGTGCTTAAAAACACCAGCAAGCTACACACCTACATAAGAGCTGCCATCGAAATCCCACCTTGTGAAAACATAGGAAAGGCATGGTGTTAGAACCTTGATTGCAGACAAGTTTATATAACAACAAAAATATAACCAATATGCACTTAATGGAAAGAGAATAACAATATTGTATTGAAATGATAGAATCTCACTACAAAGTATCGCGGGCCTCTTCGAGGAGCAACCTCTTTTGAGCACAACTCAATACAAAATATTCAATAGATGATCTTTCTTTTTACACAAGCCCCCTAGTTGAGGCATTTTACTCAAGACAACTACTACCTTCCATACATGTGGGATAATTACAAATAGCAAACGGCACGCCTTAAATATTAGGTGTCTGAGCTTTTATTAATAATACCTAATACAAATTAGAAGAGTTAGGACAAAGGGGTCCTAAAATGCCCTCTTGCTTAAAAAAGCGTTGTCTTCAAAACTTGAGATGAGGAAACTATTGTTATAATTGGAGTAGGGGTTCCCATGTCATGTCTTCCACTTGCATCCCTGTAATATCCTCAAAATTCACCCACATCAAAATCGCAGCAGTCAAACTCCACTTCTAACAATTGTGCAGCAATCAAGAAGGAATAACAACACAATCAACAACGAGTTCAAGAACTTAAGGAACACAAGGAAAATAAAACGCAATCAGCAAATACACGGGCAACAAATTGCAGCAATGCATGGACAATACACTTTGGTTTAAGCGTTCCTATTAAAGGAGTAATTATCATCATTAATTATTCACAATTACTGATATTAAATTAATTCAGTCAGCCTTCATTAAACGAATAGTCACCAATCTTGGGAAAGACATAACATTTGATGGAGAGGTTATGACATATTTATATTCATTCATTGAAGTGGGAAAAAGGCATTGATCCAATTATGTATTAAATATGTAACTTCTATAAAGAGTCACTTTACAATGGCTTTTAAGGACGTAACCCCTTAATTGCATAGCCCAGATACAAAGACGAAAATACTTGTTATCGAACCCAATGACGAAACCCCTTGTCGTGTAATTTTGTAATATTTGAAATCCATATTCAGAAATAAACAATTAATCTAATTTGACTTTATTATTATTTAAATGATTATTTTATAAAATATTATTTTAAAAAAGAATTTTGAGAAAACCAAATTAATGTAAAATACTCTAATTTGGAATACTACAGTGGTATCAAAGCTGATTTTTTTGTCAACATGTGAACCATGGGGTCACGACATAAGGAAATTATCCACAGTTTTGAGTCATACAACATCCTTTCAACGGAGATTTGAAAAGAAATCTCTTTTTCAGATTTTTTGGAGTTGAAAGAATCATGGAATGGAAACAGACACTATGAGGAAGACGAGTTCATGAATCATAGTTATGGCAGCTCGGAATATGAAAAGAAATTCAATTTTCAAGAGATATTAGAAGAAATAAGATATGATGAATATCATTCAAATTATGGACAAAAAACAAAATTACAGGGAACCAATACGATTAAGCAAAGTGAAAAATCCTTGGAGACCCCAGGGGCTTCACACTCAAAAGATGAAGAGAAGACCCTTTCTCTTGGAAAGAAATCAGGGGAAACTTGTGACAAGTTTCTTGACAAAGAGGCTGACAAGGAGTTACCTCTAACAAAACCAAATGATGCTAGTTATATTAATTCTAAAGACTGATATTGTCGGGACAACCTCGAGAAAAAGAAACCTTGACGCATTTAACATGGCACCAATAATTGTAGATGAAATAAACGACTCGAAAGGCTTACCAGGAATACAAGTACGCACGCCATTTTGCTCTGATCCAAATATCCATATCCCTGGAAATAAGAAGTTTGATGTTGGTCTTCTGACTGGTGATATGAGCTTGAGACCAAAAGTCTCTTACCTTATTATGACAACAGAAATTTTAAGGTCTATGCTCTTCAAAGGAGCAAACATTATCCGTAACATTGAATGGGTTATATTTGATAAAGTGCATTATGTAAATGATGTTGAGCGAGGAATTGTTTGGAAGGAGGTTACTATAATGCTTTCAACATATATCAATATCGTACTTTTCCCTGCAATGGTACCAAACACATTAGAGTCTGCAGATTGGATTCGTCGAACTCAGAAGAAAAATATATGTCATAGAAACAACCCAGAGTGGCACTCTCTGTACTACTCAGGGGAGCTCCTTAAACTTTGTGAGAGAAAAAAAAAAGACCCATTTGAAAATAGAAAGGAACGACAACATAATTACATGAAAGATGGTCCATATGTGACACCAGAGGAAGTTGTGGTTATCTATACCACTTCAAGGCAGTGGCTAGAATTAAGAGAGTTTTCTCCCATTCCTTTTCCACCTTTGTCATATAAGCATGATACTAAGCTATCGATATTGGCACTTGAGTGGTTGAAGGAGTCTTACAGCGTTGCAGTATGATTACATCAGTGACAGAAAGGAGTTAGGTCTTTTTGAACAGACATATGACAGTCCTCATGAGGCTTTATCATGTATTAAACGTCACCTGCTTACTGCTCCTTCAAAAAGGGGGAATTGTGTCTATGGACTTATACAGTTATTTGATTCCTGTTTATGAAATCAAACATTTGGAAAAAATTACAGATACATATCTCGATCAATATCTCTGGTATCTAGGTGACAAACACCATCTCTATCCAAACATGGAGACGTGGCATCCAATAAAATTGTACTTCTGATATTTTGCACAGACTAAAGCACGCATTATTGTTGTTTTCTTATGTGTTGATAACAAACATATGAAAGTGTTTGAGAATAGTATTAGATAGATCCTCATGTCATTGGGATTAACTAAAGGAGAATTGCGGGTTCACACTCTAGTAATAGTTTATTCACATCTATTTGGTAAAGAATTAAAATTATTAAATGAACAGTCGTCAAGTTTCAACATCACCCTTTCCCATATAATACAAATAATGTCTTCCAACAAAAAAAAAATCTTATGGACAGGATCGATGGGAAGAGGTAACGAAGGTTAAAACTGCGTTCAAACGTGTTTTAGTTGTAAATCCAACGTCCTCGCTGCAGAACTAGGGGCATGAGCTTCGAAAGTGGTTTGGAGTGGAAAGACTCACTGCCATAGTAGTACATGGAGGATTCTTAGCAATTGAGGCAAAGGAACATTTCATTGATTTTAAAACTGGCAATGTGAATCCTCTCTTAATTACATCTTATGAACTATTTCGAAAACATTCTGATATAGTAGCATCTTCGAAACCCAACCTTCTTGTATCTCAAACTTAAAAATTGTGTATGGAATAAGACTATTGATGTTCTATTAGCTTTGAATTGTCTCTCGGAGAATTTTATTGATGGGGACTCCGAAGCAAAATCATTTAAATGAATTATGCATAAAGATTGATTTTGCAAATCTGACATCTTATGAACTATTTCGAAAACATTCTGATATAATAGCATCTTCGAAACTCGACCTTCTTGTATGTCAGACTTAAAAACTATGTATGGAATAAGACTATCGATGCTCTATTAGCTCTGAATTGTCTCTCGGAGAATTTTATTGATGGGGACACTTGTGCAAAATCATTTAAATGAATTTTGTGTAAAGATTGATTTTGCAAATCCAAACCTTCTTGGTCCTCTATCTGCATTCAAACGATTACACACTGAACCCATTGAATGAAGTTGTGACCACAGTACAAGTATGAAGAGGATTTTGGGCAAGCAAGAACATTGGATTTACAAACAATGATACAATTTTGTATTCTATGCCGCAGTACCTCAATAAACAAGAAATATCTACCATCAAAAACAGAGTATATTCTTTTCTGCAGAATTCAACCATCTCAGATTTCACTATATTTGGAAATTTTCAAGTTTAAGTTTGTAACAGATGTGATACAATCAACTAATACCTCTTTTAGCATTCTGCAATTAATTTGTTTATTTCAGAAGTTGTGTAATCATCTTAAACTTGTGGATAAAGCAAGCTTTTAGTATTGTAGAAGATTCAATAGATGCTATTGGAAAAGGAAGATGGCACTAGCAAAAATTGGAATATCCATTTGAGCCTGGAGATAGCAGATCGTTAAGAAAACTTCAGTGTCTAGCTTCATTGCTCTCTAGTGTTTTTTGATTATCCTCTAATACAAAGGATAGGGTGGTCATAGTTTCCACTTTAATTCAGATTCTTGATATCATTCCGGGTCTATGTGATCATCGGTGTGGGCAATGGCTACATCTAGATGGAATAACAGTCACTTCTTCTAGGTAACAATTGGTTGATTATTTTAACAAGAAGTTGAGGCACGCGTTAGTATTCTTACTTTTATTTGACCCCGACTGGAATCCAACCATTGACATAATTACAACCCAATCATGTGTTGGCTATGATATTATATCATTGAAGAGGAAGACATTAGTTCAAACACAGGTTGGAACAGTTGGATTGAATGCGAAAAATGAGAGACTCAAGTATGATATTGAGAAGTTAAGAAGAAATACAAAGAAAGAAGAAATAGAATCCTCATTTTTACTACAATTGCTTGTGGAAAAGCAATTTGAGGAAGGAAGGTCTGTAATATCCTCAAAATTCACTCACAATCAGAATCGCAGCAATCAAACTCCACTTCTAACAAGTGCACAACAGCCAAGAAGGAATAACAACGCAATCAACAGCGAGTTCAAGAATTCAACGAACACAAGGAAAATAAAACGCAGTCAGCCAATACAAGGGCAACAAATCACAGCAATGCATGGACAATACACTTTGGTTTAAGCGTTCCTATTAAAGGAATAATTATCATCATCAATTACTCACAATCGCTGATATTAAATTAATTCAGTCAGTGTTCATTAAAAGAATAGTCACCACTCTTGGGAAAGACAAAATGTTTGATGGAGAGGTTATGACATATTTATATTCATTCGTTGAAGTGGGAAAAAGGCATTGATCCAATTATGTATTAAATATATAACTTGTATAAGCAGTCGCTTTACAATGGCTTTTAAGGACGTAACCTTTTAATTACGTAACCCAGATACAAAGACGAAAATCCTTGTTATCGAATCCAAGGACAAAACCCCTTGTGTAATTTTGTAATATTCGAAATCCGTATTCAGAGATAAACAATTAATCCAATTTGACTTTATTATTATTTTATAAAATATTATTTTAAAAAGGAATTCCGAGAAAACTAAATTAATGTTAAATATTCCAATTTGTAATATTACAATGCCATGCCACTATACCAAAATCTCAATGATAGTATGATTGCAGAGCTAGCAAAAGCATATGTCGACAATGGACTCAGGGTCCAAGGGGATAGAGCCTTTTGTGTCAAGCTCTAGAAGTGTCGTTTGGGTCCAAACATGTTGACCAATGTCTTTATTCAAACATAATACACCAAAAACTGGATGGATCTTGGAGGAGAGGGGAAGCTCCAACTTGTATGCTATGAGACCAATGTTGGAAAGCACTTTATAAGGATCATAAAACTTTGGTGCGAGTTTCTAATGACCCTTCAACAGCGAAGAGGACTGCTTAGAAGGTTGGAACTAGAGAAAAACATGTCAGCAACAATGAAAACCTATTTTGAGTGGTGTTGATCAACTTGTTGCTTCATGTGGTTTTGTGCTAGATGGAGGTTATCTTTGAGAGTTTGAAAGATAATTGCATATGTGTAGAGTGTGGCATCAACTGTTTGTACCTTGGAGTTGCCTGGAAGGTATGTCTGAAGAGAAGGCAGTGGCTAACCTTAAATGGCCTCATATGGGGTCATCTTGGTGGCAGTGTGGTATGTAGAGTTGTACTGCCATTCAGCAATCGGTAACAATTTGAAACAGAGAGTTTGTTGATCAGAAACAAAACAACACAAATAGGTCTCCAAACATTTGTTGACAATTTTCATTTGAACACTAGTTTGCGGATGGTAAGCAAAACTCATTTTAAGTTGGATGCCATAACAGTGGAAAGATTCCTTTCAAATGTGACTAGTAAAAGTGGAATCATGGTCACACCCAATTAACACAGGTAGCCCATGTAGATGGCCAATCTGATTGAGAAAGGTTTGACCAACCATAGAGGCAGTAAAAGGATGACTGAGGGTGCAAAAATGGGCATACTTGGAGTCGATCCACCACACGAGAATCACTGATTTCCCGCCTAACTTGGGTAGTCCCTTAACAAAGTCCATGGAAATATCCGACCATATCCGGATAGGGAAAGGCAAGGGTTGGAGCATACTTGGGGTCATGACAATTTCCCCTTTGTTGTGCTGACACATTTCACATTCTGCCACAAACTGTTTGATGTCCTGTTTAATGCCTTTCCAAAAAAAAAATTGATGAATCCTTTCATAGGTTTTTTAAAAACCTCAATGGTCGGCTTATGGAGAAGCATGCAACTTGAATAGAATTGTCTATCTCAATGTTGATTTTGGTGCTAGAACCAAACATCCTTTGTGCCTTAAATAGTGACCATGCCTAGAGTAATTTAGTCGAGAGGCAAGGTTAGTGGTCACTTCCTAAATGAGTTGTTGAATCTGAGTGTCATGGGACCACTCTTATTGTGCCCGATGCACCCAATCTAGCATGAGAAAGGATAGTTTGCACAAGGTTGTTTGTTCTTCATACTTGCGAGACAATGTATCTGTAACAACATTGTCTTCATCCTTCTTGCAAGTAATCTCATGGTCATAGCCCATTGATTTGGTTACCCACTTTTGTTGCTCACGCAAAGAGACTCTTTGCTCCAAGAAGTACTTGAGGCTATGGTGATCAGTTTTAACGTAGAAGTGCCTCCCAACTAGGTATGGGCACCATTGTTAATGACATGAAGTATAGTTAGCATCTCTTTCTCATATGTGGAATGAGCAAAGTTGTTCCCTGTAAGTGCCTTGTTGAATGCAAGGGGTCAAACCTCTTGCATTAGAACAGCGCCAATGCCACTTCCTGAGGCATCACTCTCAATGACAAATAGTTTATAGAACCTAGTTATAGCCAAAACATGTGTAGTGCACATTGCATGCTTGGGTAGTTGGAAGGCCCTTTCTGCTACCCCAAACCACTGAAAGGCATATTTTTTTAACATGGTTGTTAATAGAGCAAAAAAAATTCCCATAGACTTGGACAAATTTTCTATAATACCCAGTCAAGGCCAAAACCCTGCAAAGGCTCTTGTGTGATTTGGGTTTAGGCCAATTTTTCATAGCCTCAATTTTTTCAGGATCCACTTTGACACCTTCCTTAGAGATGATGTGTCCGAGATACTCAATTTCCTGTTGGCCAAAAGCACACTTGGACCATTTGGCACATAAGTGGTTATCAACAAGGAGTTGGAAGGTATGGTCCAAATGTATCAAATGCTCCTCCTAGGTACAGCTATAGACAAGAATGTCATCATAAAACACCAAGATGAATTTGCATAGAAATGGCCAAAAGATCTTGTTCATTAAGCCTTGAAAGGTTGATGCAGCATTGGTGAGGCCAAAGGGCATAACGAGAAACTCATAATAGCCATCATGAATTCAAAAGGTTGTCTTGGGAATATCATCTCCTTGATGGGGATCTGGTGATACCTTGATCGCAAGTCGAGGAAGTGAGCTCCAAGCAACTCATCAATCATTGGAATGGGAAACTTGTCCTTGATAGTGAGTTTTTAGACTGTGCAAAAGTCAATACAAAGACGCCAAGACCCATCTTTTCTCTGCACCAACAATACAAAAGAAGATTAAGGACTGATGCTGGACCTGATGACTCGAACCCGCAATAATTTTTGCACCATTTTTTATATATCAATCTTTTGCAAAAATGGATACCGATAAGAGCGAATGTTTAAAGGTACACTACCTAGAATCTGTTGGATCGTTGTGGGGGTGACCCTTTAAGTTCTTCAATAATAATTGCATGCTTCAACAAGAGTTCTTGTAACTCTAGGGGTCATTGGAATCGGAGGATTCATTGAACTAGCTAGAGCAAAGCTGGGACAACAAACCCATGAGATCCCTTTTTTAGCAACTTTTCCAAGCGCTGAGAGCTAATGATACTTGTAGACCCTGGTGTAAGGCCTCAATGTGTTGTTGGTCCTTATCAGTAAATTGCATCCATAGCTCTAAAAAGACCCACAGGATAGGGCCTAGTGTCCAAAGCCATTGTACTCTAGAGGCAAAACAAACATGTTTGATTCCAGATTATACCCCCATTGAAATGTGGACATTGCGGCATTTGACCTTACAAGGTTAGGTTCCTCCATTGGCGATCATGACTTCAAAACTTGAACAAGGATAAACATAGCAATCATTGTGTTTGGCTATCCTAGGATCAATGAGAATAGTGGGGATGTTTCTTAAAATACCCCCTTACTTTCATAATTTGAGGGGTGGTTACCCCAGCCAAGGCATGCACCAAAATTATGAGGTGCGACTCCAGGATGCTAGGTTCTTCAACTTCAGGGTCTTCATCATGGGAACCTTGAGCATCTTCTCATTCTTCAGCATCAAGTGATGATTCGACATCCAAAATATACAACTTCTACTCGATGCACTTGTGTCCTCTGAAGAATTTTTCATTATAGTTGTAACATAGCCCTTTTCCGCAATGAGCACGCATTTTTGCCTCCATAAGGCAATTGATGGGGGTGACTTTTGGAGGGGGGTTTGTGACTAGCCGTGGTGCTGTAGATGTCTTTAAAAAATCAAAATTCGAAGATCGATGCTAGGAGGTGATCTTATCTTCTGCGAATTTGGCAATTCCTAATGCTTCCATCATGTTCTCTAGTTTAAACATCTTGACCTTCACGCGAATTATATCTTTGATCCCACTAAAGAATAAACTCTTAAAAAAATCATCATTCAAACCTTTGGTTTGGTAGGCCAACTTTTCAAATTCAGCGTGATACTCGCAAACTGTTCTGGTTTGTTGTAGTTTGGTCAGGGTTGCCATGAAATCATCGCAAGCATTAGGACCAAAGCAAACCAATAAAATTTTGACAAAATCATCATGGGTTCCATATGAGATTTTTTATACCATTCGTATCACTGGACATCTTCCATCTTAACCGAAATGATGTGATGGGTACATCGTCCACCCCCAATGTATTGTGCAAGATGAAATATTGTTCGGCACAATAAACCCTGCTAGTTGGTTATGTACCATCAAATTTTGGAAAGTTCAATTGAGGGTCACACAGCGTGGTTCAGGATAGAAATCCACCTTCAGAATGCCAATCACCATCAAGTCTATTGGAGAGCATGGTATTTTGTGCTTTGATGTTGTGTAGTCACTCGTTCAACTCAATAAGTCAAGATTCGAGCTGAGATTGGAATTCAACTCAAAGTTCCTCAATGTTTTGTGCATGGCTTGGCTTCCCACACAAGTGACAACCTTTGACTAGAGGGGTCTAGGGGAACCAGAAAATGTTGAGGTTATATGTTAAAATGATCGACTCGACGAGACAATCATAATGGTATAATTTTCACAAAGGTGATTGTTTTTGGGGCTGCAAGTAAAATAATTTTGTATGGAAATTTGTTTCCAAAATATTGAAATACCCATTAAAATGATTGTATCGACGAGAAAATCACAATGTTGTATTTGCCCTATGTACTTTTTTTTTCACTTTTCTAACAATTGGCTGCAACAAGTTCAAGTAACCATTCTGAAACATTCCAACCCTTCTGAGCACTGCAATTATTGTTTCTATCAACCGACATCATATGATATTCTCTGTTACTGTGGTTTTCAAGAAATCTGAATCAGATCTATGACTAGGAATTATAGGGTTACAAGGAAGAATAATACAAGATGTAACTCAATATTTCAGAGCGCTAACTATGACCAACAACCATTATGTAGTACACTATCCCGTCTCCAGGATATGGTGGAAGTAACTTTCTGGCGCTAACCACTTATCGATCCATCACAAAAACAAACAGTAGAAGGCTTCTTATGGCTAGGCTATGAAAACAACTAGGGGGTCTTCCTGTCTACCCGAAGGGGCATGGAAACTCAAGTCCGTATACAACGCAATCTAATGGCTTGTGTATTGGGACATAACCCCTCAATCTATAGAATCAAGGAAAACCAATAACTGCTTAACCCAAAACGACTTTTTTTTGTTAATTTTAAAACTGTCGAAACACAGTTTATAACCTAAGAAAAGAGAAAACACTGAAAAAGAAGCTTAGTGTTACCACCCTCTTACCACTTTCTAATCACCAAGATTCCAATTGGGCGAGAAGAGAGCAATGGTGGACAGTAGAGAACCCTAAACCATTGAAAACTGCTACGAAAAATGGCCTTGGAAAGAGATATGATACCAGATCTTAGGAACCTGCTTGCAAACAAGTTAATATAACAACAAAAATATAACTAATATGCATTGAATGGAAAGAGACTAACAATATTGTACTAGCAAACATATCTTAAATAAATCTATGTAAAATACATCGATAAATATCATTCTCGAGGCTCTTATTCCAGTAATGTCACAATTCAATAAGATATAGGTGCCTCGAAAATGATATCTATGATGTATTTTACATAGATTTATCTAAGATATGTATGTTAGTATTATCTTACATTTCAATTAAATAATTAAAATTTGTATTTGGTTATTCTTTTTTTTTAAAATTAGACACTTATTAATTGTATCTTTCATTATAATAAAAACATTAAACACTTATTAATTATATTTCTTTAAAACTAAAATTAAAAAAAAGATTTATAATTAAACAAAAAAGTTTGTATTTAATATATTTTATTATAATAAGAACATTACACTTATTGATTATATTTCTTTGAAACTAAAATTAAAAAAATATTTATAATAAAACAAAAAAAATATACTTATCTAAATATATTATAACACTTTACTAAATCTTAAATATAAATTTTATCTTTAACAATATTGAAAAGCACACTATTTCGCATTAAAAAAATCAGCGTAATTAACAACGGAAATGATAATATCATACTTATCTCTAGTACAAACAATGTTATCCAAATCATAAATGTAAATGGGTTTCTATATAATACCTAACTCAATATTGTATTTCAGTTGATTTTTTCTTTTTAATAAATATGTTAGTCCGAAGAGTACATAAATGCAATGGTTTATGTATACACCGAACATTAGCTTTAAAATGATCTCTAATAAATGTCATTTGTTTTTATATCATACTCAAGTAAACATAAGTTATCTAGATTCTAAATAGCTTAACTTTGGAGAAGGCATGTTTATTAGGAAAATTAAATGAATAATTATATCGCTATACAACAACAAATTTTTATGTAATTGTTAAATTTTAGTTTTAATTTATTTTAAATTAAATTTATTTATATATAATTTACAAAAAAAATAAGATTGATTGTTGGAATTGTAAAAGATATAATCTAAAAAATATAGAGGTTGACAACACAAGAAATATAAAAGAGAAAAATAAATGTAAAATGAGTAAATATAAACTAACAATCCAAACAAAACATATACTATGAAAAACGATGAACAAGAAAAACCCTCTAGCTGCAAGGTAACTATATATATTTTACCCTAAAGGTAGAATGAATCCATTACTAAAGTAAAGATATATTAACTTTTTTAGTTCAGTGGCTTTTATGTTAAATGTTTTATATTAACGTCGCATCTTTTTTATTGTTTTTCATGTGTCGGCTGTAAACTAATTAAAAATGGGTATAGTTTTCTTTTATTTTGTCGACTCTAAAAAAATTAAAAGTTGATACACTCACACCATTACACCTCCCAACCCCCCGGATGCCAGTAAAGAAACACCTATTAGCGTAATTAAAATGATGTCTCACTACAAAGTATCATGGGCATCTTTGAGGGGGCAACATTCTTTGAGCACAGCTCGATACAAAATATTTAATAGATAATCTTTCCTTTTACACAAGCCCTTTATTTAAGTTATTCTACTCAAGACAACTACTACATCCCATACATGTGGGATAATTACAAATAGCAAATGGGACGACTTACAAAGCATGTGCGTCCTTTATTAATAATACCTAATACAAACTAGAAGAGTTAGGACGAAAGGGCCCTAACAAATGCATAAAAGCTATCATGCCCAAAAAGAAAGCCCTAATCCACCTATCAAGAAGAAGCCTTTGGGACAACAAATTTAATATGGCACAATAAAAATCTCATAGTGGACAACCTTGGAAAAAAGCAGCAAACTACTCAACCCAAGAATACTTCCCAAAAGAAAGACAAAGTGAAAGAGAAAAACAAGTGTAGTCATCACAAGGTTAATGCCCATGATGACCGAGAATGCCATGCACAACAGATTTTGTGCAGATTCAGTTTGTGCAGCAATTTGCAGCTGAAAAAGAACAAGACAGATATCTTCATGTTCAATGCTTGAGCATCAATGCTCAGCCAACACCCGTTGATGCTGAAGAAAGAGTATCTTTTTCACACCAAAATGTTGGGTAAAAGGACAACCACTCCATGTCATCATTGACAATGGAATCTAGAAGAATATCATGCTCAAGACACTATGAAGCAACAAAGGCACAACCTCAACCAAATTCACTTGGATGGTTCCAGCAAGGCAGTGATAACGGAGTCACCTGACAGTGCTCATTTAGTTATGGGATTTCAACTATGAAGGATTCTCTCACTTGTGATGTAGCTCCTCTAGAAATCTGTGATGTTCTTTGTGGCAAGTCATACAAGGCTAAACCACGATGTTGGTCAATCAAGATTCATTGCTATATGCAAAGCAAGGCCGGAAAGTGGTATCACGAGCTGAGAAGTTTGTTCTTCTCATGGTCCATCTTGAGTTAGAAAACAATGTTGCAAAGACGCACACCTTTGCAAAATGCTTTGGCAAACTTGCATCTCAGCAGAATCAGCTTGACAACTTCCAATAACAATATGGTTATGTTTGTGAAGATCCCAAAAGCTTTCCTACACATCGCTAAGTTATACATCATATTTATCTCCTCTTGGGATCGCCTCTTCCAAATAGTCCTATGTAACACAGATCAGTTTAAGAGAATGATGAGATTCAAAGGCAAATCCAATAATTCATTGACCAAGGGAATATTTGGCCAAGTTCTTGAGCTTGTGGTGGTCCAATTTTCCTTGCACCAAAGAAGGATGGTTCATGATGACTCTGCATAGACTATTGTGCACCCGACAAGATCATCATCAAGAACAAGTATCCTCTACCTCGCATTGATGATCTTTTGGGCCAGCGTCATGGTGCACAATACTTCATAAAGATTTTCAAGGCAAAAGAATGCCTACGAGTGGTTGGTTATGCCTTTTGGCCTGACCAAGCTCTAGTCACCTTCATGGAGTATATGAACGACATACTGAGGCCATTCACCAATTCTTTTTTAATTTTCTACTTAGATGGCATCCTCGTCTACAAAAAGACATGGTAAGAGTACATTGCATAGGTTTAAAAAGTTCTCCATGAAGATATTCCTTCTTAATATTGCAATTATTGTTCAATTTGTTATGTTGTTACTAGTCAACATTACGTGGTAGTGAACTTATGTTACGTTAAGCGGTTGTGTCAACTGCCAACCGTTGCATTTTGGTATTCAAATAGCATGCTGTCATAGCGGCAAGGGCACTTGTATCAGGTTATCCCTATGCTGTATTTATGGATACAAAGCTGATATTGTTCTAATAGTCTTGTTTGCGATGCTACTATTGTTCTAATACCCTACTTAGCCATGGTAGTTTATGCAATTACTATTTTGTATATGTTGTTATTGGTGGTATAGTTTCTCTATAAACATTCTACATTCTGGCGAAAGTTGAATTGGTTTTAAAAAGGAATTGAGTCAACAATCCTCATTGACAACCACACAAAAGACGGAAGTTTAATTGGTCAACCAGTTCAAGAAGCCATTGAAACAAACCAAGAAAGAAAGGAAGACCTCATGAGGGACTTCAAATACTTTTGGGAACTATATATACATGACTACAATAAGGAAGAGTCTAAAAAAACCTGCGTTCCCACAGAAACAATATCAGGCAACTTGTCTTTAACTACAGAGGTGGATCGATTGCTTGACCGATTACCAAGACTTATCACAAGGCACTATCTTGTTTTACAAGAACTTTGAGCAAAATGTGAGTTTGAAAAATAATAACAAATTCTACAACGATATGAGGAAAGATGTCATCGGGAAGACGAAGAAAGATCTGAAGATCGACGTCATACCCAAAGGCATTAATACTATTGAGCCCAAATAAAGGCAAGACAAGAAATCATTGTGGCAAGGGAGATCAAGAAATTAAACAATCTACCAGACTCTTGGAACAACAAAAGCGAAGACAGAGGCTATTACAAGCAGCCGCTTCTAAAAAACATTTAATAAAAGTATGGGACGGTAGTGGAAGTCGAAGCCGAAGCGAAAGCGTGCGCTGAAGCCAAATCAAACACCTACGACGAGTACAGCGACTACTGTAGCAACATACACCACTCACAAGTACACAGTGGATGGAGATTGCAAGGCAACTACCCCTTCCAAAGGAAGAAAGTATTGACCTAGCTAGCCAAATACAACTAGAAAGGCCAACAGAAGAATCTAAAGGATTTAGTAAGGATTCAATGGAGCCCGCTCCTTCCCAGAGAAATCTACGGTCTAAAATGGAGTTTGATAGCCTCTTTGTTACAAATGCAAAGCAAGACATGTAAGAAACAAATATCTGTAGAATAGAATATCTCTTGATTGACAATATAGAGCAAATTACACCATAACAACTTGAACCACAAATTGGAGGGAGTACCAATAAAGAGGACCTAAAGGTGAGCAAGAGAGTGTATTGATCCCTATTGAAGATAGATTCAAGATAGGGACTTGTCTGAGACTACAAAGGAACATCTTGCACAGACCTTGAGGAGGAGAATCATATTTTCAAATCCCCATCACAAGTAAAATCGTAACCAAAACCATGGTCACCCCATCAACTGCATCTCCACAAAAGAAAAAACTACTAAAGTTCATTGGTGATTACTCGAAAGATCATATTCGGCATTGTCTAACATGTATTACAATTTGGGAAGCAAATGGGAACACAAATAAATGGTTGTGGTTGAGGTGCTTCCTAGCCACACTTTGAGGCGTGACCTTTGATTGGTACATGGATGCCCCAACAATCGATAAATGTTAATGGGAAAAACTCAAGAAACCCCTCGAAAAGGAATTTCAACACCTGAGAGATGACAATGAGATTGAAGCCAAGATCTATAATACCACAGGGTAAGCATGAGAATGTTCAGACAAACAATCGAAGACTCGAAGAAGAACCAACGGACAAATTGAAGAAGAGATGGTTCATCAAACGATTAGTACCTTCATTAAAAAAGAAGATGAAGGCGGTCCCATCTTCCTATGAGGTTCATCAAACGATTAGTACCTTCATTAAAAAAGAAGATGAAGGCGGTCCCATCTTCCTATGAGGACACATATAATAGAGTTGTTGACATAGAAAGTGAAAACAAGACATTCTCACACTCAAGGAGCAAAGATGAAGACTCTGATGATTAAGGCTCTCCAAAGAGTGTAATGTCCTTAAATTGCAGTCAATTATCAAGGAAGTTAGATCGCTGTAATTAAATGAGGAAATTGCTGTCTAGAACAAATCGCTGCAATTAAGAGAAGCGTTGCACTTTACTAAGAAATCGCCATTGTAAAATACTCCTAAGAGCAATTAATTAAGGGATCGCCACACTAAACAGCAATCTTTCAACAGCATTAATTATTTATTAATTAATTAATTATTAGTTAGCATTCATTTGACGAATGGTCACAATCTTTGGAGACATGTCGTTTGATGAAAGGTCACAATATTTGGAAGAGACACGTCTTTCGATGGAAGATTATGAAGCATTAATAGTCATTCATTGATATGGAAGGAAGGCGTCCAATTACGAATTCAATCATCTAACTCGTATAAGCATCATGCTATACAACCACTCTCAAGGACAAAAACCCTTGTGATTATAACAGCCCAAGGACGAAACCCCTTGTGGACTTATATTTTATTTAATTTATTATGTTAAAATGCAATATTTATATTTATTAAAAAATAGGTTTTTCGATAAAACCAACTTAATGTAAAATATTCCAATTTCGAATATTACAGTGGTATTATAGCTATTTTTTTTGTCAATGTGTGAACCATGGGGTCACTACATAAGGAAATTATGGACAATTACGAGTCATACAACGTACTTTCAACAGAGATTCGAAAAGAAATCTCTTTTGCAAACTTTTTGGAGTTGAATGAGTCATGGAATGGAAACAAATACTATGAGGAAGATGAGTTTGTGAATCATAGTTATGGCAGTGCTGAATATGAAGAGAAATTCAATTTTCAAGATGTCCCAAAAGAAAGGAAGATGACAAGTTCCAACACTGACTTCCCTATCCAAGAGCAAACGAATGAGGCATCCAACGTTCAACTAAGGGAATGCCCAAACATACTTTTCCAAGAAGTTGATATT
This sequence comes from Torreya grandis, assembly GCA_037957365.1. Classification (NCBI taxonomy): domain Eukaryota; kingdom Viridiplantae; phylum Streptophyta; class Pinopsida; order Cupressales; family Taxaceae; genus Torreya; species Torreya grandis. Next base: position 672,491 of record JARHVA010004146.1, on the reverse strand, counting down.
TGTGGAGACTCGTCTATTGGGAAGAATGACATAAAAACTCTGGATATTAGAGATGAACATGAGTTATTTATTGAAATCACTAATGATGATAATGATATGCGTTGTCTGCGTCAGAGTGAAGATAAACTTCAGTTTGTGCGAGAGAAAGGTCTTGAGGATTGTTCCCCGAACACAGATTCTATGTTTGATAAACCAGTTGATTGTCTAATTAATGCTCACTGTCTACAAGATATCATGGGCTACAATCTTAAAAATAAACAAGATGCAAAGCCAACCAAAAGGATTGATAGAATATGGAAAAATCAGGGGTCGGAGTCACAAAATACTGGAGCAAAAAAGTTTATGGAGGAGGTTAATAAGAAGCTTAATTTTAGCCACACTTCTTAGCTATCCACAACAAAAGATGAACGAGAAGTTGATTCCATGCCTGCTTCTTCGGTAGGAGGAGCTCAAGTGGTATTGAAAGAGATAAAACATGATGATGGGCTATTAAAGGATGTTGATGAATGGCATGCCAAGGAGGTTGTGAACCTAACAACCAGACTAAAAAGTCCAAATTTGTTCATATTAAATATAAGGGATGTGTATCCATACATCAAGCTATTAGAGGATGTAGGTCCTCAAGCATGGACTTTTAAGGAGCTTGAAGTTGTCAATAATTCAAACTTCATATTTCCGGAGTTACAATATCGTGAGTCTCAATAATTTGAACTGGGCTTTGCATTTAAAATGGTTAAACCTTCATTAGTGTATAGGGAAGAAAACATTATTCATGGGAAGTTTGTACTCAAAACATGGGACCCAAACTTGATATTAGAAAGTTTACGTTTCTCAAAGCCACATGAACCATGGTTTGGTGCCCCTTACCTTGTTGAAGACATTCCATTTCCTATTTTAGAGGAAAGGAAAAGGCCTTTATTGAGAGACTCCACTCTACATATGCCGCTTAAACATAATTATATTCCGGAGCACTATTGTATAACAAACTTAATTGGATTGAATAATTTCGAACAGAACCTGTAAATTCCCAAATGTGTAGTAGATGATCATTTGATCAAAATATCGCCTGGACAACAAGAGATTGCAGTTTCATCAAGTGATTGTCTAGAGATAAATGTGAACAAAATAGATGAACATAGTGACAACCATACTATTGTTAAAGATGAAGACAACGCTATTCAACCTATTCGTACCATTTTCCGAAATGGCGGGATTGGAACTGATGGATTGTTCCATACAATTGCGCCTATTGACGAGACCACAAACATTTATGTTAGCCTTTTGATTTCCTTGGAAAATTGGATGAAGGGTTTCAAGAACTGGTTTACAAAGATGGGTATTGGATTAACTGTGAAGTTGGGTATACCATGGCTGCGGAAGGATTGTCAATCTGCTAGTATCAATGAAGCTGTTATCTGTAGAAGACCCTACAGATATAATATTACTTCCACACCAAATCATCATCTATGTGTTGTTTATACATAGATCCTCATTTTGTATACTAAAGTACACTAATAAGTTGAATGTGCAGGAATGTCTTTATGCATTTGTAATTTTCTATTACTCAGAACGAGAGAACAACTTGGATCAACGCAAGGCCACTAAAGCATCTATGTTTGCATTCCATGGAAATTCTACATGTACTTGGTACTCTATCATAAGGGATGGCTTAAAAGGTTTGTGTAGGATAAAGTACATGTTTGCTGGAAATGTTTGCATCCACCTATCGATTGACAAGAGCTATTCATATTTTTTCTGCTATCCTTAGTTGTTGAGTGAAAACAAGAAACCTAAAGATTATAGAGTGTTGGTTATTTGTAAGATCTTCTCATGGAAAAACTATACAAAACCTCCTGACATTTTGATGGTTCCCACTATGACTATTGTTGTCTTACGTTATTTGATCCCATTTGTGAGATGGCCAATAATAGATACAACGTTAAAAGGAGCATTACTTCTTAAGCTCCTCAATTTATTATTGCTTAAGGACAAGCAATTTGAGGAAGGGAGGTCTGTAATATCATTAAATTGCAGTCAGTTATCAAGGAAGTTAGATCGTTGTAATTAAATGAGGAAATTGTTGTCTAAAACAAATCGCTGCAATTAAGAGGAGCGCTGCACTTTACTAAGAAATTGCCATTGTAAAATATTCCTAACAGCAATTAATTAAGGGATCGCCACACTAAACAGCAGTCTTTCAACAGCATTAATTATTTATTAATTTATTAATTATTAGTTAGCATTCATTTGATAAACGGTCACAATCTTTGGAGGAGACATGTCATTTGACGAAAGGTCACAATATTTGGAAGAGACACGTCTTTTGATGAAGATTAGGAAGTATTAATAGTCATTCGTTGGTATGGAAGGCATCCAATTATGAATTCAATCATCTAACTCGTATAAGTGTCATGCTATACAACCACTCTCAAGGACGAAAACCCTTGTGATTATAACAGCCCAAGGATGAAACCCCTAGTGGACTTATATTTTATTTTATTTATTATTTTAAAATGCAATATTTATATTTATAAAAAAATAGATTTTTCGAGAAAACCAAATTAATGTAAAATATTCCAATTTGGAATATTACAAAGAGACATTCTTCGAACAATGAGGAAATTGATAGGGGGCACCAAAGAGGAAGTCAAGGACATATGGTGCACATACTGTAAATTTGATAGTCATACCAAAGCCAATTGTCCAACGAAAATGTTTTGCAAAATCTACCAAGTTATAGGGCATGACGTCGGGAATTCCCTGTACAATCTAAAAAATAAAGGTGCAAAAGTGCTCTTAAATGAAGGACAACCATCAACACCACCTACCATTCCAACAAACAATCGAATGAATAAGGGTGCATCTGTTGGATCATCCCCTAGCTGGTAACAGAACTAGAGAAATAATAACATATGCCAGAACAATATGGGTGGTGATGGTAATTGCATCCAGTGTGACAGCAAAGGTTGACCAATCATACACAGTGGGAAATGTAATAAATGGGGCCATTTTCCCAGAGACCACTGCACTTCTTTGCAAATGGTGTGGGTCCGAACACCATAACCATGGTAACTATCCAAAGCAAGCAAACGTCAACATGATTGATGTAGCAAAGTACAAGGTTATGGCAATCATTGGAGCCCAAACAAAGAAAGTTAAATATCTGAACCCATGTACAATGAAATAAAGATTGGCCAAAGCAACAATGGAAGTCGAGAAGGCAATGGGCAAAGAACAAAGATACTCGCAAGAACATGCAATTGTAGTGACAAGCAAACTCCAGTGTGATAACAGTATTGCAAGACAAGTCTTGCAAACTATTGTCCCAATAACGATAGCCAACCTATTGCAAAGCATTCCAAAACTCGAATGCTATCACTGCTACTACACAACACATTGGCCCGAACATGAAGCATACAATGGCACACCTGGTGTAAAAAGTTGAGGCATCCAATGAAGGAGAGAGCTAGAAGCACATGAATGTACCCATAGTCGAGCCCCCACTCTCAGGTGACCAAATGATTGATCCTATGCTCCAAATGATGAACCTAGCCTATCAACCAGCAATCCTACATATGGAAATCTTGGGAAAGAATCTCACAAATATAATTGTCGATGGCAGATCTAGGGTGAACATTCTCACAGAGGAGACTTGGAAGAGGTTTGGGAAGCCCACTATATGGCCATTGGCCTTCCAACTGGTGAGAGCTAACTAGCAAGGAATAAAAATGTTGGGAGTTTTTATGGCTCAGAAGATAATCATTGGCACCCAACCTTTTATTCTAAATTTCATCGTCATCTTGCTGAAAAAGAAGGCCTACGATGCATATTGGGTCAGGGATGGCTGACAGCGACCAAAGCCAACTAGAACAAGAAAAACAAATCTCGTCTCCATTGAGAATAAAGGCCATAAATATATCATAGACTTAAAGAATCAAGTTGTCAATGAAGAAGCATCCTCATCAGAATCATTGGGTTATGATTCAGAAGAGGAACACTCGAGAGAAGAAGACCAAGATACAATAGAGCCGAATTATGAAGGGGTATTGGAGATGCAATCATGCTCGACGGAGGAGACAAACTCCCTTAATGATCTTTTCCATTGGCAGATGGAAGATTATGAGGTGTTTCAGCATGACTGCAATTTTGTTCAAATCGTGGAGATTGAAGAAGAAGACCTAAACATTCGGTAATTGAAGTCAGTAATGTCAAATCCAACAGAACAATTGTCCTCACACTCGACTTATCCTATAGAATTCACTAAATATAAAGTGGGGGATACAAGTTTGGATGAGAAATTGGCTCATCCGTTCGGAAGCATGCAGTACAAAGAACCCACCACTGTCAAGGTAAATTTAGGAATAGGAGATCCCAAGATGATCATGGTTGGAGATTTTTGGGACCTAGTGTATAAGGCAGCAGCGTTCCAAATATTCATGGACTAAAGGACATGTTTGCTTGGACTTACAAAGACCTCATAGACATACCACCTGAAATGCGTGTATATAGAATCCCTTCAGTACCAAAAGCACGACTAACAAGGAGGAAAGCTTAAAAGATGAATAAGAATAATGCCGCTAAGGTGCAAAAAGAGACTGATATAATGCTAGAAGCGGACCTCGTTTTTAACGTGGAAACAAGTGAATGAGTGTCCCCAATAGTGATTATCCTGAAAGAGTCAACAAAACTAAGAATATGTATGGACTTTAGAAGTTTAAATGCAGCCACTATCAAGTACATGTTTCCTATCCCATTTACTAACTCTATACTTGTGGAGGTGACCCGTCATTAAATGTATTCCTTTATGGACGGGTTCTCCAGGTACAACCAGATCAGCATAGTCAAAGAAGATAAAATGGAGACCACTTTCATTATGGAATATGGAATTTATGCATACAATTGGATGCCATTCAGACTATTCAATGCCTTGGCTAACTTCCACCAAATTATCTTGTACATCTTCAATAAAATGGCAACTGGGAACTTCAAAGCATTCGCAAATGATTGGTCCATATTTAGTGGGCAAGATAACCACCTCCGAGCCCTAACAAAGTGTGTGTGACAATTCCACACAACGAAAATGGCTCTGAATCCAAAGAAGTGTCAGCTTATGGTTCCACAAGGCAAACTTCTCGAGTATATAGTCTGTAAAATTGGACTGAAGACTGACCCTGACAAGATACGAATGATGGTAGAAATGGAAGTATTGAGAGATGTCACAAGGATAAAGTCAGTCTTGGGCCACATCTAATATTTATAATTCTTCATCAAAAATATTTCCCAAGGAAAGGAATTTTGTTAGCATGGTCTGAAGAACACAAGCAAGCATTCAAAGAACGAAAGGTACATCTAATTAGTTCTCCTATACTTGTATATCTAGATTGGGACAAGGAATTCCATGGTCATGTTAATGCTTCCAATTGTGCCCTTGGCTCTACCTTAGCAAAAGTAGGAATTCAAGGGTCGAAGCACGTTGTAATCTTTCTGAGCAGGCAATTGCAAAATGTTGAAAAGAATTACAGCACCACTGAATGAGAGGCTCTCAATATGGTCTATGTTGTTTTAGAAGTTCCGTCATTATTTAATGGCAACTCTATCAAATTTTAATGTAGACCACCAAGCCTTGTAGTTCATCAATAAGCCTATTATCCAAGGTTGGATAAGCAGATGGTTGATGTTGTTGATGGAATTTACATTCAAAAGTACTGTCAAGTTGGGCAAGAGCCATGTGATTGTTGACCAGCTTTCACAAATAAAGTTTGGTAAACCCCCTTAAGGTGTCAATGAAGATTTTCTGAATGCCCATTTATTTGAGAATGCTATTATACTGTCCTTGTATGAGAATATTGGTGAGCACATATCTATACTTATTTTCTAGAGCACATGCAGCCTACCAAACAGAGGAAGCTAGCATTGAAGGCCCAAACATTCTAACTAGTCCAAGGCCTTGTGTACAATATGGGACCTAACCAGGTCATGTGTAGATGCTTAATGGAGGAAATATGGGATGTACTCCTAGAAGCACAAGGAGGACCAGTTGGAGCCCACCTGGGTCCTATTGCCACAACACAAAAGTTACTACTTGAAGGACTATGGTTACCAACATTTTATCACAATGCCAAAGAATGGGTGTCGGGATGTGATATTTGCCAAAGAACAACCACTTTAAAGGGACTTCATGCCCCTATGGCCATCGCATCCGCAAGAGCTTTTCGAACGGTGGTGCATAGATTTCATTGGACCATTGGAGGTTAGCAAGCTGCACCGTTGCAAGAATATTATTGTCGCCATAAAGTATTTGACTAAGTGGGTAGAACCCAAAGTATTTCCTAACAACAGTGCCTAGAGTACAACAAAATTTATCTATGAGCAAGTGGTCACCAAATTTGAAATTCTAACACAGATCACTAGTGATAGAGGTGGGCATTTTGTCAACGATGTAATTCAGTTGATGACTTTAAAGTTTAAAATTTTCCATTCTTTCTCAAGTTCGTACTACCCAAGAGCAAATGGGCATGCACAGGCAACTAACAAGGTTTTAATATAGAAAATTCAAAAGTTGTGTGGCATAGAGAGTGCCGATTGGGAAGAACACTTGCCTACAGTACTATGGCCCTACCGTACGACCTATAAAGTGACTACCAGTCATACACCTTTCCAGGTAATGTATGGTAAAGAGGAAGCAATTCTGATGGAATATTTGCTGCCAAGCTTAAAGATCATTGTTGAGAAATTGACTCAGTGATGATGAAAGCCTAGCCAAACACCTCCATTCAAGTATCGACATAATAAACACCTCCAACGAATGAATTTCAAAGCAGGAGCTAAGGTATAAAGGAAAACGTGAAATTAAACTAGGAAAGTTTAAGGTAATGTGGCTAGGCCCATTTAAAATCTTAGAGATCTTCGAGAATGGAGCAATCCAAATAGAAAACTTGAATGGAACGTTGATCAAAGACACAATGAATAGCTCTAAATTGAAGTTGTATAAAGTGAGGACCAAATATATAAGTATGACTGCCATTGGACTTACATGCACGATAAATCAAATATTAAAGATATCGAAACCCACCAAACCTAAAAGAGAAGAAATGGATAAAAACAAAAAGGCAAAGGAAAGAATTAAGAATGGAGCTTACGACCAATTTGGTTCTTCACTGCCACAAGACCAAAAAATAACAAAGGCAGGGTACACCATACGACTAGCGTTTGACCGCCAACCATTCAACCACCAATCATTCGACCACCAAACAAAGGATGTACGATCCTCACCATATGAGTAACAACCAATCCTTCAACATGGCCATTCCTCTATTCAAACAGCAAACCTACCATTAGCCATACAACCTCAATATGGCCCTCCCCAACTTTGTAAACAAACTTCCAACTCGTACAACCACTCTCTGACACCCACCCCGTATGGTCACCAGTCTCCCACCCTATACGGCCACTCCCAAATGCCCAACCCATGCGGTTTGCAATCTTCCATCATGTATGACCATTACCAAACGCCCACATACAACCAACTCCCTCATCCGTGCACCAACACTTTCAGCCAATATGGTCATCTACAACAATCGTACTCCCACATCCTACACGCCATTCGGCCATATGTCCCTATAACTCCTACAAATCCTTCATTTTTATTGTCTTGTTTGCAAAATCACTCACCCTTGCCATATGAGGGCAGTATAATAGGTAAATTCAGATTTTTTATTCTGACTTGACAAAACCACAAGGAACGGTAATTTTGGCTCGAGAAAGTAGCGTGAGTACAAGGTTTGGAAACGTTATGAAGATTCAAGGGCCGATATCTATTTCCAGCAAACCAAAATGGGGGGGTTTCTACATATATCAGTGAATTAGTTATTCAGGGTTCGTTGCAATAGTAATGGCTGAAGTGAATCCACACCCTCCTTTGGTCGTAGCACCAACAATATGGCAGAGGAATGCACTAGAGGTTGTCTTTGATAAATTTGGTACAATTAGGGAAGGTTGTATTGTGTATGCACAGGCTATAATGACCAATAACAATCCTCTCTCACTATAGACTAGGATACAAACAAAGGTCATAACAATAGAGCCTGCATATACTTGGGCGATATAGCAATGGTGCTCAGGTTGGTCGTAGATCTCAATGTCAGGGGTATAGTGTTCCAAAGCCTATGACTAAAATACAAGGTATGGTTCTAACTAGATCCCAAGAAACCATTGGGCTCTTTTTGGAGATTGTTTAATCGCGAACGTTAATCGCAAGCCACGTTCGGCGCCGAATTTAGTTTGGATTTTCTTGTGACCCAAGTTGGCCCTTACTTTCTTGATGGAGACACTTCAATATACCACTAGCTGAGGCGAAAGAGGATAACAAGAGAAAAAAAGGGGACCGCGAATCAAGCCCACCTCTTTGGATGAAGATGAGGGAGAAGGCTCTGACATAGATGAGGAGGATGAGGATGTTGGTCCACCCATGGTTGAGTTACCGGAAGCGTCTCCAATTGGATTCTCTTCTTCCTCTTTCAAAGCACCAAGCAACTACTTCAACCCACTAGCTCAGATCACTTGTGAGGAGTAGCCAATAAGAGAGCAGCAAATAGAAGATTGGTTCAACCAGCTAGGGGAACTAGTTAATCATATTGGAGGTTCTGAGCAGCCATTTGCCCAACCCCTAGAGGACACAGATGTTTAAAGTTCTGCAGAAGAGTTTGCTCCTCTGTTTCTTCCCAACCAAAACATGACTAATCCTTATGCGATCTTGGCCCACTTTTTGTAGGGTATGGGACCCATGGTCCAAACTCTTCAGGGTATTACTAGTGTGATTGGGCATTTGGATGTGGCAGGAGGTCCATACTAGATACAAATAATTTTTTATGAGGCCACTCGCATCCAACGTTTTTACAAGATGATTGCCATCTAGAGTTTACACGGATTTATTCCAGCAAAGGGTGGCCTAAAATACTTCAGAGATGCACTAACAGTGGATGTCCACCCCCATCTCTCCCACAATTACTTCTCTAATGCTACGCAATTTGGAGTCTCCACGCAGCATTGATAGCACCTTCTGCTACCAGTAAATACTTGTATGGTCCTCCATGTGTCCGTAAAATAAGTTGGCCAAGGCAAGGGATACTGCAACTAGTGAGATTGCCTTGCTGCAGATGCAACTCGAAGATCAAAATAGTTGTTTCCAGGATCAGCTAGCTCAGCTAACTCAGTTCGCCCAAAGCTCAGACACAAAGTCACTAGGTATGAGGAAGTGGTGTGTGAACTCAATGGCAAGCTTCGCAGAGCTAAACACGAGACCAAGCAAGCCAAAGGGAAACTACATAGATTGTAAAGGGTTCACGAGAGTGAACTTATGGCAGCCAAGCAGCTGAAGCAACATACCACTAAGGTTTACACTCTATGGGCCAAATTTCAGCAACTCAAGTCAGATTGTTTCTTCCAATTCCTTTGAAGCCAAAGCTTTTGTACCTCTAAGGACGTCTTCTTCTTCCGCACCTCATTCCTCTTGCTCTGCGTTTGTATGGGTGTTGTCGGATGGGACTCCGACTTTTGTAAAAGGGAGGGGATGATGTAGATAGGCTTTCTTAATAATGTAATTATTGTTCAACTTGTTATGTTGTTATGCATTAGGTAGTAACGAACTTTATGTTCGATTAAGCGGTTGTGCCAACTGTCAAGTGTTGCATTTTGATATTCAAATAGCATGCTGTCATAAGGGTAAAGGCACTTGTATCGGGTCCTCCCTATACTTAATGAATTGCATTGAGAACTATCTTTTATGAATACAAAGCTGCTATTGTTCTAATACTCTGCTCTGCCATGGTATGTTATGCAATTACTATTTTGTATATGTTGTTATTGGTAGTATATTTTCTCTGTAAACATTCTACACCCCACACTCTCTGCACCAACATGTTGCAAACCAACATAGGCATGTGTACCTTTGTTGTTACTCAAGTTCAGTATTTGGGACACATCATTGATAATGAAGGCATTCACATGGATCCGGAAAAGATCAAGATCATTCAGAATTGGCCGACTCCTCACATCTCACAGAATTGTGAATCTTTCTTGGACTCACTAAATTCTAGTAACGGTTTGTGCTCGGGTTCGTACACCTCTCATGGCCATTGAGTTCAGTTATGTGGGCCAAATCGGCATTCACGTCAACACTTGCGCAACAGCAAGCATTCAAAGAACTCAAGTCAAAGCTATGTTCAGCTCATGTCCTTGCAATGCCTGACATCAATCAAACTTTCAAAATTCAAACTGATGCACATGATTTCACTCTTGGTGCTACAACAATTCAACATGGCGACCCCATTGCATAACATTCAGTGTCATACAGTCACACCGTTTGGAGATACTGCACTTAGAAGAATGAGCTCTATGCAATCATCCAAGCAGTCAAGCAATGGCAACACTTTCTCCTTGGTAAGGAAATTATCAATATTTGGGATACATCATTGATAATGAAGGCATTCACGTGAATTCGTCAGCAATCAAGATCATTCAGAATGGGCCGACTCCTCGATCTCATAGAATTACGAAGCTTTCTTGGACTCACTAACTTCTACTGAAAATTCATGTTGGGGTTCTCACACTTACTTATGGCCATTGAATTAAATTATGTGGGCCAAATCCGCATTCAAATGGACATTTGCGCAGCAGCAAGCATTCAAAAAACTCAAGTCAAAGCTATATTCAGCTCCTATCCTTGCAGTGCCTGACATCAATCATCCTTTCAAAATTCAAACTGATGCATATGATTTCGAATTGGCACTATAATCACTAAACATGGCCACCCCGTTGCATATCATTCAAAGACATACAGTCACTGTTTGGAGATGCGCCACAACGAGAAAGAATTCTATGCAGAAGTCCAAGCAGTCAGTCAATGGTGACACTATCTCCTTGGTAAGGGAAACTATCATTCATTCAGATCACAAGCCTAATCAATTTTTGCAAAATCAAAGCAAGTTGTAGAATACTAGACACATTAAATGGATGACTTAACTACAGCAGTTCCATTTGTAAACTAAGAAAAAGAAAGGAAAAGATAACAAAGCAGTTGACTGCCTGAGCAGACCGTCAGTCACCTCGCTTTTCACATTGTTAGACACTAGAAGCCACAAAACCATGGATTAGGTCTCTCATTGACTACAGATTCAAATTTTGTACAGATTTTCAATGCTTTTTCTGAAGGACGACATGTTGGTGGCTTCTATCTGCACAACCAGCTTCTCTACAAGCTTAGTCATGTATGTGTTCCTTCAGGTACACCTGGTACAAGGCTCATCTAGGAAGCACACAATTCCAAATCATCTGGACACTCTGGAGTAACAAAGACATTGGCAGAACCATAGTAGCCTTTCTGCTGGCCAAATAAGCGCAAAGACATTGGGGCTCATATCAAGTCTTGCATTCCTTGTAGCATAGCCAAGCCTGACAACCACAAATCGGGTATGTCCACACTTCTTCCAGCCCCATCCAAGACAAGGGAAGCTATCAGCATGGATTGTCTTTCACTTCTCCCAACGACCAAGGACCAAAATGACTGCATCTTTGTCATTGTGGGACAGTTCTCCAAGATGCCAATCATAGTGGCATGGAAACAAACAATGAATGCACTTAACGCAGCCAAACTAACTTCTTTCAAAATATTTGGATGCACTTTGGGGTAACTCTCTTCATTGAATATAATTGAGATCCTCGGTTTGTTAGCCATTTATGGCAAGCTTTATGGAATATACTGTTACTCACTTATACACAAAATAAATAGGGAAAAATAGCTACATAATATTTATTCAAAAGAAGCTTATACAATATCATGTTCGAGTTACAATCTTGAATTACATACAAGCTTATATAAGCTTGTCTACACACCGAACCCAGAAACCTTATGGGGACTCAACTTACCCATACAACTACCAAACATACTAACATTACTAACATAACTTAATAATGTCTAACACCTAGAGATAAAGTACTCTATATGACTTCATTAATTCTAAGGGGATGTTTCACACATGAGATGCATGCCCCGATCAACTACTAACAAACCAACAATATAATTTGGATCACAAGACCCAATAAACCTCATTTTGATCCAAAGGGCACCAAAAGATGATATAGACCAAATGACTATGAAGCCATCCAACATTATATGCAACAACCTACAAACTGGCCACCTGTACAACCTAAACTGATCAACTGGTGTCGCTTCTCCAAAGCATGATCTGACCGGAAGATGAGTATCATCCTAGGCATACTCATCCCCTATGATCATCCATACATGTACTATAATATAAGCATGATCATGGGAATACTAAACCACATAGATCCATGTCTCAATGATAATTTGGTACCTCTATATGGCATATCTCCCCTGATGCCTAACAACACTGACCACTTTCAAAACACTATTGGAGCTAGAAACCCTTTTCAAAGGTACAATCATCAACAACTGATCGAAAAACCAATACAATATCTTCCCCCCATCAAACGAGAGGTGAGACGCTATGCAACAAAAAATACCAGATAATTAATCTTCTCCTCATCAATGATATCAAATAAATCAAAAACCAAATTTTAGACAGAAAACATCATACTCCTATCATCTATCCTAAATACCACTACAAAAAAACTCGATCTCAAAGCTAGTAGCAAACTCAAGATGAGTGGGTCACCAGCTATATCATCATGGTCCATCCCAAGAGACTTGTAAACCCCAAAATGCAACTGGTTTGTCTCCAAAAGCACTAGCAACAGGAACATTCATCATTGTATTCATAATTTTCACATAAAAACAACCCAATTTCAATTTCACAACAATATTAGGGTGTCGAGTACGATCGAAAATGTACCTGTTATATATTTTGCAATCCTTGTTTCTACGGTTTTAATACATTTTCTTTCAAAATCACAAGGGAAGACTCTAAAACAACCAAAAAATCCTTGTGATGGACTAAGCATGTTTCAAATCCTAAAAATTAAATAGTCACACACCTACCTTTGTGAAAAGTAGAATACCAAAAAATAGCATGTGCATAGACTAATACAAAAAACTTCCGGAATTTTAAAATTTGTCTATGCACCTTGTGGGAATGGAACTCTTGACCTATAGTATGTTCAATGTCTTACAAACAACCTTTTGACCAATTCCTCTTAACAATTACTTGGCCACTAATCTTTCAAACTTTTAATCTTGACTCAACTTTACATGCTAATTCTGGAAATTGATGAACTACATGCAAAAAAGGACATGCAAAGTATTGAACCTGAGACCTTTTTTCAACTTGTAAATCTTTGACCAGCCATTCAACCAACTCCTTTGTGCACTCATTTAGAACACAGTCTCACAAATTTGTATATAGGCCTTTGTTTTTACTATATGACAAAAAGAAATATATCATACAGGAAAAAAATATGCAAAAGTAATAATATAATACCCGGCAGCACCAATTAACACCAATATCAGAGCAGATCCATGTAGAAGCGAAGGAACAGCAAAAAAAGTCAAACAAACAATAAATCCTCCCTGTATGACACTTTGCACATCATTCCAACTGTAGAAAGGCTTTATACCATGTTTTTTCAGGTATATCACTAGCAGACTTGTCAGACATTACCAGCAAGTGAAACGCCCTTTTTAAGCAACATATTTAATGCTATTCACAACTCAGCACTCTTCTGACTTAGGTCTCATACCTCTATCAAAAGAATCACGCCATTTTGAATGTCATTTTGAACACCCCCAAGCAAAGAATCACGCCATTATCAATGCCACAAAAGCAATTTTTTATTTTCTTTTTGCATTTACCTCAACACCTTAGACAACTTCAGCTTCCAACACCTTTCATTCAACAACTACATGCTTCTGTCAATGCCCTTTGTTAGACATTCAGATCACACCATTTTGACATAGAATTTAAGCATTTGCAACAGATTGTCATCAGAAATAGCATCCTAAAGCAAGCTTTAACAAAACAAAATTTGATTTCTCCATATTATCACGTCTTTCCAAGTGCTTGGTAGTGACTTTCAAGCATCTGGAAATCAAATAGTGCTTCAACAAGCAATTTGTCTCATGTGGCAGGGGATTTCAAGTTCAACGCTGTTGGTTGCTATGTGCTGATTTGCAATGCTTCCAGACTTCGTTTTCAGCAGAAAAACTTCAGAAATTTTTTTTATCTCATTTACCACGCCTTTTACCACTTTTCCAACACTTCAGGGAGCACTTATAATGCTTCTAGTAGGTTTTCACACATTTTTTGAAAATTCTCCAGCACATCTAGTACATATAATATTGAAACTTCAAGCAAATTTTGAAAAACTTCTTAAAAAGACCTCACCAAAAAAAAAACTTCTTAAAGCAAAATCTTTAAAAAAAAAAATCTCTTCATCTCCATTACGGCTCTTCCATGGCTTCCTCAAGGATCCATTGCGATCAAGCTCTGATACCGCTATTATCAACTCATACAGAGGATATATAGGGCAAAATAGCTACATATTATCAAAAGAAGCTTACACAATATCATGTTCAATTACATACAAAGTTATATAAGCTTGTCTACACCAAACCCAACCACCTTACGAGTCTAACCACCCGTGATTCGACTTTCCTATACAACTACCAAACTTACTAACATTATTAATTGTAGACACTAAAATCTAGTATTTGACACTTGGCAATGTCAATCTTGGGCTACATTTATCGTACATGACTTGTGTGTCTCCAAATAGCTCTTATTCGCCATTCTCATGCACCTGCATGCTAACTATGAGCCCAATCTATCCTAAGTTGCTATCAGTCAACTACAAGAACCTCTTAGTTTGTGCTAAATCGGTTAAATATCCTACTCAGACATTACCAGATCACCACAATTACATTTTTGTCTCCTAGACAATAACGTTGATGTTACTGTCCTAAGGTTGACATTACCATCTTTCACCTTGCAAAGGCTATTTTTCAAAATCAAATCATTTCCTTAGGTCAGCCCATTCATATAGTGTGTTGATGGCACAAGAAATTACCCAATTGAGCGCATATAAATACAAATCAAGGTCAAGCATATTGATCATCGGGCACTTATCTATCAAGCATCTATACACTACTACACATTGGTCAAATTTCCCCTATTCTTCCTAAATTGCATATCAATCACTAGGAGCAATCATTAGCCATATTTGAAGCACAGCAAGCTAGGTCAAGAACCAACATTGTCAAGATCAAAGCCAAATTTATAGGTGCATCCATATAGTGAAAGAGCACATATGCACAATCAAACTAAAGAGAAGAACTACGTGTGGATTGACTTCCCTATTTGGAGTACTAGATACGTAGGCAACAATCAATCATTACAAGGGTGATTGGGGTCAGCTCAGCGCATTACGCTTCCTATAGTTTTATCCTTCACATGTGGACTTAGGGTTTCAAGGAGAAAGAAGTTGATTTCTGGACTTGCGCACACAGTCAAGGGTCAAAGATCACATATATAGAGACATATCAAGCAAGTGCATCGCACTTTAGATCAAAAAGAAGCAACACATCTTAAGACAACAACATCAGCCCCAAGTCCCCTGCATCTAGCGACTCCACCCAATCCCTAATGTTAGTGACTTTGCGCACACAAAAACACAATTTTGGATCCAGACGAATCACAACCCTGCTTCCAATCTATTTCCATTGTCAAAACATAGTCGCAATCAACAAATCAAAAATTGAAGCTAAGTATCTTATCCTTTGTAGTATTTTCCATAAACAGAAAATCCAATTATCAAGTCAATTACAGTATTGTACATCAGATTTATGCTTGATTGCCATACATTATAATTGGAATTAACTCTACTAGTTTATCCTATTGTGAATCACATTAACCTCAAAATAGGGTAAACATAAAGTGAACCTGACGTGACTACTACATTTTCATTGCAGGTTTTGCTTGGAGATGCTTGCACATTTGGAGCCTTCTCCCAAAGACAAAGTGTGTTGTACACACTCACGTATATCTTTATCTTTTTACTCTCATATTTTCATTGCATTGCAATACTAGAATAAAAGGGGGGGAATTCATAGATACTAAAATATGGTATTTGACACTTGCCATTGTCAATCTTGACCTACGTTTATCCTATATGACTTGTGCGTATCCAAATAGCGCTTATTTTGCCATTCACAAACACTAACTATTAGCCCGATCTATCCTAAGTTGCTATCAATCACCTACACAAACCTCTTAGTGTGTGCTAAATCAGTTAAATATCCTACTCAAAAATTACAAATCACCGCACTTACATTTTTGTCTCCCAAACAGTACCATCATACTCAAACAGTACTGTCAACATTACTATGTTGAGGTTCACATTACCGTCTTTTGCCTAGCAACGACTATTTATCAAAATCAAATAATTTCCTTAGGCCAACCCATCCACCTACTGTGTTGGTGGTGCGGGAAATTACTCAATTGAACTCATATAAATACAAATTAAGCTCAAGCATATTTATCATCTGAGATTTATCTATCAAGCATCTATACACTACTGCACATTCAACAAATCTGCGCTATTTTTCCAAAATTGCAAATCAGTCACTAGGGGTAGTCATTAGCCAAGTATGAAGCACACCAAGCCAAGTCAAAAGCCAACATTGTCAAAATCAAACCCAAATTTCTAAGTGCATCCATATAGTGAAAGATAAAAATTGCACGATCACGCTAAGGGGAAGAACTACATGTAGCTTGACTTCCCTCTTCAGAGTATTGGATATGTAGGCAGTGGTCAATCATCAAAGAGGTGATTAAGGTCAACTCAACACATTGCACTTCCTAAATTTTTACAAGTTTTTATCCTTCACAAGCGGATCTAGGGTTTTATGGAAAAGGACGCTGATTTCTGGAGTTGTGCACACAATCGAGGGTCAAATATCGCACATACATACACATAGCAAGCAAGCGCATCGCATTGGAGGTCACTGTTGGCCATTTTTTGGCCTACATACCAAAATTTTGCCTAAGTGTGAGAGGGTGGGCATTCAAGCAAGACTTCGGGTTTTACACAGCAGAAGACTTCGGGTTTTTGAAAGAAGTCTTCAAGTTTTACAAGAGACAACTTATTTCACTTTATGAGTAATCAGCAGTTGAAACCCCTCAGTAGAAGTAATTCGGGTTGGAAAACCCGAATTACTCTTGACTGTGCAAATCGGATTTTGAGAAATGCTTTGCTTATGAAAGTTTTATCAGCAGAAGTAATTTGGGTTGGAAAACCCGAATTACTCTTGCCAGTGCAAATCGGGTTTTGAGAAGTGCTTTGCTTATGAAAGTTTTATCAGTAGAAGTAATTCGGGTTTCGAAACCCGAATTACTCAGGATAGTGCATTTCGGGTTTCTCAAGGTGAATGACTTCTCTTTTTATAACTAACAAGCAATGAAGAATCCGAAGTAGGTGCCAATGAAGAGTCCGAAGTTGCAGACATTGAAGAACAAGCAAATAGACTCAAACAAAAAGCCTGAAGGAATTCCTTCAAACAATTCCTTCAAAAAAGTTCAAAAGACAAGTCAAAATATTCGAAGGACACTTCCAAAAAAACCGAAGGGCAATGTACCCTTTGGAAGGGACGTTTCAAAAAAACTCGGGTGCCTTTTTATTAAGGGTTATTCGACAGGAAGGGACTGTTTGAAGAGTCCAAGGGGCTGTTTAAAAACCCAAAAGATAGGTACCCTTCGGAAGGGTCATTGACAAAAAACCCGAAGGGTAGGTACCCTTCAGGAAGGCTCATTTCAAGATCGTCAGGGACGTTTGCAAAAAACCTGAAGGGCACCTCCCCTTCAGGAAGGTCCATCTGGGAAGTTTAAAAGCTTTTACAAAAACCCCAAAGGGCAGGTGGAAAGGACTAAGACAGGAAGCCCAAAGGACTGTCTTTGGAAAGCAAGGAGACAAATCCCACGGACTTTTTATCTGCGGGAATTTAAAAAACAAAAGATCCGAAGGAAATCAATGGTAAAGCCAAATAACAAAAGCCGAAGGAAACGAAGGTTAAAGGGCAAGACAGGTAATAAAGTTTGCGGGAGATAAAACCAAGGGGAAGCCAAAAAGTCCAAAAGAAATGGATAAAGCTTGGTCAAAGAACGAAAAGTCTGGGGGCAGAGAGAGACAAAAGTAAAGACACGAAGAGAATGAACATTAGGTCGAAGGAATAAGGGAAAGTCCGTGGAAAAGACAAATACAGACAGAAGTCAAGAAGCAGAATTCTAAATTTAGCCAAGAGAAATCACGGACAATTGGGCCGAGAGAAACCCATGCACAAACAAAAGACGGAATCAAAGTGGAATTCCATGCGAGCAAAAGCTAATTACGGTTGACTGGTCAAGGCTTCAATTGACTGGTGTTTGAAATCATGTTTATCTCCAAGGTCAACTCACGTTCCAACTCGGCTTCCAATGGATCAAGTCGTAGTTCTAAAATTGGCATTGGCATTGGATTTCATGCATGCTATTGTCATCTCATACTTTCAAATGTTCCAGCAGCTCATGAAGAAAACCAAATTTGAGAGTGGGCGTAGCATTATTGCATGATAGAGAGGTTTAGCAGCCCAAAATTAGCCACTGTCCACTTCAACGCCAAGGATCCTTCATGCAAGACAAAAGACAAGAAAAGACAAATTTTGAAGACTCATGCAACGCAATTTGGACTTGGGCTAATGAAGAGTTAACTTTCTCTCCTATTTTCAACGCCATCTCTTGGCTATTGTATTTTTCTATAAGTTGGCTTTTCAACCTTGTAAAAAATCATCCCTCTTTTGGCAAGAAAACTTTTACCAAAAATTGTGATGTAACCTTTTTCAAAATCAATAAAAAGAGGACTGTGTTTTTTCAATTTTCAGCAACTGGTATAGTGTACTTTTGTTATAGATTTGCCCAAGTGATAGATTTTCGTTCTTCCTTATCAAATCTAGATTCGTACCTAGTTGCTAGCTGGTCATTTATGCAGATCACATTTTGTGTTTGATTGTCTTTTGCTGAGTTTATAGTGGATATCAGTGGTTGTTTAGTGCCTTTCATCAAGCCTATTTTTTTCATTTCCCTCAAGCTTAAATCATTAAATTAAACTTTTTCGTGAAATACTTGTGTATTGATCAATTGGAGTTGAAGTTATGCCTTTTCCTTGTCTGAATCAGTGTTCTTAGAAGCTCGAGTTGAGTGGATCAAACAAATTAAGTGTATCACCATTTTAGCTAGGATTTCCTTTCAAGTTCTTTCTCATTTTTTCCCTAGGCAGTTTGTAGCATACAAGTTGAGATCCTCATTGATACATCTTACAAGAACCAGCCTTCTCTAGAGGTTCTTCTCATCATTGAGGCACCCACCCTCGTGAGAAGATCCCATTATTTCAACTGGAGAGAGGATTAGCCATTTCAACACGTCTTCGTTCAGGGTGCAACTCTAGGTTGACAACAGTCACAAAGAAGCAACACATATCAAGATAGTAACATCAATGCCCGATCACTTGAGCCTAATGAATCCGCCCAAGCCTGACGTTAGTGACCCTGCATGCACAAAGACAGTTCCAAATTTGAAGGAATAAAAGGGTTGTTTCCAATCTATTTCCACTGTCAGAACACAAATCACAATCAACTAGTCGAACAATGTAGCTAAGTATCATATCCTTTACAATAATTTCCTTAAAAAATCAATATAGTTATCAAGTCAATTCTAGTATTGTACAATTAGATTTATGCTTGATTGCCATACATTACGATCTAAATTAGTTCTATTGGTTTATCTTATTGTGAGTCACATTAATCTATATGGCAAACATTAGCATAACTTGATAATGTCTGAAGCCTAAATATGAAGTACTACTAAAGACTTTATTAATTCTAAGGGAGTGTCTCAGACACGAGATGCATGCCCCAACTAACTACTAACATACTAACAATATAATTTGGATCATGAGACCCAACATATGCTTGACACACAATTGGATAGGTATATAGCTTTTCATCCTTAGACTGATGATTAGACTAAACTAGTGAACAACACACTCATTCAATTGCTACAAGATATATAACAATTCTCATCCTTGCATTCGAGAGGATAGATTACCATCAACATGCCTACAACAAGGCTCTTCATATAGCTAGATGTGTCATGGATTTCACCTTGCCACACTTTTGGGCATCACCTTTTGCACATCGACAATTCTGAAAGTAGTGCAAAGGCCAAGGAATCAAGCAAAGCAGAGAATTCCTTTAGCATATTCAACAAGTGCACCAACACGGCCAACAGATCTTGGCATGCCAATAGCAAAAGTACAAGCAACGACATGATGCACTCACAAATTCCATATTGGTGACAAGGTTTGGCTTTACCTTCAAAAAGAGCAATTGAAGGGTCCTCACCACAAGATCAAAGCATTGCATTATGGACCATAAACCATTGCACAGTTCGAGCAAAATCCCTTCTTGTGAAACCTCCCCTTTGTTGTGAAGCTCTTCCTCTATTGCGATGTGATTCCTTTGTTGTAAAGTTTTTCTTCGTTGCGAAGCTCCCCCTCTTATTTATGAAGCTTCCTTTCCTTGTGCACCTACATCTTTTTTGTGCACCTCCATTCCTACTTCGCACACCTCCCCTTCTTCGTAAAGCTCACAAAGCCTCATTCTCAAAAAATGCCACAAAGTGAAACGTCGCCCATGTGGGCTCCACATGAACAATACAACAAATAATATACCACTTCAGAGTCAATGTTAAAAGGAGGATCAACACATCGTCTTTCCAAATTGACAATGGATAGAGAAGATGAATCGGTTAACAATATGAATGATTCTTGTCACCGTCTGCATGATAATCCATTGTGATATATTCCTATTTCCTTTAGAATAGGTAGCAAAGAAGATAGGAGATAATAATATAGTTCTATAACATTCTAATGCCATTACAATCCTTCTCAAGTTCAGTATACAAGATATACACAGTTATGCACTTGCATTGCACATTTCCACTTTTTTTTTAAGCATTATAATACAAGAGGAACTCCGCTCACATCTAATCCCAAATGTGTCATTTAATTGTTTAGATTCCATTGCATGTTCTATAATCTGCAACTCTGGTTAAGCTTACCCCTCTAGCTTAGTTAATTGTAGATTGCCCTCCGTGCACCTCCTAGGCTTAACACGGATCATTTTGAATAGTTGGCCAGCAGCTTTTTTTCAGTCTTGTTGTTTTTCAGTCTCCTTGAATGTTCCCTTGGGGAGTAATGACAGACAGCATTTTGTTTCTGCGGTTATGTCCCATGATGTAATCTCCTTCCCTTTTTAATGCAATTTGAATATTTATTTTTAAATGATAATTTTCTTAACAAAGTGAGGTGGGATAGTGTGCAGGATAACTTATATCCAACACTTAGGGGGCTACTCTTACCAAAATGAGGTGAGATAGTGGGCAGGATAACTTATATTATGTTCAACATTAAGGGACCCCTTAAAAGTTTAACATGAAAAAATATACTTTAATAATAGCAACAGGTGTAGCCGTTTTTTGAAGGAGCAATAGCCAACCAACTTATAAACCAATAACTAATCATGCTAAACCCATGTCAAACCAAACGTAAAACTCGGAAATATTTCCTTCCAAATATGCCTGAAAAAACAGTTGGAACTGTCACCATGCAGATCAGTCTCCAGGCAATCAAGCCCTACTAAACCAGAAAAAGAACTTGGCACCAAACCATGGTAAAACAGGCTAAAATTTAAAAATAAAAGTAGAACAGTCGCAAATCAGCCAGAAATGAGGGTTGAAATTCACCCTATTGGCAACCCACAATTCCTGCAAATATTAAATCCACTTAGCAAACTCCCCGAAATGCTGGCATTCCCTGAACAAAAATATGAAAAACATTTGTTTTTAAAGTTTTGAGATTAATTTTGCAGTGTTGCATGATGGGTAGGGGTCTCTAGAATCTGCTGCGTTAATGTTTGTTTCCCTCCACATATGACTATAATAGCATAACATTAGTATGTGAACTCTTTTCTATTCTTTTCTTTTCTTTTCTTTTCTTTTTTTTGGGAAAAAATGCATCTTATATTACTCCAAGGAAAAGATAGTTACATCATTTGAGCATAAGGCTAACAACAAGAACAAATAGTTACATCAAATAAGCATAATGCTAACAAGAAGAATCTCTCCCAACATAGATAAGGAAACAAAGCACCTAACCCTGTGGCCCAATGGCCAAAGAGTTCACATCTCTTTGAAACCACTCAAACTTCGCTTAAACAATCAAAGCCAACTCTTGTTTGAAAAGCCTCAACTTCCCCATACCAAGCAAGAAGGTATCCTCCTAAAAGATGGCTTGGCATCTTGTCCTCCAAAGAAAGCTGATTTCTGCCAAACGAGTTGTATACCATAAACCATTGCAGCTGTCCCTAACCATCCAAGAATCCCCTAGAAAAGGCCCTTTCCAAGAGAGAGGAGCAATAAAAAGGAAACTGAATTCAGCTTGCAGCCATCCCCAAAAACCTCTTGCTGTTGGACGTTTCCAGAAGATTTGATCAACTTTTTCTTCTTTCCCACATACAATGCAAAATGCATCTGTAAAACCAGTCTTGCTCAACATTGCTTTGATAGCTAAAACCTAATGTATTACTAACCATCCCATCACCTTATGTTTGAAGGATGTTCTTGTTTTCCAAATTACTTGACAGCACCGTTGCCATCTCACTTCAGGGTCCCAGACCCACCACTGTTTGTTCAATTGGGGGGAAATGAAATTGCAGTGGCATGCTTGATTAAACACATGCTTGATTAAACAAGTACTTTGATTTATAGTTGAGGAAAGTTTTTTGTGTTCCACTTCCAATCCCTGTCATATGGGCCTACATTCTATGAATGCATTTTGAAAAGACAATGTAAACTAATTAACCCTAGATAGAGACCATGAGTGAATTTTATAAGATCGCTAATAACCATAGAATCCTTATAAGGGACTTTTCTATCTCCATAGACACAGACACTGCCCTTTCCCAACCTTTCACTTACCATTCCTATGGCCCTTGAATTGCTACATGCATGATCTTTGTTCGTCTTTATTAAGCTCTTGCACATTGAAGGTATTTACTATTTTGTTTTATTATACCCAAAGGAAGGTAGCAACTCTTTTGTCCTTATAATGTTTGCAAAAAATTGGGGAAAATTCAATATGGCCATAAGCTTCCAAAAGCATTCGCATGGCTGGCTTGTGACAATATTGTGACTCCTGAAAATATCCAGCATCACGACTAGATTGGACCTTCCAAATGTGTGCTATGTGATTTCGTTGTAGAAACAAAAAACCATCTACGCCTTCATTGAAATATCCCTTTCAAGTTAAAATAAGAATTCTGATTTTTATCGCCCTTAGTTCTGAAAATTCATTCAAATACCAGAACAATACATGCAATACAAAAAACAAACAACTCACACGTATTCTCTTTATTTCAGTCAATTGCATACATAGAAAACATTCTGAAAACAATTATGAAATACAAATAGCATAATAAAATCAGATTATTAGTTTTTTCTTGATTTTTCCACCAAATCCTACCCTGGAACAGCATAAAGACGAAATCTTTCATTGAAACCCTAGTTGTAAATGTCCTGGAATAGTATGATAGCATCAAATGGCATAAAGATTGGATTTTCCCAGAGAACCCTAGTTGAAATAACACTTGAACAATACGATAGCATCAAACCCTAGTCGCAGCAGTATGATAGCCTTCAAAATGGTATGACAACCCTTAAAAACCAATGACCAGTTCAGCAAAGTCAAACCCTAGTGCAGAAATGTCAATGCCCAAGTACGATAGGCCTAAAAAGTCAACGGCCAAGTACAATAGTGATGTGAAGAGTGACGCCAATATGAAATGTCACTATGGGAGAATAGTTTTATAATTTTCTAAACTATTGTAGCCCATACACAACCATAAATCAACGTTCTTGTACCTATGTGATGGATTTCCTCTGAATCTGTAAGTTCTGGTGTAATCCCTGAATGGAATTACCAAATGGGTTTGAGGGTTTTTGTCCCCAAACTTGTGCACATGAGGGTTTTCATCTAGTGTAAAATTTTGAAATTGTTGCCCCAAATTTGCAAAACAAGGGTTTTGTTAAAGTGTTCGAATGAATGAATGAATGATTCTTCATTTTTTCCAATCAATTCTTTTAATAAGCTCTTTTCATCCAAAACCCTAAAAATAATTAACATTACTTGTAATTGAATATTCACCTTTTTTCATCCTTATAATTATTAATTAGCTTTTTCCATCCTTATAATTATTAATTACCTTTTTGGCCATGTATCCAATATTTGCTTTTTGGTCCCATTCAATAATAATACACTAAGTGTCCCTTTTTTTCTAAGTTATAACTTAAAGTACCTTTTTGGACAACTTAATTAATTATTATAATTTTATTTCCCTTTTTTATCCCCCTTAACCCACGAGAAATAAAAATAGGCTTTGGGTCCTTCGATTTAATTAATTTGAAAAAAGCGACACTACATTCATTCCTAGTTTGCTAAAGGCTATTTGGGACTTCTTGGTGTTTTGTCTTGGATCTACCCTCCTGTCTTGTGGGAGCTCTTATCTGCCTTCGCCACAAAGTTAGGGTACTTATCCATCATTCATAAATCCACCCCTACTCTAGCATATCTAGAAGGAACGCAACAACAAAATATTTAGGGGATCTCATCTTGTAGTAGAATCCTTCTATACCCGCATCGAGAGTGTTATCTCTTCTGATGTTTCCAAGGTTCACCTTCAACATATGAAAGACCCCCTCACTACTAGGGATAGGTTTACTACAAGCCTTTGGAGATTGATTGTTGTAAAAGGTGACTCTCAAGTCATCATCGGTGTTGTCAAAGGACTCATGTCAAAATTGGTTAATCAACTCGATTCTAGAGGAAGGCAATCCCTTAAACTTTAATTTGATGCACTTGCTTAGGCCCATGTCTTTAGAGAGGGAAAATGGGCAACACACATACTCGCTAATCAAGCCATCGAGGCATTTGGCAACCTTGCCCACCATTTCCCCTCACCCTGAGCAAGCCTTGAAGACATCACATTGCAAGAAGCAGGAGTCTCTTAGCACATTTCTATGTGCTCACCTTAATGTCCATCGGCTTTTTTTTTGTGATGGTCTTGTACAATTTGGATGATCTAAATGATCTCACTCTCCATTACATCTCACACATTGTCATAGTATTTTTCCCACCTCCTTCCATTCACCCCTATTCTCTATCTTTTGCTATTTTCGGATCTTTTTCTTTTCTCTACAATGGAATTCTACACAAAGTGGGAGGCTTCGACTAAAGAATTGAAGGAGGCATTCAATATCTTTGACGCCAACGCCCTTCACTTCGTCCACACTGTTGGATTATGAATGGATTTCCACCATTCCCTTGAGGAGTTGCAAGCTATCTTTCACAAGGGTTTGAACTATGTAGTAAAGAACTCTAAATTCTACAAGTTATTCTACCATCTTATGTTGCATAAATGTTATGGAGAGGATGACATATTTCTGGTTTCTGAGGATCCTATTAAGTTCTTACACCATTCTACAAGTTCTTCTACCATTTTATGTTACATAAATGTTATGGAGAGGATGACATCTCTATGGTTTCTGAGGATCCTAAAAGTTTCGTCCACACTATGTTGGATTATGAATGGATTTCCACCATTCCCTTTAGGAGTTGCAAGCTATCATTCACAAGAATTTGAACTGTGTAGTAAAGAACTCTAAATTCTACAAGTGGTTCTACCATCTTATGTTGCATAAAAGTTATGGAGAGGATGACATCTCTGTGGTTTTTGAGGATCCTAATGTGCTTTGGGGGGCTCAATGTTGAATGTGAAATTTGGAAAACATTGCCAAATTAATTGTTTACTTTTGTTCGTAATCATATGAGGTTTGCCACCCACAATGTCTTGGTTCTTGCATTGCCTGGCCTCTCTCTTCCTCCTCCACCCTCTGACTTTCTCAATCCCGTTGTTGCATTGCATTCTCTAAGCATGTCAAAACCTCCATCCAAGAGACCAAGCTCAGGGTACATGAGATGCTTATTCTCACCTTGGAGTTGAATCCTATTTGTGGCAGGGAACACAACGACACCAAAAGCAATGCCACTACAGTTGGTGTTGGGTTGGTGGTTGTTTGATTATGCACTCTAAAGATCTACAGTTTTGGGTCCCTTTGGTTATGTTGTGAGCTTTATCTCTTTTGTTGGATCTTTTGTACAGCATTATTTAGCATGTAGCTAGTCTTAGTATTTTGTTTCCCATAATTTAAATCCCTAGCATTTCGGTCAGCTTAATCTTGTAGAATTTTGGCCCAAGTGTTGGGCTCTGGTAGTTCTACTCTCTTACCGATCATCTTTGGCACTTTGTCTTTCTTATAGTTGGCATTTATGATGCTAAAAAAACTTGTTAGATGTACTCACTTTATTACTTAAGTGAAGGGCAAGGGACCCATGTATCCCCAAAATAATAGTGTAGAAGATAATGAACAGGAATTTGAGGCCTTGAAAGAAGATAAAAAGTATTGAACAGCCACGAGCAATAGTTTAAAGAAACTTTTGCATGTCATATGTGGAGTGTTTACATTAGGGTATTTTTGACAAATAACTGACCTTCTGAGCTTGTATCAAGAATGCATAAAGTGGGTGCTTTCAACTAAAGAGTTGAAGGAGGCTTTCAATATCTTTGACACCAACACCTTCACTTTGCCTGCATTGTGTTGGACTATGAAGGAATGGGTTTCCACCATTCCCTTGAGGTTTTGCAGGCTATCTTTCACAAGAGTTTGAACTGTGTAGTAAAGAACTCTAAATTCTGCAAGTTCCTCTATCATCTTATGTTGCATAAACGTTATGAAGACGATGACGTCTCTGTGGTTTCTGAGGATCCTAATGTGCTACTGAGGGCTCAATTGTTGGCTATGGATGTTGAACATGAAATCTGAAAAACAGAGGCAAATTAATTGTCTGTTTTTGTTCTTGATCATATGAGTTGCCTCCCACAATGTCTTGGTTCTTTCCTTGCCCAACCTCTCTTCCTTGTCTGCTTTTTGACTTTCTCAATCCTTGTGCTGCACTACCTTCTCGTAAGCATGCCAAACCCTACATCCAAGCGGCCAAGCTTAGGGACCCACAGAAGACACTTATTCTCATCTTGGAGTTGGATCGTGTTGGTGGCAGCGGACAAAACAACATGGGAACCAGTCCCTATTCAGTTGATGTTTAATTTGGATGGTTGTTCAATTATGCACTCTAGAGATCTACGGTTTGGGGTCTCTTTGGTTTTGTTTTGAGATTTATTTCTTGTTGGCTCTTTTGTACGGCATTGTTTAGCATTGGCTGGTATGTTGTTTCCTCTTATTTAAATTCTGTGTTTTGGTTAGCTTAATCTTGTAGAATTTTGGCCCAGGTGTTGGGCTCTGATAGTTCTATTCTTTTACTGATCGTCTTTTGTACTTTGTTATTATTGTAGTTTTCATTTATGATGCTACAGAAAATCGTTATATGTACTCACTTTATTGCTTAAATGAAGTTCAAGGGACCCACATAACCCCAAGATACAGAGTAGAAAATTATGAACAGGAAGCCGAGGTCTTGAAAAAAGATAAAAGTATTGAATAGCCGTGAGCAGTAGTTTAAAGAAACATTCACATATCATCTATGGGGTAACTAAATTAGTGCAGTTTAGGAAAACAACTGACCTTCTGAGCTTGTATCAAGAATGGATATGCTTGAGAAATTGTTTTTATACATTTTGAACTTTCAATGTCAATATCAAATGGTGGTGTGAGTGCAGAATTTGACAAAGGAGGGTACTGGGATGAAAAGGCCAAAGAAGGGGATGGTAGGATTAAAAAGCACAAACCTTCTTCATGAAGAATGCAAACCAAGAGAATCTAATTGATAAAAGGGAATAGTACAATTATGAAAATTGAATGGCATAAAGCTACATCTAATTCCAGTCTGAAATGCAAGAAACTACTCAAACAGCAGCACAACGCTACCATAGAATGAATGAAATGGATCCATCGAAAGCATTGAAAAATAAGGATTAAAGTGATAAATACAAAAGAGCAGCCTAAAGTAACATCTCGTTTAATGAGGGGACCTCGTTCTCCCTGAGTATCATTACTCATATCATGACCAAAAAAGTAAGACAATTCAACAATACTCACTTTCTATTACAGTCAGCACGGGACAAGATATCAAGTGTCAAAATTTGCCATGCAAGATGTCCAGCTGCAGTCGTCATAACAAAATAAAATGGCCATCCTGTACATAATATAGCCAAACAATCAATATGTGCTTTCTCTTTTTCAAAAAACAAACATGCAGCTAAATCCTTTCTGTATGCTAAAGCCTAATGAACTTGAAACAACTAAAACTCCAGACAAAAGATTCACCAAGTACCTACCAAGGCCAGCATTGAGCCCACTAAGTGTAAGGCCGCTTATGCATGCAAAACCAAAGCCTGTGATCCAAGTTTTTGTCTGGTCTCCAAATCTCAATGCAGTTGATTTGATGCCGAGTTTCAAATCATCTTCTTTGTCCTTTCAGAACGTAACAGTCATTACAAGTGTACACATAAAATGAACTATAAGATTTTATATAGCAAAATCAAACTCAAAATATTTATTTTTGACTCTCTGAATACACATCAGGAAACAATGCAGCATACCTGATGAGCATAGATAGTGTCATACACAAGCGTCCAGCATATTCCAGATGCATACAAAGGCAAGACAACATCCAGGTCTAAGCCACCCTTTATTGCTGCCCATCCGAGTAAAGCACCCCAATTGAATGTTAAACCAAGATATGCCTGAGGCTGCAAACAAAAACAAGAAAATATCCTCTTAGTTGTATCATGACACCGGTTTCACCATGCATAAAAGAAATAATGATCCCACAAGTGTCATGCCTTTGGCTCTCCTTTTCAGCAGTGGATGATGAACAAAAAAGAATCATTAATTTCCATGGATAAGGAAATGCACTTAATGCAAAAAATCAAATCTAGAATATAGTTTACACCTAGGTAACGTGTTTTTAGCATAACTGTTCAAATATATAAATCTATCGTAAGTCCATAAACAATTAAATTCAAAAATGAAGAGGACACTATCAAGATACATGCATTGAGAGATTAAAAGCAACTATTACAATAAGAGTCTAAATTGATGCATTTTCCTTTCTTAGTGATAAAATTCCCTTTGAACGGGAAAAATATATTTAGATTGGACATTTCTTACCCAAAATGTGAATCTTTTCATGAGAGGATATGTGCAAACTAGCAACAGTGACGATGCTCCCAAGATGCGACTATCAATGCAGAGAAGAAAAAGAATACAATGTCAGAAATAAATGCCAAACCTTTCTAACAAAAATGCCTTGCGGCTTTGGTTGTCTTAAGACAATTATTTAAGCATGTCTGTATCTCCAAAGTGTAGTCCAAGATGAGAAGAATCAAGTTTCCAAGATGCAGAAATCTTGCAAAATTAAATCATTAATTATAATCCACAAAGCTGCATGAAAAGCTTAAAACATCAAGTATGCTAATCAAATATAAATTGCTTAGCAAATATACAGGAGAAATAATAATAAAAGCCAATAACCAAATTGTCGTCGCTGACAATCAAAATGGTCCAAGAAAGGGAAAAAGTCATTGTACACCATACAGCATTGTGAAACAAGAGAAAATGACATATATTAAATTTTGGACCTTGGTTCATACTGAAGCACCAGAATAACAATTAAGATCTAATGTTCTATAGGATAATGAAAGAAAAAAAATGGTGTCATGCTTCAAAGGAGTTGCATTTCATATCGGCATTTTTGCATTGTCCATGCACCGTAACAGATGAACAGTGGCCTAATAATGTTCCAATATAATTAGTTATAGAAAATGCTGGGAATGGACCCCAGAAATGGGGATGGGAAGAAGGTGGACAGATCATAGAACTGTGGAATGGGAACCTCCTGTAATGGGTGAAAGCAAACTAAACACTGATGATGTGTCTGTGCAGAAGCCTGGCTCTTCTAGAGCAGGGGGAATGCATAGCGACCATCATGTCCTACAACCTTTTTGGTACACCTACAACCTAGGAATATCCACAAACAATGTTATAGAAGCATTTAGAATTTGGCACAGAATTTGATTGGCTAGGCATTTTGGGATATCAAACTCAGCCGGGAAACCGACTCCCAAATTCTCACAAGAAAATTATATGCTCCAAGAAGAGAAGTCCAAAGCCCAAGAATCCTCCTGCAGGGGAAAACATGATTGTCATTTTTCCTAAACCTCTGGGACCCCCACTGGAAGAAAGGGAATGCAAATATGTTAACATCCACAAGGCTGCACTCTCACCGCTTCAGCAAGCTGAATCCTAAGGTATACCGTGACACTATATTCGTCTGGTTTTCTGCTATTGTGAGCTGGAAATTGAATATAGGTCATAGGAAAATGGATATCACAAGAAAATTATATGCTCCAAGAAGAGAAGTCCAAAGCCCAAGAATCCTCTTGTAGGAGAAAACATGATTGTCATTTTTCCTAAACCTCTGGGACCCCCACCGGAATAAAGGGAATGCAAATATGTTGAGGAACAAAGAGATGCGAGAAATGGTTGATCTTATGGAGGAGCAGTTGCATATTTCCATGACACCAACCATTAATTCCATGAACCATGCCATTGACCAGTTGAGTCTTGTGATGGTTTAATGTCCCCATTTCCACATCATGGATATACAGGTCTTGAAGACCTTTAGTCTATTTTCTTATAAACTAAAGGAACCCTTTTTGGAGAATGTTATTTTATTAGTTATTTATTAATTATTGAAATAGTGATTTTTATCATAATGCAATTATTAATTAATTAATAGAATATTTTAAAAATGGTTTTTACCATTAAGGTGTTTAAATGAATTAAATATTAATTTATTTACCTTAAAGTAATTTTAATTACTATTATAATTAAGGCCAATAATTAATATATTATTCAAAAAAAAAAATGTCGGCATGGGAGCTAAAGTAAAGATAAGGAAAAATGTTTTATCTTCCCAAAGTGATTCACCCTCTTTGAAAAGTTATAAATACATGGCGAAGGCTACAATAGAGAATATGTTGAATTTTGATAAAATTGTTCTTCATGCTTCAAGAAAACTATTGGGATGCATTCCCAATAAAGGTTCGTTACTTTTAGTGTTGATCAATTTAAAAATGTGTCTTTTGACACCACTTTTTGCTAAGGAAATCTTGTTTTTGCCCTAGAAGTGGGGCGATTTGCTTTGGCAAGTTTGTGTGAATTTTTGTGAGGATTTCATAGTTCTTTTCTTGCATATTAACCTTCCTAAATATTTATACTATTTTTGCAAGTGGAGCAAATCATCTTGGAAGCTTGGATGTAGGGTTTAAATGCCTCTTTTGGTCTATTTATTACAACTTAAATATTCTGATTATATTTGTTAATTCCCTGCGTGTTGGTGTTAGGAATTGAAGGTGTTCATGAAGGGTTTGAAGTAGAAAATTAAATAATAATTTTCAGAATTATTATTTAATTATTTTGACAGAAAACTAGGGTTTTTAGAATTTCGAAGCAGCTTTTGATGACCTTCCCATGGAAGAAAAATTTTAAAATTATTTTTAATTGATAGCCATTATTTTTATGATCAGTTTGAGCTCTTGTTTGCATCATAATTCCAAATATTGAGGGAGATGAATTTTTGAAGTTTTCAGTTGTTCATAAGAAATAAATATTTGTTAAGAGCAAATTTTTTGCAAGAGTTTGAAGTGAAAAAAAAATTCAGAACAACAGCTATATTTTTGAAATTAAATCAAATTTTTCAGCCATCAAAAAGTAACATTTGAGCTTCAGAAATTGGGCAAAAAAGTACTTGTTTTATGCAATTTAATTTTTGGTTATTTTCTACCAATTTTCAATTATTTTGGAATAAGTTATCGGCTAGAATTCATCCATAAAACCCTACCATTTTGGCATCTAGGGCTTCTAGGGCCTAACAAGGGTTTTAAAATATTATTTTGCAAACTAGGGTTTGTTGATTGCATTTTCAAAATTTTAGGATTTAGGGGAAAACTCCTTTTGCATGAAATCGTCCCATTTGGAGACATTACAGTGGTATCAAAGCACCAATCTTGTCTAGCCTGTAAGGGTTTGTATTTGCAAATTTGGATGCATAGTCTATGAATCATGGAGTTAATAAGTGAAGATGAATTCAGAACAAAGCTTCACAGATTGGAAAAAAAATTTGCGCATCCACATCATTTAAAAAATGTTTTGTTCAATATTTTGGAGGAAGCAACAAACTATTTGTCCATGATAAGACAATCAGATTCTAAGTCCATGTTTTGAGCAATGAATCCTTTGGTGGTTTATTTGGCTAGACCCAAGATTTTGAGACATTCAAATTCGAATGTGAGACTTGTAGCTGTCACTTGTATTAGTGAAATTACAAAGATAATAGCTCTGGAATAGCGATACCGTGACAACATCATGAAGAAAATATTTCAGTTGATGGTGGATAGTTTTGAAGGTCTTGGTGACATCACAAGTTATTTAAATAAGAGGATCACTATTCTGGAAAATATGGCAAAAGTCAAATCTTGTGTGCTAATGTTAGATAATGAGTGTGATGAACTTATTGTTAAGATGTTTCAACATTGCTTTGCAATTGCTTGTAAGAATCCTACCAAAAATGTTGTAGCTTCTATGCAGAAAATCTTGACTGTGACACTCAATGAGAGTGATGAGCTTTCCAATCCATTATTATATATCTTGTTGACAGAGTTGGGGCTAGAAAAGAAAAAAATTCCAATTGCACATATGATGTTTGAAAATATTGCAATTGATTCTGAGGAAAAATTGAGGCCTTATTTGATAATGGAGCATGTACAGGTAGAGAAGATTGAACATGATGGGGAATTGGAAAGAATGAAAAGACAGCCCTTCATGAGGGTTCCTATGAGGGAGCCAACGAAACAAAAAAAAACATATTTGAAAGAGGAAGATGAGCTACAAAAATATGACACTTTGGAGCAGCCTAGAGTGGAAGATTGTGAGCATCAACAATCTGAATTTTTGGAGCAACAAAGAGGGCTGAAAATGATGAATGAAAATGAGGAGATGCTAGGTACTTTGGGGTAGCCAAGTACACCAAACTTTGGTATTCAAAAATATGATTTTGAAGAAGCCAAAGAAACCAAGATATTCATAGAAAGATATGAGTTGAATAATGATTTTTGTTTGGAATCTAATAATTGTTCAAATTTGTTGTATGGCTCTAGATTTGATGAAAGAACTTGTAAGGAACAATTTTTAATCACAAATAAGAAGGGAGTACAAGCCTTGACAAGGTTGGATGGCACAAGGGGGCTTCTTGATAGATCAATGCACAATGAGATGAGGGAATGCTTAAAGGAAAAGAACACTATAATGGACTTGCATACAATCAAAATGGATATTGGAAAAGATCAAGATTCCAACTCATTGTGGAATGTAAAAGGCAATCCATTATGTGAAATGGATAGGAAAGATCAAGACATCAAGAAAGGATCCTAAAATTTGACAAGTGGATCAAAGGGGTGTTATTTAACACCAATGATTTCCCTAAATTGCTTGTTTCATGTGTAGGTTTATTTGGAAGATCTCTAGCAATGAGCAATGCAAGGAGTAGGTTGGCTCCCATACATGGGCTACCAATTGGAGGAGTTGAAGATAAAAACATGGATGAAGACTTGAAGACTACACTAGAATGGGCAAAGGCCCAAATCATGAGCAGCGTTGGGCAAAATGAATTGGTGAAGGAAAATTTGTTTCCTACCTTTCCAAAAAAATAAAAGTTGTTGAAAGGCATGGAAACTTTACTCCCAAAAATTCTAAGTTGAGCAACCTATGACAGCCACCTATCATGCATAAGAAATCTGATTTTGGGAGCATTCTAACACTGGTGACAAGGGAAAATGTTGTTAGGTGTAATTCAGATTTGGTACAATCAGAAAACTCAGTTTCTACATCACTATTACAGCGCTTTCAGACGGGCAATAGATCTGATTTTGTTATGTACTTTCAGTCGTCCATAAATTCTGAAAATATTAATAACTGGGGTCATGGTTTGCATAGAAAAAAGGGGAAGTGTAAGGACACGGAACAATAGTACATACGGATTCAATTTAATTATCCCTCTGATGTCTATTTGGTCACACATGGCAGCCATGATGAAAGGAAGAAATTTGATCTTTGTGGCATGTTGTCAACCTGGAGTTGCACCTTGAATCGAAGACGTGTTGAAACGGCCAATCCTCTCTCCAGTTGAAACAATGGGATCTTCTCATAAAGGTGGGTGCCTCAATAATGAGAAGAACCTCTAGAGAACGCTGGTTCATATAAGATGTATCAATGGATCTCTACTCTGTGCTGCAAATCTGCCATGGAAAAAGGAGAAAAAAACTTGAAAGGGAAATCCTACCTAATGACGGTGATACACCAAAATGTTGATCCACTCTACTTGGGACCTTGAACACTGAATCAAACAAAGGAAAAAGAAGACCTTTGATTTCAATTGATCACTATGCATAAATATTTCATGAGAAGGTTCGATCCAATGACCAAAACATGAGGGAAAACGATGCAGAGAGATCTGATACAAGACACTTTGCAGCCACCTAACATCCACTTACAACTTCAGCAAAAAACATATCGAACACTGAACATGGCCTGCATAATATGGTAAGCTAACAACTAGGAACGAATCAAAATTTGGGAAGGGAAAAAAATCTACCACATATGTAAATCGCTGAATGAATATACACTATGCCAGCACTTGAAATCTGAAAGTATAGTCCTTCTATTGATTGAAGAGGTTACACAACTCACTAATGACAGAGTCTGGGCTTGCCAAGAGAGGGATACAATTCAAGGCTGAAAAACCAACTTAGATAGAAAATTACAACAGCCAAGAGTTGGCGTTGGAAAAATAGGAGAGAGGCTAAATCCATCCAACTCAACCTTTACAAAAAGTCTATTTGCCTTGCATGAAGCTCCTCGGCGTTAGAGGAAATGGACGGTGAGTTTGTTGAAAGTCAAACTCTTATCATGCAAAAAATGCTACGCCCACCTCCAAATATGGACTTCCTCTTGAGCCGTTTGATCGTTTGAAAGCACGAGATAACGAAAGCATGCATGAAATCCACGCCATGCTAAAATTAGAACTCGAATTGAAACGTTGGAAGCTAAGTTGGAACGTTTGAAAGCACGAGTTGATTCGGATATGAACTTGACTTCAACAACCAGTCAACTGAAGCTTTGACCAGTCAACCGAAAATAGCCTTTGCTTGCATGGATTTTCCTTTTATTTTGGTCTGCCTATTCATGTTCATTTTCTACGAACTTCTATTTTCTGTCAAATTCCAATTATTCCTTCGAAATTCCGTCTTGCCTTTGTTATCTACGGATTTTATTTCCTGGCTTTTCATTGACTTCACCTTGGTCTTGGATTTTTATTTTCTGCGAACATTTGTTTTTCTGCAAACCTTTTGGATTTCCTTCTTGGCTTATTCCCTTTGATTTTCTTCATAATTTTCGTTTGACAAATTTTTCCCGTGGACTTTTCTGTTTATCTCCCTAGCCTTACCTTGATTGTATTTCCTCGGGCTATATTCTCTCGAACTTCTTGTTATGCAATTTTTCCGAATTAATCTTTCGGACAAAAAGTCCAGAGGAATTCCTTCGGACAAAAAATCCTAAGGAATTCGGAACAAAGAAAATCCCGATGGAAAATACACAAAGGCAAAAAAAAAAAAAATTGGAAGGATATCCTTCAGACAAAAAGTCCAAAGGAATTAATCTCCTTTGTCTTTATTCTGCCACCGACCAAATGCCCTTCGGGAAAATTGGAAAGCATCTTCCACCGACCAAGTGCCCTCCGCAAGGGCTTGTGTCCTTCCTCTGTGCCCTTCGGGAAAATTGGAAAGGAACTGCCACCGACCAAGTGCCCTCCACAAGGGCAGGAGTCCTTCGAAAATGGCTTTTCGAAAAAATTGAAGGGCACCCGAGCTTTTTCTAGGTCACCCAGGCTTTTTGTAGGTCCTTATTCCTTCGGACTTTCTATCTCCTTAATTCCTTTGGATTTTCTGTCTCCTTAATTCCTTCGGACAAAAAGTCTAAAGGAATTGAAGACTTTGTAAATTGTCCCTTTGAAATTCTCTCGGACTTCTCCCAAGTCCTTTGAAAAATCTTTTCCCTCCGACAAAAAGTCCGAGGAAATTGTCCATCTCTTAGACGAACAAAATTTTGAGAAGACAACACTTTGGAAAGAAAGCACTTGAGAAAGAGAATAGTCATTGTAAGTCTACAAAACAACCCTGTATTCCGTAGGTGTCCGAAAGAAAACACTCGCCTTCATTCATAAGCGAACCTACAGGGTTGTAGGTTAACCTTAAGGATGGTTGTCGGTGGACATTGCCAAATCTGAAAACAAGAACGCCCCTTCGAATCCTTTGAATGACCAAAACTTTACCTGGTTGTAGCCTCTTTCCTTGGCTTATACCTGGCTATAGATGGCTCCATGGGTCGCTGTAGGTATGCATTTAGGCTTGATTGAACTTTGCAAAACCTTTTCATTTTCATTATCCAGTACCCAAAACTGATTCACAAGACAAACTGGCACAATATGCGGAGTTCTAAATAGTAGGGATGACAATTTGACCTGTGGGGCATAATTGTCAACATGGCACTTTCCAGCACTCAGTAGTAAGAATAAAGGTATGTACAAGTTCTGAAATTTATCACTCAGAAAAATCAGGTTTGCAAAAACAAATTCAACTTTACTTTAGAGGGGAAAATTATGAGTTTTATGATACATTCCAGCCCTTGGGATATGAAAGATATATGTACAATCAATTCTATTTTTGCCCACATGGAAATCAGAGGTTTATTTGCATATACAACCATGTCAACATGTAGGGAAAACTGATTTATTTCATACAAAACAGTTTGCACAAGATTCGGAAAATGTAATATTGTTGGCATCATGTGAAGGTGACATAAGGAACCTCCTCCCCAGGAAGGTACAGCCTTCTTGTGAGAATGTTGGAGAGCTTTTGGGAAGTATGAAGAAAACCATATGCATGTTGGAGGTAAGTAACATGGGGCAGCCTTTTGTTGGATGCAAATTTCACACTTGGATGTCCATACATGGTGGAGAATGTGTCTTGAAGGCCTTTTCTCATAGGCAATATAGTTATGATTTCTCTTTGCATATTTTGTGGGACACGGACCAACACATGAGGAAATTTTGCTTATAGGGCAGCAAGATGGTTTGGTTCATCTGTGATTTGCATAACCACTTTGGGTCATATCTCACCCATTTGGGACGTATAAGGAGGAGTTCGCTTACCTTCCACTCAGTATTGAGAGGGGTGGAAAATGGGAAGTCTTTTGAGCCTTGGGAAGGCCATGAGGATCCTATTGATGATTGGGGGCAGCCCCCAAGGTACAAGAACAACAGTATGAAGAAGCCATTTGAATATTTCCTCCATTGGAAAACACGTAAATGGGGACATTGTTTGATAAAATGTGTAGGGGCACCTACTTGAATTTTGCAATTGCTCGAGGACAAGCAATTTTGGATAGAGAGAACTGTAATGTCCCCATCCAAAAGGTCTATTTCCCTATAGACTAAAAGATCCCTTTTTAGGGAATGTTATTTTATTAGTTATTTATTAATTGTCGAAATAGTGATTTTTATCATAAGGCAATTATTTATTAATTAATAAAATATTTAAAAAGTTGTATTTACCACTAAGGTGCTTAAATGAATTAAATATTAATTTATTTACCTTAAAGTTATTTTACTTACTATTTTAATTAAGACCAATAATTAATATATTATTCAAAAAGAAGATGTCGACATGGGAGCTAAAGTAAAGATGTTTTATCTTCCCAAAGTATTTCACCCTCTTTGAAAAGTTATAAATACATGACAAAGGCTACAATAGAAGATATGCTGAATTTTGATAAAATTGTTCTTCATACTTCAAAAAAACTATTGGGATGCATGTCCGATAGAGGTTCCCTACCTTTGGTGTTGATCAATCTAAAAAAGTGTCTTTTGACAGCACCTTTTGCTAAGGAGATCTTGTTCTTGCCCTAGAAGTGGGGTGATTTGCTTTGACAAGTTCGTGTGAATTTTTGTGAGGGTTTCGTGGTTCTTTTCTTGCTAAATATTTATATTATTTTTGCAAGTGGAGCGAACCACCTTGAAAGCTTGGATGGGTTTGGAGGCCTTTTTTGGTCTATTTATTGCAAATTAAATATTCTAATTTTATTTGCTAATTTTCTGTGTTGGTGTGAGGAATTGGAGGTGTTCGTGAAGGGTTTGAAATAGAAAATTAAATAATAATTTTCAAAATTATTATTTAATTAATTTGACAAGAATCTTGAGTTTTCAGAATTTCGGAGCAACTTTTGATGACCTTCCCATGGAAGGAAAATTCTAAAATTATTTTTAATTGATAGCCATTATTTTTAAGATCAGTTTAAGCTCTTGTTTGCATCATAATTCTAAATATTAAGGGTGTTATGAATTTTTTAAGTTTTCAATTGTTTGTAGGAAATAAATATCTGTTGAGAGCAGTTTTTTGACAAGGGTTTGAAGCGGAAAAAATATTCAGAATAGCCGCTGTATTTTTTGAATTAAATCAGATTTTTTCACCATCAAAAAGTGGCATTTGAGCTTCTGAAATTGGGCAAAAAAGTACTTGTTTTGTGCAATTTAATTTCTGGTTATTTTTTACCAATTTTCAGTTATTTTGGAATAAGTTATTAGTTGGAATTCATCCATAAAACCCTACCATTTTGGCATCTAGGGTTTCTAGGGCGTAACAAGGGTTTTAAAAGCTTATTTTGCAAACTAAGGTTTGCTGATTGCATTTTCAGAATTTTGAGATTTAGGGGAAAACCCTTTTTGCATGAAATCGTCCCATTTGGAGACATTATAGATGGAAGCGAATAGTGTGGACCCTTGGAGTTCCTCGGTCATTGGTTACAATTGATACAAAGCGGACTTGTGCAAAACGAATCAAAGAGACGAAGGGGGGTGGTAGTATGGATGAAGCACAAGTTGTGAAGATGTTGCATAGAGGCATTCAAAGTTTGTCGGAGCTGGTCAAAAATCAGGAGCAATGCACCTTCTATCTGAAGAAGCATGACGAGCTATAGGGCAAACTGATTAGAAAATTCTCGAAGGAGGTTTGAGAATTCCAAGAGTTGAGAGATGACATGCTGGTCTCATTTCCTCTGATTTTCTGTTGCTTGGCTGATATCATAATACATGGCAGTGATGCACAATAGACTAGCTTCAACTTCAGAAAGCAGCTGCACCAGAATCCACTCGTGAAATCCTACCTGGCATTCAAGAACACCTGGCTTAATGGGGCTGGTGAGCAGGGGTGCTACAAACCAGTTCCTTTAAAATAGGGAAGGCATTTGTTCCAACCCTGCTACTCCTGCAGCCAGCCCAGAGGCTTGTAGTGACATGGGTGATGTTGCCAGAGCTAATCCAGGACAGGGACGATTTCTCTTGCTTTGTGTTATCGTGTTATTTTAATTTTAGTTACTCATGACTTTGTGGAAAACTAAAACTTGGGGAAACCTCTACCCTGCTATTATTATCAGCTGTGAACTTGCATGATACCACCAAAGGAGGCAGTGTTATGACTATTAGTATTATGCTACGACTTTTATGCTAGTTAGGCTTTATGTTAAGTTTGCTGACGTTTCTGGACTTAAAGGTAGACCAGCTATGTTGGCTGCTTGGATGTACCTTAGGTTTATAGTTTTGGCCTCCGTAGCAATATGGAAGGCAACTAGACTAGATGGTGCTGGGGATTCTGCTGTATAGTATTCATTATAGAGTAATATAAATAGCTCTTTCTTGCCGTGTGCTAAAAATCTGCTGGGAATAGTTATAACCTTTTAAAGGCATAATAAGCATTTATACTTTGTAGAAAAGAGAGAAGTAAGAGGAGTGAGGTTGTTTGTTGGATCGGCACCCTGTCACACATGGTCTGCACTTTATCATTCAAAAAATCTCCTAAGTTATTTTCAATCCAAAAAAGGAATGGCATTGATAGAGGAAAGGAGAGAGAGCTTCTTAGCAGTAATCTGGATACTCTTTAAGTGACAGTTTTTATATCCATGATTAAAAGAAGCAGTTCTGCATTCCCAATCCCTGGCTTTACATGAAGTTGCAATGCACTTTAATTTTCTCCAGACCATTCAGTTTTCTTCCATGCACAGTAATTTTTCATGGAGGAAAAGGAAAAGAGAAACAAGAGACAGATAAGTGTACAGCAGATCCAAGCAACACAAAACATGTTTCTTGTGAATTCATTCAATGGAAGCGTAAGCATTTCCAGAGAAGCAGTTTTGTGCTTCCGTCACTTGCTCCAGCTTGAAGATTCAGAATATTTTGTAGTTTGTTTGACATTCACCAATGCACATCCATGCATCGTGTGTTGCTTTAAATTCTGAGATGGTTTCAGAATTCCTAAAAGTAGAGTTTTTTGAGGAGGAATTTTTGGTTTCAGGAAGACGTTTTTGTGAGATAATGGTTGCGTTGGCAATCTCCAAGTAAATGGAGACTGTCTTTGAGTTGAGGGTAACTACTCATCCAATGTTTTTGCAGATTTGGAGCCCCTTGGCTCCAGATATCTTCAGAAAAAAAAATGACTTTCTCATGCCACAAATTTCTCATAGCTCTTTACAAACATTACACTTTTTTATTTGGTTATTTACAACCTCAATTTGCAAGAAAGCTTAAATTTATTACATTAACTCTGAATTCAGCCAATTTGAACACCACCCTAACATTTGAGTTTTTACCATATATAAACAACTCCCTTAAGAAACTTACCTATAGTTATGGATTTCTGGGTAAAACCGTGTTACGTTTTTTCTCGACGCGTTTCGAATCACAACCCATGATTCATCATCAGGAATATCTCATAATGAATCACAAATTGTGATTCAAAATGCATCAAGAAAAAACATAGCACACAGTTTTACCCAAAAATCCAATGCTGCTCACTATTATGGACTGTGAAAACATCAAACATCTCATTACCTATAGTTGTTTAATTGTAGCAGAATCCCAAGTCCCAAAAGCAACTGGAAGCCCAGAAAGCATAGTCCTTGAAAGGGTGTTAACATACCACATGCAATTGGCCTTGACATGGTTCTTTGTACCTGCAAAAAGACAATGCAGTTCAAGCTTTGTTTTAGAACAATTCATATACCATATATGATAGCAGTGAAGTCAGATCTCATGAAACAAAGTCCTTGCATAAAGAGAAAGCAATGTTAAATTATACTTCAGCTTCCATTTGATTGCACTGATAGGTGTTCCTTCAGTGGTATCCGGAGGGGGCGGGGAGGGCGACGGGGGTAGGAGGTGTAATGGCATGAGAGTGTCAAGTTTTAATTCTTTTAGAGACAACAAAATTAAAAAAAAACTATACCCACTTTTAATTACTTTACAGCCGACACAATAAAAATGACGCAATGTTTCAAAAAAATTAATTATATAAATAGAAATCAAATATATGAAATCAAATAACAAAGAAATACACAAAGCAAACAGCAGAGAACAACAAAAAAAAGCAAAGTATAACGAAAAAGCAAAAGAGAGGTTTAAAAAAATTGATATTTATCCCCACAAAATTTACTTTCTATGTGTGTATTTGGAGCGTATAAAATTTAAATATTTAAAAATTAATCATATTATTAAGTAATTAGGGTTTTTAGAAAAAAAATTACATCCAATAAAATAATGATATGTATGGTAAAATAATTATATGTATAGCACAATTATGTATGCTGTTATAATAGCCTAATCTTATTTTTACATCCATAGTATTAAAAGGTTTTTTGATATTTTTTTATAAATCATAAGGTAAATAGATATGACAGGGTTTCATACCCAACTTATTTGCAATGTAATAGTTCGATATTAAGTTATTATGTTAATATAAATTTATTATAATTTTTTATGATATATTTAAAATTATATAATTGTAGGGTTTCCATGTATATTTTTACATCCGTAGTATTACAAGGTTTTTTGAGAAAAAATTATAGATCATAAGGTAAATAGATATGACCGGTTTTCATACCCAACTTATTTGCAATGTAACAGTTCGATATTAAGTTATTATGTTAATATAAATTTATTATAATTTTTTATGATATATTTAAAATTATATAATTGTAGGGTTTCCATGTATATTTTTACATCCGTAGTATTACAAGGTTTTTTGAGAAAAAATTATAGATCATAAGGTAAATGGATATGACCGGTTTTCATACCCAACTTATTTGTAATGTAATAGTTCAATATTAAGTTATTATGTTAATATAAATTTATTATAATAGTTTTATGATATATTAAAATTATATAACTAGCATACATATCTTAGATAAATCTATGTAAAATACACCAATAAATATCATTCTCGAGGCAAGTCAAAATGTATGCTAAGTGCCTCGAGAATGATATCTATTGGTGTATTTTACATAGATTTATATAAGATATGTATGTTAGTTTACAAACAAGTGCCCTTCATTATAAACTCTTAGTTTATGGTCAAACATGAAGAGTGTTCTCACTAACTAAACTCCACTAAAAAGTGTAAACATTTTTCTTCTTCCACAATCCTCCATATAAGCAACGATAAATACTTACCATATGGAACCCTAAAGAGACTTCAAAGATTTATCCAAGGGTGAAACATTTCGACACGAGTTCTCTAAAGAATTTGCATATTCACGCAGAATCTTGACGCAAAGTAAGAGCACATATAGAATTAGAATGGCGCATTGCCTATCAACTGAGAGGGATGCTAAAAGAAAAAGAGATTGCACAAGAGAGATTCCTTCTAAATGTAGATCTCAGTCAATAAGAGACCATAACAACTAGAAATAGTATATGATACTTCTTATCGCTATGAAATTATATACCTTCTATAGTAACAGATAAGAGTGTTTATCAAGGACTGAGAGCTGCAGTCAGTCCATAAAAAATGCCATTGACTATCAAATTAGGTATGGAGACCTGTATCATCAAAGTGTGGATATCTGAAAGATACAACTCTACATGCCGACTCCTTGCTGGTTTTGCATGCACCTCAGACGGGCAATAGATCCCATAACAAAAGACTTGATGTCAACAAGTTATCAGCACATCATCAGATTTAGTAGCTACACATCCCCATTACAAATAAAGAAAAATGAAGCGGCTTGTGTATGTGTAGTGATGAGAAGGAAATGGTTTTCAAAATGTTGGTCACAGCTGCATTGCAAAAGAAAGGCAAACATCACTATTTATGGAAATACAGAGATATGCGTGGATAAGAGCATCTTCAGAATGAAAACTGAACTTAAGATATGCAAATTTGTTTTAAAATTCTCCATGACTGGGCTACAGACTAATTTATAGTAAATGTCATTTCTTTAAACAATCATTAGCACAGGCTGTGCATTATTTAGACAATAAATAGTGAAGTGGATCATTTCCAAGCCCATTTTCTTCGTTAACACCAAATCCATAAAACACTTAGACAAACCTTCACATCTATATCCCTGTCAAGTAGGTCATTAACTGTGCAACCAGCCCCTCTCAAAAGCAAGGCTCCCAATCCAAACAATGACATCATTCTAAAATCAGGTAGATTTCCAGATGGTGCAGCCAAAGCAATGGACCTAATAAATTAAAGAAAGTTAAGAGATCGGTCACAAGCTTTTGAATAATCTTGTAAATAACAAACAAAAAGACCATAAATTTAACACAACATAGCTGATCATGTTCAAAATTTTAGCAGTCAAAATTGACTTCAAAGCAAGTTTACAACAGCACAAACATTAGTAGTACATAAAATATGAAGCTATAAAATCCCATAGTCAGAAACAGTCTCTATCCCATAGCACTAAAGATGGAAGACTGCAATTTGCAAACAGTACATCACCAGGTTCCTCCCAATAAAACTAGAAGAAAATAAGGCCAATGCAATACAACATCCCATCATACAAGGAAACAACATGCCAAACTAAAATGAACTCCAGAATGGATCTGATAATATCTGAGCTAATAGCAGAAATAACCTATGCAATAGAAGAATAGAAGAGATTTGTACAATGATCCAATATGAAAGGTAAAGATGAACCAATAACATTTACCATGGAAATATCCTCAAGTATAAACATCATGGGCACCTCCAATAGAGAGAGAATACGGTCCAATACAGAAAAGACATATCTTACAATGACTAATGCTGCCCTTTATAAGGAAATATATGACAAGGAACTTCTCCCACAACCTAACCACTAATATTTTACCATATTAAGGGTGGATATAACATCACCTACTCACCTAACATTGCCACTCACATGATCTACAGCTGTAAATACATAGCACATAAAAACTATATGAAGACATTTGCATTATGCAACACAAGATAAATTCCCATAAAGTACTCTAATAATGCGGTCCCATGAGAGGGGCTTCTGCTCCTATATTTATTCAACAAACGGTCCCATAGAATGGAAACAAAACTGCTACAGGAATAAATGAAATCTTCCCCTGTAAAATAGGAGCCCCTACATTTTCGCCTGCAGATTTTCTGAGGTTGTTCGGGAGGTGGGGCTGAAAGTCTCCCCACCCATATAGGCCTTGGTATGCCCACGTGGCACCACTGCATAGCATCTAGGATTCCCAACAATGGAGTTTGCTGTAATTTTGGAGGGAACTTTTTCTTTATTTACCAGTTCTATCGATGCTTTGCAACATTTGCAACCCAGAAGACA
The DNA here is from genome assembly GCA_037957365.1 of Torreya grandis. NCBI lineage: Eukaryota > Viridiplantae > Streptophyta > Pinopsida > Cupressales > Taxaceae > Torreya > Torreya grandis. Next base: position 627,570 of record JARHVA010004146.1, on the reverse strand, counting down.
AGAAATATGAACAGAAATTTACAGGTAACTTTCTTTTTATTTTTATTCCCTTTTCTCTATTGCAATCATCATTCTGCTGTGTTTTACAAGGACTTCGCCCACAACCTAACCACTAATATTTTAACATATTACGGGTATATATAACATCACCTACTAACCTAAAATTACCACTCACAAGATTTACAGCTGTAGGTACATAACACATGAAAACTATAAGAGACATTTGCATTATGCAACACAAGGTAAATTCACATAAAGTATTCTAAGGATGCGATCCTATGAGAGGGGCTTCCACTCCTATATTTATTCAGCAACGGGTCCCATAGAATGGAAACAAAACTGCTACAAGAATAAATGAAATCATCCCCTGTAAAATAGGAGCCCCTACATTTTCGCCTGCAGATTTTCTTACATCGTTCAGGAGGTGGGGCTAAAAGTCTCCCCACCCATATAGGGCTCGGTATGCCCATGTGGCACTGTTGACAATTTTTCCCCCCACAGGGCAAATTGTCACCCCTACTATTCAGAACTTTGCTATGGTGCCAAGTTTGTCTTGTGAATCAGTCTTGGGGTTCTTAAATGTGCATTTGCAGCCACCCAAGTGGCCATCTACAGCAGTTTGAAAGGGTTTTTCCTCCTCTTCTAAGCATCACGTATAGAGAAAAACCAAGATATACAAGCTGTAAGTTTATTTATTTTGTCTTCCCAAGGATTTTTTTGGGCTATAAGAGGTGGACTATTTCTTCAGACATTTTGTCCGAGAGAAAGAGCTCTCAAAGGACTGTGTAAAAGTCCAAAAAAATGACCCAGTGGCAGTCGTTCAAAGTTTATTTTCTTCGGGCTTTTTGTCCGAAGGAAAAGGAGAAACACAGTTGAAAAGACCCGAAGGGCACCTGCCCTTCAAGAAGGTCCACTTCAAAAGTCCCAAATGGTATGTACGCTTCGGGTTGGTTCACTTTATGGTTTTCAAGTCAAGACAATTCATCAAAAGGACAATTTCAAAAAGCCCGGGTGCCCTTCAAAAAGCCCGATGGGCAACTGCCCTTGCGAAGGGCACTCAGGCGGCAAGTGGACCTTTCATTTTTCCCGAAGGGTATGTGCCCTTGCGGGGGACACTTCAAGCATGAAAAAGACCTTGGCAAAAGTTTCGAAGGACAAAATCAATTTTTTCGAAGGACACCTACCCTTGCGGAGGGCGCTTGGTCGGTGGCGGGTCCCTTTCAAAAGTTCCGAAAGGCACTTTTGAGGACGAATAGCCCTTGAGGAGGGCACTTTGCAGTGAAGTCGACCTTTACAATTCTTTCGAAGGGCACTTCTGGAAGAACATACCCTTGTGGGGGGCACCAAAGCCAAAGACAGAACCAAATCAAAAAGCCCGAAGGGCATTTTTTGGGACGCAGAAGCCCTTGCGGAGGGCACCTTCATAAAGCGGACAAAAACAAAGTTCCCAAAGGGCATTTGCCCTTTGGGGAAAGATAGCCAAAGCAGACGAATTCCTTCTAACTTTTTGTCCGAAGGAATTCGTTTCCTTGTATGCCTTTCGCTTTTATTTCTATCGGGATTTTGTCCTCCCGAATTCCTTCGAACTTTTTGTCCGAAGGAATTTGGACGGATCAAAAATCCCGAAGGACAAATGAACGCCATAGGCCACAAGCAAGGAACAAAAGCCCGAAGGCTAAAACGTAAGCAAAGGCCAAAAAAAAGAGAAGAAAATGCCAAGCACAAGAAAATAAAAACACAAAAGCCCGACCAAAATAAAGCCCGAATCTCGAATTAAAGCAGAACACGGGAAAAGCCAGAGAAAACACAAAGTGAACTGAGCATGATCAATAGCATGAACAGAGACGTAAGCACAAACAAGACTAAAGCAAAACTGAACATGGACATAAGCATGAACAGTGAATAAAACAAACATAGAATAAAGACAAAGGCAGGATGAACAAAGATCATGCACAGACTAACGCGAGTGACTCCAACGAAGTGAACACGTTTAAGAAAACAAGTATGCTTTAGTTCTGAAAATAGAGTTGTCTTGCATGATGAACGAGCAAAGTGTTGAGCGTTTCAAACAGCCAGAAATTCCATGCACGCACTCTCATTTGTCTCAAAGCTTGAAACATTCTAGTGGTTCAAACGTAATTCTTAATTTGGCATTTGCATTGATTTCATGCAAAGGGGAGACTTTCAAACATTCCAGCAATTCAAGTGGATTTGACTACTCTTGTTTTGGAGTTGACTGGTTTTCAAGTCAAAACATGTATTCTTAGATTTCATGCGTCCAAAGCTTTTCTTCTTTCCCAACACAAGGAATTTTCATGCAAGACAAAATAGACTTTTGTAAACGCTGAGTTGGTTTGAGTTTGCTCCCTCTATTTTCCAATGCCAATCTCTTGGCTTTTTGTAATTTTCTATGTTAATGGCTTTTCAGCATTGTAAAATCATCCCTCTTGGCAAAACCAGACTCTGCCATTGGTGAGTTGTGTAACCTCTTTAATCAATAAAAGAACTGTACTTTTAGATTTCAAGTGTTGGCATAGTGTATATTCATTCAGCAATTTGCATACATGATAAATTTCTCTCTTCCCAAATTTTGATTCGTATCTAGTTGCTAGCTTATCATGTTATGCAGGTCATGTTCAGTGTTTTATATGTCTTTTGCTGAAACTGCAAGTGGATGTTAGATGTCTGCATAGTGTCTTGTATCAGACCTCTCTCCATCGTTTTTCCTCACGTTTTGTCATTGGATCGAACTTTCTCATGAAATATTTATGCATAGTGATCAATTGAAATCAAAGGTCTTCATTTTCCCTTGTTTGTTCAGTGTTCAAGGTTCCAAGTAGGGTGGATCAACATTCTGGTGTATCACCGTCATTAGTTGGATTTCCCCTTCAAGTTTCTTTATCCCTTTTCCAAGGTAGTCTGCAGCGCAAAGTAGAGATCCTCATTGATACATCTTACAGAAACCAGCGTTCTCTGGAGGTTCTTCTCACCACTGAGACACCCACCCTCGTGAGAAGATTCCATTGTTTCAACCGGAGAGAGGATTAGCCATTTCAGCATGTCTTCAATTTAGGGTGCAACTCCAGGTTGACAATAGTTTTTGGCATGCTCAGTGGGACAACGAAAAAGTTATTTGCATATCTGAAGAATTTTCGCAGCAACAGAGGATATTCATCTACATCCAATTGCAAAGTTCATAGCATCATTTAGGCAATCCGTTCATGCCAAAGATTACCACAAGATCAGCGAGTGGTATTCCTTTTGAATTTGTAACTTATAAAAGAGCAAGGTCTAGGAGGGCAAATCCATATCTTCAAAGAGAATATTTATCTCCCCCTCATCCTATCATTCTAAACACTGCAATCCCCACCATCCAGATGGCTGTTAGAAATCAAGTGTTTGCTCCATTCAATAGAGGAAGTCCACTGAATCTAGCACAGTTAGATGACATTCATGTATCTGCCCTCAAAAGTATTCCATTCTTCTCAAGAGAAAATCAAACCCCTATTGAGCATATCTAGGATGTGGCTAATCTTTGATCAATTCATAATGTTGTTGAGGATTATGTTGCTATTAGATTGCTTGATGCTTCTTTCAAAGGAAAAGCATTACAATGGTATAAAACTCTCCCACTTAGATCCATTTTCACCTGGGATGAATTGGGTGCAGCCTTAGTCAAACAATTTGAAGACAAATTTGATCACTTATCTTTAGTTGAGCAATTAACTGTCATACAGAGAGCTCCTCATGAATTCATATCCGATTTTAATCTCAGATTCTAGAAGACAGGTCAAGATACCGATTTTGATTAGGCCATCCCCTGAATATGCATTTCTGTATTTTTTAAAAGCTCTTAATTTTAACAATAATGTGATGATACAGTCAATGGATGGTACTACTTTGTCAAATGCTTATGAAGTTGTAATACGGGCAAAAAATAGTTTGATACAAGTAGGTAAGCTTTCTCCAAGACCTCCAATGCCCATATTTCCATAAATAAGTTCTATACCAGCCCCTCAAGTTCTTCAAATTCCATTCTTGGCTCCAATTGCATCACCTTAAGTTCCTATTGCAGCGCCTACTATTCAAGCTAGTGAGATAGAAGAGTTGAACAAGTTGCTACAATCTTTTGGAAATGAAATAGTACAACTCAAAAAAAAGCAATTTCAGTCAAACAAGACTTATCAACAGCAAAATCAAAACAACTATTAGTCCTTCAAAGATCAAAGGTCTCCTTATTAGGGTTTCAAAGAAACTAGACCACCATATCAAGCACAAGGAGCGATAACTCCAGCTAAGCCATATGTTGCTCTTGATCCGAATGCTCCTTCCAATTCAAAAGCCATTGTTTCAACCCCACCTCAAAATAATTTGGTGCAGGATTCGGGTTGGCAGCTCTCAAATCTCAATGATGCTCAAAACCAAGCCTTGGTATCACAGAACATCACCATGCCCCAGATGACACAAAAAGAGTTCTCTTTTCAAAGAGTCAATATCAAGATACAGGTTTGACATCACAAGGAGTGACTCATCAAGTTCAAAGGCACCCTGATGCTATTAATGTAAATTGGCAAGTTGATGATCATATTGCTTTTACTCAGGATGTTAAAACTAACGATTCAAATGGTCAAGTTGCAGCTATAATCTATCAGAGAACTAAAAGAAGAGTTGTTGATGAAGCCCAAGCGGTAGCAAATACTTTAAGTACTCTTAGTATTGTTGATAAAAGTATAAAAGAGCAGTGTGATGTCCTCACAACCTAAAAAAATCAGAATATAGAGATTAGTAAAGTGCATCAAATACCTCTAATTCGTGAGCAGCAAGCACCTCAAAAAGTGCAATCAAAGGTTAGTGCATCTCAGTTCAGTATTGTAGATCAAATGAAAAAGTTTAACATCAACATTAGCATATGAGATTCTCTTTCAATTTCAGGGCAAAAGGATAAACTCATTCAAGAACTTTCAGCTCTTGAATTGTCTCCAAAACCGGTTGAGAAAGAAGGTGTTGTCTTGACAAATTCGGATCAGCCAACTAAACAACAGGGGCAGCAAGGAGATAAGATGTCAAAGGTGGACAAAACTAAAATAAAATCAAAGAAAACTCCTCTTTTTTATCTTTCTTTAATAGTGGGTGATACTTTGGTTCATAATTGTATGGTGGATAGTGAAGCTAGTAGTACAATAATGTCCAAACAGATTGCAAACAAGCTCGATCTTGTTTATGAACCATATACTAAAAGGGTATTGCAATTGGATGGTTCACCAGCAAAGACGGTAGGCATTATCAAAGATTTGAAATTGACATTACATGCTTGTCCTAACGTTACTATTCAGCAAGATGTTGTAGTGGTGGACTTGCCTCCTTATTTCGCTATTTGTCTTTCAAAGGACTTCACCTCAAAGATTGAGGGATATTTATCAGTTGATTGAACCTATTTGTTGTTCAGAACCAGGTATGGTGCAAAGATAACAATTCATTCAAAGCCTATTGCATGTTTTCATATGGAGCCTTATATGCCAAGTGTAGTCAATGCAAATTGTATCATCTCTGATGAAATATTACAAACTAGTGATGAAGAAAAGGACTCGCCTTTGGATGGAGTTCCAAATTTGTTTCTTGATGAGTGGGCTTCCACCTTGCATGAGCATGATCCCTACAAGCTAATTGAAGAGAAAGGTCTTGGTGTGTATTGTCTTCATGAGAACGATGCACCAATTCCAGCCATGGTCAAACAAGACGAATCTAATGAAGGCTTGTGGCAATTGTACTTTGATGGATCAAAAAATAAGCATGGAACCGAAGCTGGAATGATATTAATTTCTCCTACATAACAAAGGTATTTCTCCTCTATTAAATTTCAGTTTGGCTGTTCAAACAATGTTGTTGAATATGAAGCACTAGTTCACGATTTGCAGTGGGCTAGGAAGATGAAAGTCAATTGTATGCAAGTGTTTGGAGATAGTGAACTTGTAGTCCACCAAGTAAGAAGTTTGAATGTATGCAAGAATCTATTGCTTAAATCTTACAGACACAGAGTTTGGAATTTACTTGAAGATTTTCAGGCTTTTAATATTTAGGCAATACCAAGAAATAAGAATAAACATGTTGATAGGTTGGCTGCTGTTGGAGCACAATTTAACATTTCAGCTGATGTTAAAAATGACAATTTTCAGTCACATATAAAGGTAGTTGTAAGGCCTATTGTTCCAGATAACCAAGAGAATTGGCAGGTGTTTGAAAATGACAATCAAATTGTGAGATTTTTACAAAAAGAAGCTGAATTTTCTTCAAGAAATCAGTCGAAACACTTACAACAGTATGGTGATCAAATTGTACAATTGAAAACGAATAGGCTATCCAAAGGATTGGTCACTCTTGAAAATATTTTCAATGAAGATGATGAGCTAAGGAAAGAGAAATCATCCTTGTCAACAAAGGAAGAGCACTATGCCAATGTAGAAATTGCAGCTAGTAAAATTTTGAAATTGGGCAAGGTATGCACTCCTCCACAAAAGAAAGCTTTCATTGATTTATGCACAAGTTTTGTTGATATATTCGCATGGTAGTATAGTGATCTCAAAGGTTTTGATCCAAGTTTGGCTCAACACACCATTGAGATAGAAGAGGAAACTAAACCAATGAGACAAAGACAAAGGCCAATCAATCCAAAGCTTGAGGCTTTGATGAGAGCTGAGCTTCACAAGTTCATAGAATCAACTATTATATTTTCAATCAAGCACTCAACTTGAGTGGCGAACCTCGTTCCAATATGAAAAAAGAATGGTGAGATTCATTTGTGTTGATTTCCGTGATTTAAACAAGGCTTCGCTTAAAGACCACTATCCATTGCCATCAATGGAACAAATTTTACAGCTTGTTGCAAGTTTAGAGAGGTTTTCTTTGTTGGATAGATATAGTGGTTACAATCAGATTTTGGTCAAAGAAGAGGACCAATTCAAGACAGCCTTCACAACTAAGTGGGGGACATTTGCATACAGAAAGATGCCATTCGGTTTGTCTAATGCTGGAGCAGCGTTTCAAAGAGCCATGGATATGACCTTCCAAAGCCTTCTTAACAAGTTTGTGCTTGTTTATTTGGATGATATAACAGTGTTTTCAAAAGATGCAGAAGATCAAATGGTTCATCTCAAACAAATTTTTGAAAGGTGTAGGCAATTTGGGATATCTCTAAATCCCAAAAAGTGTATATTTTCAATTCATTAAGGTAAGCTTCTTGGACATGTTTCAAAGCATGGTTTAAACATAGAATCTGAAAGGATTCAATCCATTCTTGCACTCTCCTTGTCTAAGAGCAAAAAGGTTTTCCAAAATTTCTTTGAAAAAATCAATTTTATAAGGAGATACATTTCAGATTTCGCTACTGTAGCTAAACCACTTACAGCGATGCTAAAGAAAAATCAGAACTCCAGTTGGTCCAAGGAAGGAGTAAAAAGGTTTGAAGATGTTAAGAAAACCATAGCAAGTGCTCTTACGCTTTTAAATCCGGATTTAACGGAAGATTTCATTCTGTATACGTATGTTAATATCGACACCATTTCGGATATTCTTATGCAGCAGAATCATGAAGATTTAGAGCAACCACTAGCTTTCTATAGCCAAGGCTTAGAGGAGTATGAAACAAAGTATTCTTTTGTTGAAAAGCATGTCCTTTCAGTTATAAGATCTATGAATAAATTTAAGCACTTGTTGTCTAATAATAAAATACATCTAATGGTTGCTCATCCAAGCATCAAAGAATTTCTTCTAAACAAAGACATAAAAGAGAAGAGCGCTGGTTGGATAACCAAGATAATGGAATATGACATGAAAATTAAGGTTACAAAGCTAGTTAGAGGCAAAGGACTTTGTGAGCATCTAGCTCAGGACTTGCAAGAAACTAATGAAGTTGTTTTAGTGTCAAATGATGAAGAGATCGTTGCTGTTCACACCTCACCTTCCAGCTGGTTTCATGATTTAGTAAGCTATCTGCAAGATGGTTTTTTACCTTTCTCACCTAAATGCTTCAAAAAAAAGGTATTTCAGATTGCAATCAATTCCATCCTTGCTCGTTGATGGTGTTTTGTTCAAAAAAGATATTAATGGAATGTTACTAAGGTGTGTGGAACCAAACCAAACTCAAAGATTACTTGAAAAATTCTATGATGTACATGGTGGAGGACACTTTTCTGCAAGAATTACAACACTTAAAATCATGAGAGGTGGGTACTATTGGCCTACTATATTTGGCGATTGCCATACATGGGTTAAGAAGTGCAAACAATGTGTTATGTTTGTAGGAAAAGTTAAACTTGCAGCTCTGTCCCTTCCGCCAATTGCAGTGGATCAACGTTTTGTCCAGTGGAGATTGAACTTTATTGGTCTCATTAATCCTCCTTCAAGTTCAGGCATAAGTGAAATCTAACAGCTACGGATTACTTCACACATTGGACAAAAGCAATCGCATTGAAAGAAGCAAACGAAACTAACGTTCTTGATTTCTATGAAGGTCTGCTTACTAGGTTTGGAGTTCCTTCAACCATTATTTCTGACAAGCAATAGCTTTTGCGGGATCTAAGATCAGCCAATGGGCTGTCCAACATGGAGTTTATCTCGGCACTTCATCGAACAATTATCCACAAAGAAATTGCCTTGTTGAATCTACAAACAAGAACCTCTTAAGGATCATACAAAGGACTATTGAAGACAATCAGCAGTCATGGCATCTCAAGTTGAACTCAGCTCTATGGGTTAATGGGATCACCTACAAGAGGTCAATAGCCAACTCTCCATACAAGCTAGTATATGGTAAGAAAGCAAGGTTACCTATTTCTCTTGAGTTTCCAGCTTTAGAACTAATGCATTAACTTGAGTTGTTGGAGAATGAGCTTATGAAAATCAGGTATGCAGAGCTTATGGAGTTGGAAGAGATAAGAAATCAATCCATGCTAGCCATGAAAAGTCATCAGGGACAGGTGAAAAGAACGTTTAACAAAGGAGCTTTCTCACAAGGCTTCAATGAAGGAGATTTGGTTCTCAAGTGAGATGAGGATCGAGCCAAACCAGGAAGGCACACGAAGTTTGATTCCCTTTGGATTGGCCCATACACGATCTCCAGCTGCAAATCCCACAATGCCTTCCAACTTGCCAAGATGGACGGCCAAGTGCTTCCAATCCCAATCAATGGGATACATCTGAAACATTGCTATTAAAGAGCAAAGCTCTATGTACATAGTTGTTTTTGCCTTCCTTCAAGTGCTATTCAAGCACAGTAGTTTGCTTGAGTTTTGTCCAATAAGTGCCTTTTTGCACATTTGCTTCTTAGTTTTCCTGTTTTCATGTTTTTTCCTTCCTATTTTGAGGGAGAAGGTTACTTCAGCCAAGGTCAAGAGGAGATTTCCAGTCAAAAATCAGGTTCACCATTTAGGAGTTCGAATAGCATCTATATGGTCTGAGTTCTCTAACATAGCAAGCATGCTTCCCAGTTGAGTTGCCAAAAATAGTGACAATTTTGCCCCCACGGAGCAAATTGTCACCCCTACCATTCGGAACTTTGCTATGATGCCAAGTTTGTCTTGTGAATCAGTTTTGGGGTTCTTAAATGTGCATTTGCAGCCACCCAAGTGGCATTCTATAGCAGTTTGAAAGGGTTTTTCCTCCTCTTCTAAGCATCACGTACAACGAAAAGCCAAGACATACAAACTGTAAGTTTATTTATTGTCTTCCCAAAGATTTTTTCGGGCTATAAGAGGTGGACAATTTCTTCAAACATTTTGTCCGAGAGACAGAGCTCTCAAAGGACTATGTAAAAGTCCAAAAAACTGACCAAGTGGCAGTCGTTCAAAGTTTATTTTCTTCGGACTTTTTGTCCAAAGGAAAAGGAAAAACACAGTTGAAAAGACCCGAAGGGCATCTACCCTTCAAAAAGGTCCAATTCAAAAGTCCCAAAGGATATGTACCGTTCGGGTTGGTTCACTTTATGGTTTTAAAGTCAAGATAATTCATCTGAAGGACAATTTCAAAAAGCCCGAGTGCCCTTCAAAAAGCCCGAAGGGCAACTACCCTTGCGGAGGGCACTCAAACAGCAAGTGGACCTTTCATTTTTCCCGAAGAGTCATTTTCAAAAACCCCGAAGGGTATGTGCCCTTGCGAAGGACACTTCAAGCACGAAGAAGACCTTGACAAAAGTTCCGAAGGACAAAATCAATTTTTTCGAAGGACACATGCCCTTGCAAAGGGCACTTGGTCGGTGGCAGGACCCTTTCAAAAATTTCGAAAGGCACTTTTGAGGATGAATAGCCCTTGCGAATGGCACTTTGCAGCAAAGTGGACCTTTACAATTCTTTCGAATGGCACTTCTGGAAGAACATACCCTTGTGGGGGGCACCAAAGCCAAAGACAGGACCAAATCAAAAAGCCCGAAGGGCATTTTTTGGGAAGCAGAAGCCAAAGGAGACGAATTCCTTCGGACAAAAAGTTTTAAGGAATTCGAAAGGACAAAACCTAATAGAATTAAAAGTGAAAGGCACAAAAGGAAACGAATTCCTTCAGACAAAACAAAAACCCCGAAGGATGAATGAACACCATAGGCCACAAGCAAGGAACAAAAGCCCAAAGGCTAAAGCATAATCAAAGGCCAAAAAAGAGAAAAAAAATGCCAAGCACAGGGAAATAAAAACACAGAGGCCCGACCAAAATAAAGCCCAAATCTCGAATTAAAGCAGAACACAGGAAAAGCCAGAGAAAACACGAAGTGAACTAAGCATGATCAATAGTATGAACAGAGACATAAGCACAAACAAGACTGAAGCATAACTGAACATGGACATAAGCATGAACGGTGAATAAAACAAACGCAAAATAAAGACAAAGGCAGAATGAACAAAGATCATGCACAGACTAACGCGAGTGACTCCAACGAAGTGAACATGTTTAAGAAAACAAGTATGCTTCAATTCTGAAAATAGAGTTGTCTTGCATGATGAACGGGCAAAGTGTTGAACGTTTCAAACAACCAATAATTTCATGCACGCACTCTCATTTGTCTCTAAGCTTGAAACGTTCCGACGATTCAAACATAATTCTTAATTAAGCATTTGCATTGATTTCATGCAAATGAGAGACTTTCAAACGTTCCAAATTCAAGTGGATTTGACTACTCTTGTTTTGGAGTTGACTGGTTTTCAAGTCAAGACATCTATTCGTAGATTTCATGCGTCCAAAGCTTGTCTTCTTCTTTCCCAATGCAAGGAATTTTCATGCAAGACAAAATAGACTTTTGTAAAGGCTAAGTTGGTTTGAGTTTGCTCCCTCTCTATTTTCCAACGCCAATATCTTGATTTTTTATAATTTTTTATATTAATGGTTTTTCAGCCTTATAAAATCATCCCTCTTTTGATAAGACCAGACTCTGTCATTGGTGAGTTGTGTAACCTCTTTAATCAATAGGACTGTACTTTTAGATTTCAAGTGTTGGCATAATGTATATTCATTCAGCAATTTGCATATGTGATAGATTTCTCTCCCTTCCCAAATTTTGACGTACCTAATTGCTAGCTTATCATATTATGCATGTCATGTTCAATGTTCTATATTGTTGAAGTTGTAAGTGGATGTTAGGTGGCTGCAAAGTGTCTTGTATCAGATCTCTCTCCATAGTTTTTCCTCGTGTTTTGGTCATTGGATCGAACCTTCTCATGAAATATTTATGCACAGTGATCAATTGAAATCAAAGGTCTTCTTTTTCCTTTGTTTGATTCAGTGTTCAAGGTTCCAAGTAGAGTAGATCAACGTTTTGGTGTATCACCGTCATTAGGTAGGATTTCCCTTTCAAGTTTCTTTTTCCTTTTTCCATGGTAGATTCGCAGCGCAGAGTAGAGATCCTCATTGATACATCTTACAGGAACCAGTCTTCTCTGGAGGTTCTTCTCACCAATGAGGCACCCACCCTCGTGAGAAGATCCCATTGTTTCAACCAGAGAGAGGATTAGCCATTTCAGCCGTCTTCGATTCAGGGTGCAACTCCAGGTTGACAACAGGGACCACTGCATAGCATCTAGGATTCCCAACAATGGAATTTGCTGTAATTTTGGGGGAATTTTTTCTTTATTTACCAGTTCTATCACTGCTCTGCAACATTTGCAACCTAGAAGACAAGAAATGTGAAAAGAGATTTACAGGTAACTTCTTTTTTATTTTTTATTCCCTTTTCTCTCTTGAAATCATCATTCTGCTGTGTGTTGGCTTGGATATGCTAGACAGCTGAGTCTACATTCTGGTTTTTGGTGCTAAATGTTAATATTGCAGTATTATATTTTATTTGAAATGGTCAGATGATGCAACTATGAATTTACAATTTTCTATTAAGATAAACTTTTGTTGTTTCAATTGGACCATCGTCAAAAAATTTAAATCTAATTAGGCCATCGTCTGCTGGACTCTACTGCCATGACTCAACATTTTCCTCCAGATGGGTAAATTTTGTCTCGGGATCACCTTCCTCATGTTTGATTTGTTTCCATTCTCTAAAACTGACTCTGCCTTTCTCAGAATGGGAATAGAAACATCTGGTTTTTCCTTTCACAGGCTTATACTTGGTTCTGATACTAAAGTTCCTCTGTATTTTGGAAGATTTTCTCAGAAGACTAATATTCTCCCTCATGTAAAAGTGCATTTCTTGATACATGCAGTTATAGCTTAAGCACAGATGAAAAAGAACAAACAGAAAACTAAATATTTTGTTTTCTGAATAAAATATAACATTGTTTTCAAGTCAGGGAATTGAAAATTTGAAAACAGGGGAAATACATGCGACTTCTGAAAGAGGTGGTAAGAGAAACCACATTGCTGCAATTTCAAATTAATGGCTGACAATATTGAAATTCTAGGAGTCTATTCCCTATTTACATCTTGTTACAGAAATGAGTGATATTGTCATCTCCATGCATAGAAAGCAGCAGCTTGGTGCTACCAGAACTGTTTTCAATGCAACAAAACTTGGTCTTCACTTAGATGGAGAGACAAACTAGAAAAAAAAAACACTTAACAAATTTATAGAAGAAAAGAAAATACGAAAAAAAATGTAAGGCCAAAATCATGGCAAAAATAGAGTGGAAAAGACCTATATGGTTTTGTGCAAATCGTTTGCTCGGAGAGATATCAATTGAAAATTGGGGCCTTTTAGATGTGTGTGTCTTTTCGACCTTATTCTAGTTGGGTATCAGCTGTAGATGCATCTAGAACCTATAAACAATATAGTTTTTCCCAATGCTACTCAATGTTTGATTTTACAATAGCTTTTAGCCTTGACTTTCTCACCGTTACCAAAAGCCTTTTCAGAATATGATAAAATAGCTTATTTGAATTTCTATTTGGATCTTTAAATGTATACTTTATTGCAGGTATAAGCAACATATTGGTCTTATCACTTGCCATCGATAAAAATGTGTGTCATCCAATACCTGTTAAGTGTGGTTTTAGCTGTAGGAGGTTCACTATAGTGCTTTCACAAAATGACATACAAGATAAAGATATATACTTTATAAATGATGACTTCCCTGATGTTGTTCCAAGTACACAAATGAGCAATGAAGCAATAATCATCCCTGGTTGTTTTGACCAATGAAGAAATAGTCATCTCTACAAATAATAGTCAGTTCAAACATATGTCATCACATAATATTGATGCCTCTTTAAATCAAGAGAGAATATTAATTAAAGAAACACATGGCCAAGAAAATCAACCTTTGGTCCCAGTTGCACAAGGTGTAGGACTTGTTGGAGCATTGCAGACACTTTAAGCTCTATTGAAACAAAACGTAAACAAACACTATTTAATGGTGAGGCAATGAAAAAAACTACAACATCCACTAAAAATGGAGAATTGTGCAAGATTATTGTTCTACTCATGATGTCCTCCATGCAATGAGTCACTGTTGAGATTGATGGGAGCATGTGTTTGACTATCAAAAAAAAAAAAACTATGAATCACATATACCTTATAGGCAAGATAGTTAATGGAGTATGACAAGCGGAGAGAGAGTTGAAAAGAAAGTACCAACAAACTTTGATAAGTAAATTTTTGATGCAATGGAGGTCAACTTTAGAAATAATAGAGCTATCAATCTTGGTAAAATATCTATTGATACTTTTGACACAAAGTATGCATTTGCTGAGAAAGTTTCTTCTCCACATGAAAATGAACCATTCAAAGAATGTGAGATGCCTAAGATGGCATGTCAAAACCCGCTGAACATTAGCAATGAAATGGGCAAACTTTTCACAAGTAAAAAAAATCGGGATGTAAAACAACAAATATCAGACACTATCTTGAAAACAACAAGTTAATGGTTTCTACATTGCAGATCGTTGAAGAGGGGTGTATAAAACACTATGAAAAACTCACTATCTACTAGAATAGCATTTATAGAGGAAAGATTTTAAATAGGAAAAAGTGATTTAAATATTATAGAACAAAAAATGTTAAAAATGTCAAAGTCATTTTCAAATGTTTAATAGGCTATTTTAGTGCTCTCTAGTGGCTTTCCTATTTTCTTGTTCTTATGAGACTCAAATAAATATATCAATAAGCTAATGCATATGAAAATTATTTCTATGCACTAAAAATTTTGAAAATTGGTTTTTTTTGTTTCAAAATATGTGATATATAATAATTCAACTTTTAAATTTCAAAAATGTATTCATAAGTTTTGAGTTGATGTTCTTTAATTCATTGTATTTTAAAATTTGTTAGTCAAAACATCTTTTTCTTTGCTTTATGAGTATTATTTTTTAATGATACATTGTACTCAATGGTTTTGTATAGAAAATATCACATTTTATGTTTGTCAATTCTCAATATTGTCCATTATCATACAATGAATTCTAATTCAACAGAAATGATCAAATTCTTTCTTACAAACGCATCAAGTATTGTCCAATTAGCATTGCAAATTTGGAATGATATTCAAAATTCAACTAATAAACAAGGCATATTTCAGAAGAGCATATGATAGATTCATTTCAAACTCGACAATCCTTAAATGTGGAAATGGATGACATGAAAATAGAACTCCATGCAATCACATATGAGAAACAAAGTAATTAGCCAAAAGCATCATAATGTTTCAGAACAATTACTAGAACTTGTAATAGCCAGATGTTAGAAAATAAAAACAAAAACAAGAGTACAGAAAAAAAATTGCCCATGGGGGGAATACAACGTTGTGAAATTCTCGTCAAAGCGATCATTTTAATGGGTATTTCAATTTTTTGGAAAAAAAAATCCCATAAATTCTTATCTACTTCAATTGTGTGTGAGCGTGATTCTACTTTTACTAATTACTTCTGGACGGAACTTTTCCACTGCTATGGCACCCAACTTATAATAAGTCTTGCCTACCATCAACAAATTGATGGTCAAATAGAAATTGTCAACAAATGCTTGAAGACCTATCTGCGTTGTTTTGCCTTTGATCAACAATCTCACTAGGTCAAATGGTTACCACTTGTTGGATGGTGGTACAACTCTACATACCATACTGCCACCAAGATGACCCTGTATGACATTGTTTACGATCTGCCGCCGCCTTTTCTTCAGACATACCTTCCAAGCAACTCCAAGGTATAGGTAGTTGATGCCACACTCCGCACACATGCCATCCTTCAAACTCTCAAAGATAACCTCAATCTAGCACAAAACTGCATGAAGCAACAAGCCAATCAACACCGCCAGGAACGGGATTTTGTTGTTGATGACATGGTTTTACTTCAACTCCAAACTTATAAGCAATCCTCTTTGAAGTTGAAAGGTTATCAGAAACTTGCACCAAAGTTTTATGGTTCATATAAAGTGTGTTCCAAGATTGGTCCCGTAACATACAAGTTGGAGCTTCTCTCCTCCAATACCCATCCAATTTTCCACATATCATGTTTGAAGAAAGTCATTGGTCAGCGTGTTCGAACCCAAAGACACTTTCGAAACTTGACAGTGAAGGCTCTATACTCCTGGAACCTGAATCCATCCTCGACAGGCACCCTGCCAGTGCTGTAATTGTGATATCACCAAGATTTTGGTACAATGGTGCGACATGCAACTGGAAGACGCAACATTGGAACCCCTACTCCAATTACAGCAATAATTTTCTCATCTCAAACTTGGCCAAAGCTTTCTATGTGGGTGGACATGTTCGAACCCCTTCCTCCTAACTATTTTAGCTTGTATTAGGTGCATATGCCTTGTAAGTCATCCCATTTACTATATGTAATTATCACACGTGTGGGAGGTAGTAGTTGTCTTGAGGAGAATAGCTTAAATTGAGGGCTTGTGTAAAAAAAAAAGACATATGTTGAATATTTTCTATTGAGCTATGTTCAAAGGAGGTTGCCCCCTCGAAGAGGCTAACAATATTTTGTAGTGAGATTCTATCCTTTTCAATACATTATTGTTATTCTCTTTCCATTCAGTGCATATTGGTTATATTCTTATTGTTATATTGACTTGTCTACAAGCAAGTTCATAACACACTAATCAAAGATATCAGATCCAAAAAACTTTGAAATTAGTCACAATTCATACAAAATCACATTAAAAATCTAGAAAATTCCATATTTTAAATAGCAGTTCATATAAAATCACTTTAAAAACTGGATAGCCGATGTAAAAACTTATCATGATTGATCATTTCTAGGCCCCTTGCTCCAAGAATTTGCTAAAGAAGATATACTTGGAGTCTAAACCCGATAAACTAGGCTTCAACTCTCAGACCCACTCTTAGAAATACTATTTGAGGATGTAAAGTACACCTAAAAACATGCTATTTCAGCAAGCATACAAAACAACACTGACAAAATGATTGAAAACATTTGAAGAATTCCCTAACAAGTTGAGCCTATGAAATGTCCCTTTTGGGTTATTTTCTCAATTCTAATTTTTTTTGTATTTTTCCTAAAACTAGAACATCAATTAAATATTAAATCAACAATACTCAACAATGATATTGAAGATTAAACTGTAATTCTTATTGCAATTGTCTGAATACACATGATATTGATGAAACTATTTATTGAATAATAAATGTATCACAACCAAACCTAATGATGTTGAATCAATAATTAATGATAATAGAAAACCTTTACAGTCAAAGTACAACCGCAGAATTGATTTACAGCAGCAGAGGAGTGCAACAAGGCAGCGTTCGTAGATGAATGGTGACCAACAAGGTAGGGAATCTCTCTCCCAGGTTGGCGATTTCCCTAAAACCCCCTGAAACTATAATTACCAAGTTCGGAAATCCGGATCCATTTGGGAGGGCAAATATGAAATCTGCAATTCTTGAAAAGCAAAGAAAAATCTAATCTAGAATACACACACACACACACACATATATATGTGAGCATAGTTTTGTAAATTTGCCAAACTGAAAAATACAATGAAAAACATTAATAAAATAATATAAAATATTAATTTTATATCATATTCATGGTTTCTGGGCCTTTTTTTGCGCAAAAAACTTAAAAAATAAAAAACTGAAAAAAAACAGGGCCGACCTAGACGAACTTATTTGGGCCGGCCAAAAAATCCAAATCTGGTCAGATTTTGTCCAGATTCGGCTGGATTTGGTAACTATGCCTAAAACCCTCAAAAATCCCTATGCCACTGTCCTAAGGATAGCGATTTGTGTCCCTCAATTGTACGTCTCTGAGGTACAACAGCCCCTGAATAGCAATAAACTCTGATATATGTCTCTAATGATCCCTCACAAAATTTTTGAAACTGATAACAACCTCCAACCAACTGAACGTTGAAATTAAACTCGATCTGTCAGTACAATTATGATCCTTGGATGGAATCACCTCAAAGGGTAAGGGTTTTCATCCTCTAAACCTGTACACCAAAGGGTTTTCATCCTCTAAACTTGTACGGCAGAGGGTTTTAACTTTTCGTCCTCAGATGAAAAAGTTGAATACAGAAGCTCCAACCTGGAATAGGGTTTTAATTTCAAAAATAAATGAATAAAGAATCCTTTTAAACCCAGCACTTTTATAATTTCCCTTTTGCCAGTTGCCCTAACCCTAAACACATTTAAAATATTTTTAGATAAATATTAATTTTTGGCCCCTTTTATAATAATAATACATAAGTGTCAATTTTCCATGTTCTAAAATAAAGTCACTTTAAGACGACTTAAAAATATTATGAAAAAAAATTCCTACTTAATCCCTTAGCCCATGGGAAATAATGAATAGGCTACAGGTCTACTAATTGGTTTAATTCTAGAAAGGGGGCATTACAACCCGCCCTTCCTAGAATTGTTTGCCCTCAAGCAAATTGCAGATTAAGATGCTCAAGAATCTTTGTACCCTCCCAAGTAGCATCTTTTGTTGGTAGGTCTTCCCATCGCACCAAATATTCTATTATGCTCGTGTTTCTTAGTTTCTTCTCCTTGATATCTATGATGGCTTCTATAACCAAGATCAATTTGCTTTCATCATCCAAATAAGGCAACTTAGTCAAAGGAATAATATGTTGTCCCAATGCTATTTTGAGACATGAAACGTGAAATA
Source organism: Torreya grandis (assembly GCA_037957365.1). Taxonomy (NCBI): domain Eukaryota; kingdom Viridiplantae; phylum Streptophyta; class Pinopsida; order Cupressales; family Taxaceae; genus Torreya; species Torreya grandis. The sequence continues at coordinate 609,009 of JARHVA010004146.1, read as the reverse complement.
TGTTATGTATTTTGTTGTGCTCTGGCAATTCAAGCTCATAAGCAACATCCTCAATCCTCTGCTTAATCTTGTAAGAGCAATAAAAGCGAGGCTTGAACTTCTCAGCTCCATTTTTCTTGAGAGAAAATTGTCTATAGGGCTGCAACCTCAAAAAAACCATGTCTCCAACCTCAAAAGCTCTTTTAATATAATGTTGATCCGCATATAACTTTTGTTGATTATGTGCACATTGGAGGTTTTCCTTGAGTGTCTCCAATATTTCTTGACTCTGTGTCACCAAATACCTTGCCTGCGAGACTCTACTGTCCATGATGACGAAATCCATATAAAAAAGAGCATCATAACCATACAAAACCTTGAAAAAAGTCATGCCAATGGACATATGATGTGAGGTGTTATAGCAATGCTCCCCCATATAGAGCCATTTGATCCATGTTGTTTGTTGTCCCGCTACATAGTTCCTCAAATATCCCTCAACCCACTTATTCACGATTTCAATTTGTCCCTCTGTTTGGAGGTGGTAACTAGTACTGAGAGTCAACTCGTTTCCTATCAAATGAAAGAGTTCCTGCCAAAATAGGCTAAGGAACACATTGTCCATGTCACTTACTATGTTTTTAGACAACCCATGAAGCCTAAACACTCCTCTGAAAAATGAATCAGCCACCTGTGGTGCCTTGAACTCGGATGAAATAGCAAAGAAGTGTGTATATTTAGTAAGTCTGTCAACTACAACATAAATACAACTCATACTTTGAACTTTTGGAAGATCAGTAATGAAATCCATTGAAATACTCTCTTGTTTCAAATTTGGAATTGGTCAGGGCTATAACAAACCTGCTAGAAATACCTGTTCAGATTTATTACGCTGGTAGGTAATACACTCTCTGGTGTATTGGAAGACCTCTCCCTTGAGTCCTCTCCAGACAAATCTTTCCCTAATTTGCTATAAATCTTAAAATACCTTAAGTGACCAGCCAATGGTGTATCATGTACTGCCCTAAACACTTATGCTTAATTTTTTATTTAGGGATGAGATAAATTCTACTCTTATAAAGGATGAGACCATCTACCAACTTGTACCTGTCATCATCTTCAAGGATATCAACCAAAATGGCTTGGATCTTTTGTTGATCCACCTAAACCCCTGGACATTAATGTCATGGCCTAAGTAAAAAATTTCAGTCATCCCAAACTCGCACTTAAGACTCCATAGCAAAGAGAGTTTGCGACTCCAAAATACCCATAATTGTATCCAAATGCCTCAAATCGTCTTCTCAGGTCTTACTATAAACCAAAATGTCATCAAAAAATACCAAAACAAATTTTCTCAAATGCTTACTGAAAATATGACTCATACATGACTGGAAAGTGGTTGGGGCATTTGTCAAACCAAAGGGCATGACCAAGAACTCAAAGTGCCCAAAGTGACATCTGAAGGTTGTTTTTTGTACATCCTCATCCCTTACATGAATCTGATGATACCCTGATCTCAAATCAAACTTTGAAAAATACACACCTCCATGCAACTCATCAATTGATTCATCGATCTTGGGAATGAGATATCTATTTTTATTGTCTTCTTGTTCAAGACACTGTAATCAATAAACATCCGCATAGTACCATCTTTCTTCTTCACATGGACCACTGATGATGCCAAGGGATTAGAACTAGCCCTGATGTGACCCACCTCCAAAAGCTCCTTGATAGCCTTTTCAATCACCTCCTTAACCCTCTTGGATGGTGGTAGGGTGTAATCATCACGGGCTTAGAACCCGGTTCCAACTCTATTATATGCTAAAATCCTCTATCAAGTGGCAATCCTGAAGGTAAACCACTGAACATTGTGCCATGCTTGTCTAAAATAGGTTGTATGTCCACATGATAGGATCTCTGATCTAGGGGTGAAGTTGTGATAGGATCTCTGATCTAGGGGTGAAGTTGTGGTGTTCACCAAACAATGAGTTGTCCAAGCTACTCGTCCACTACGAAATGATCTCTCCATCCTCTTATTTGTGACAACTCTAGGGGTTCCATTTGCAATACCTTGAAGCACTACCTCTTTTCCATCTAATTTGAATTTCAGATCCATGGTTTGATAATTCTACTTAAATTCTCAAAGAGAATAAAACCATTGCACCCCTAATACTATATTTGTTTCTCTTATGCCCACAACATAGAAATCATCATGCACCCTATGCCTACCAAGTGTAACATCCAACTATTGAATTTGCTTAGTGCAAGGAATAGTAAAACTATCAACTACAACAACATTGAACCCATTAAAGTCTTCTATTTTTAAACCTCTTCTAACTACCAATCCCTCAACTATGAAGTTGTGGGTTGCCCCACTATCAATCAACGCTGTGATTTTGTGTCCATACAAAACTCCATGAACTCTGAAAGGGTGATATCTGGGAGCACCATGAAGTGTAGCAAGGGTGCCTCCTAGGTATCTTCTTTCAAGTTCCAGTTCTTTCTCTTCAATTTTAGGTTCAAATTCCTCTGCTTCTAACTCTCCATCTGATATTACCTTTATGTAATGTCCCTGACCTCGCCCAAGACATTAGTGATCAAATTTCCATGGCTTCTTGCAAGAGAAGCACAATTTCTTTCTTCTGAGTTCATTTATAGTCTTTATATCTTTACCTAATTTTTGTGGAAGCTCTTTCTGCTAAGTGACTCCTTGCTAGAATGGTTTTTTTTCCTGCCCAAAAGGTGATGTCTTTTGCTATCCAAAAGATGGTGTCTTTGAAAAGAAATTATTTTTAGGTGTTGAAAATTCCAAGTTTAAAGCCCTCTTAATAGTTTCTTGCAAATACAGAGGATCAAAGGCTTTTACCAAACCCTTGAGTGGTTTAGTTAGTCCTACAAATAGAACTATAAGTCTCATCTCTATCACATCAAGAACCATAACAAATAATCTTTGAAATTTTGCAATATAGTTGTCCACAGTTCCAAACCATTTAAGCTAAGCTAGTTCTTTGAAATGGATCTCAAGATCTTTTCTAGCAAATCTCTTTGTCAATCTTTGGTTGAATTCTTCCAATGTAAAAATGGAACCCCGCCCTTGGGTGACCATACCATCGCACTACCACTCATGTGCTACTCCTTCCAAGTGAAGGGTAACAAATTTGATTGCCTCTTCTTCATACATCGGATTCAATGATAAGTAGGTGTCCAACTTCTACAACCAAGACTTGGCAAAACATTTATTAGATCCATCATATATAGGAATTTTAATCCTACCCAAACATTGTTGGATATCATTACAGGGCTAATCCTTTTGAGTTTTCCTTTCCCTCACGATACTATTCTTCATTCTTAGATCACAAAACTCTCGAAAAGTCAATGCTTGTTGTATTGCAAGGCTAAGTTCTTTATATTTGGCATGATATGCTGAAAAATCATTGTATGCATGATGTTGGGGCTCCACCTATTCTGGGTGTTCTTTTTTTGTAGAAATTTTGTTCAGAAAGTCTTGGAAGGGTATTAATTGAGGCCCGCTCATTAGCTGACGAGCTTCCCTCTCCTTGATTTGGTTTATTTTGATTAACATTTTGCAAAGCTTGTACTAACCCTGCCATGGATTCTCTCAATGTTATTTGGATTGTTCTTTTCAAATCTCTCTGACCCCGACTGATAGTTTCTTGCAAAGAATTCATTTCATCTGTAGGTACTCTCCTTTCTCCATCCCCCGTGACTTCTATTCTAGACAACCAACTCTTTCTTCTATCTTTGGTAATCTCTGATTTATCTTCCACTAGCTTGCATTTGAAATCAAAATATTAATTTACTCTGTAGGTTGGCAAGATCAAAGCTCTGATACCACTGAAATGTCTCTTTTAGGTAATTTTTTGAATTCTAATTTTTATTTTATTTTTCTTAAAACTGGAGCATCAAATTAATATTAAAACAGCAATACTCGACAATGTTATTGAAAATTAAATTGTAATTCTTATTGTAATTCCTTGAATACACATATGATACTAATGAAGCTATTTATTGAATAATAAATGTATCACAGCCAAACTTAATGATATTGAATCAATAATTAATGATAATAGAAAACCTTTACAGCTGGTTTACAACAGCAGAATTGTTTTACAGCAATAGAGTGCAACAAGGCAACTGTTGTAGATGAATGGTGGCCAACAAAGTAGGGCATCACTCTCCCAGGGTGTTGATTTCCCTAAATCCCCCTGAGACCCTCACAAATTCCTATGCAGATATTCTAAGGACAGCAATTTGTGTCCCTCAATTGTACAGCAATCTCTCTAAGGTATGGCAGCCCCTGAACAATAATAAACCTTGATATATATCTGATAATCCCTTACAAAATTATGAAAACTCATAGCAAACCTCCAACCAATTGAAAGCTAAAATTAATCTCGATCTGTCAACACAATTATGATCCATGGATGGAATCACCTCAATGAGTAAGAAGGTTTTCGTCCTCTAAACCTGCACACAGAACGATTTTTGTCCTCATATAGAAAAGTTGAACACAAAAGCTCCAACCTAAAATAGAGTTTTGATTTTAAAGATGAATAATGAATAACAAATAATGAATCCTTTTGAGCCCAGCTCTTCTTTTATAATTTTCCTTTTTCCAATTGCCCTAACCCTAAAAGCATTTAAAACACTTTTAAATATATATTACCTTTTAGCCCACTTAATGAATATTATCTTTTGGCCCACTTTATAATAATAATACATAAGTATCATTTTTCCACGTTATAAAATAAAGTAACTTTTCGATAGCTTAAAAATATTATTAAATTATTTCCCTACTTAACTCCTTAGACCACGGGAAATAATGAATAGGCTACATGTCTTTGGATTGATTTAATTTTGGAAAGGGGGCATTACAGTCTAGGGTAACATCAACCCTAGAAGAAAACGTTATAAAAAAGGCAAATGTTACGTTTTTAGGTCATAGGCAATCCTGCAATGAGATTTATTCCTATTTACTTACATACTGTTCAAATTTGTTATTATCTCCTCTCCCAATTATTATGTAACAAGCGATGCATGCAATATTCATTTGCCAAGAGTGAAAAAATGGGTTGCAGGTGCAAGGAAAAGTGGAAAGAGTAGAAGCTGCATAGTTGGTGAGAGTGTTAACAGGTGAGTGGAATGCCAGACCGGCACAACTGTCATTCGTTATAGAAATGCAGTGGCATCATATTTTGCTCTATATTGTTTGAGGTTTATTTGTAAAGCTCAACTTTTGCAGTAATGATCTAATGCAAGTCGAGCAATCAGTCATATTAGCTAATTCTTACAAGGCCGGTTTCTCAACAACAACCGATTACATTGTTTTTTGTTGTGCTGGATTTTTGTAAGCCAGCATATGAACCGACTACATTAGCTCTTTCCTCTGTTTTTTAAATTTTCATAAATGTGCTTAAATGTGCAGAGCATGAAACTGTTCTGAAAAAAAAATTATTGTGCATAAAAGGAAAATGTAAAGCAATACAGTTTACTGTGTTCATTAGTTTTTGTCTGTATCTTCTTGTTTACTATGTTGGACACACAGTTTTGTGTGAATCTTCTTATTTAGTGCGTTGGATACACAGTTTACTGTTTTCTGTGTGTTTGGTATGTAATGCTCTTGTAGTAGGTGGATTGGTAAGGCATGGGATAACTGGAAAGAAATACCCTTTTAAGTTTTATGAGCTTCCACAAGGAAGGTACCGTATGCCAAATTTGTATCTGGCTTGGCCGTGATACATTGGTTTTGAAAAGGTGAGACTCAGAGATCAAACAATAATCTGTTTTTAGGGCATCTGAGGTCTAAAGCTCCGCTGGGAAGAAATTCTAAAACAGGTGAACGCACTGAATTCCGGATGTGAGGCAATCGTGGCAAACACCTAATTGCACGGGGAACCACTCCGCCACTACAAACAGCTAACGCCCAATACTCTCAACTCTGCATACCTGGCAAGAGGGTTTTCCCTGACAACATGGAGTGTACACAAAAACGCACACACTCTTCAGTGGAAAAGTCATTTGCATATGCGTTGGTGGCTAAGTTACTAACGGAGATGGACTTGGCATGGGTGTGTATCAAAAATAAACAAAGAAGAAAATTACAAAACTTTAAATATACAAAAGCACAGAGGTTTAGAAAGCTTACCACATGCAAGGCCAAGCTAGCAGCCAGGTTCCAATGGGCTTGTCGAGGCGAGCCAAATGAGCATAGGGCATAGACCATCTTGGAAGGTATCTATCAATCCATGACACCTCTTTCCCTTCATTTGCCACAGTTTCTCTCACCCCGGACAACTGAGCAAAGGACTGATTTTGATACCACGGTCTGTTTGTGATCGCAAGCCCAACACATTTATAAGAATTAATAAAACACAAATGCTGTAAAGGTGAATATCCGACGTTGAGGTCAAGTGGGTAATCATGCGTTAATCCATACTTATTTGTCAGGCTGTGCAAATGCTGATTAATTGATGCTCTATTGGGTGGAGGAGGGATAGGAGAAATTGGAGATGAAGTGGGTATTTGCCAAGCATAATGAAAATGATGAAGAGGAGAAGAGCACAGCGGGAGATATCTTTTGAGAGTAGAAGCGGATGACCGAGAAAGCAAAGGAGCCATAACCAACTCCTCCTTTACAACTGAACCATACGTAAATAAAAATGATCGAATGCAAGCATCACCAAATGAATTTTTCGGGAAATGGCATCGATATGGGAGTTTATGGGGAAATGACCCGATTCGTGTTTACCCTATGTTCAAGGTTTAATATATGGATTATATCATTGTCTAATTCTATGAAAAGGATTAATTAACCAGGTATGGGATTTTAAGCCCTCCATCAAACCAGTACGATACTGTTTGAGAAATATATCTAAATGTATCAGAAGAGAGGTATTGAATAGTAACAGATGATAGGAATTCTATTTAGAATGTAATTCATTCTAATTTTAAGAAAGGTATTGAATAATAATATATGATATGAATTTTATTTAAGAAAGGTATTGAATAATAATATATGATATGAATTTTATTTAGAATGTAATTTATTGTAATTTTGTATGTAATAATTTTGTAAAAGTAGAAAAATATTTAAAGATAGAGATGATTTTGTACATCTCATGTATTGTACATATTTTATGGCTTTTTAAAAGATAAAAGTGATTGTGCATTTTATATATTGTATGCATTTAATGATTTTATAATTTATGGGATATTGCCATGTGTCATTTTATGATTAGGCATAACAAAGGTCATAAACAAATTAAAATTGAAATTATGTTAAGGGCGGGCAACTACAAGATGTAAATATAAACAAATTAAAATTGGAACTATGTGAAAGAAGGGCAATTACAAGATGTAAAGTGATATTTTCAAAATCCATGTTGTAAAATAATTATTTAGAAGTGCACGAAGAGGTGTGTTAATTGCTTATAAAATTATTTAAAATATTGAGATTTCTATATTTGTTTCATGAAATGATTATTATAGGCTAAAACACCTATTACATTAATATGTATTTTGAGAGAGTATAAAACATTACAAACTCATAGAACATGTCAAGAGATTTCTTAAACGTATTAAATCTCCAATAATCTTTCTTTCTTAAAATAATAGTCTAATGAATCTATTAATAATAAAGAAATGGGCACTACCACTTCTACAGAAGTAGTCTGCATGAAATTAAAATTCTAAGACTATGGCAACTAAAGCTAAAGCTAAACTGAATTTTCAAATACATCGTATTTATTTTAAAACAAGCATTTAAAAATAAAAATTTCACTTTCCAAGTTGTTAAGGACTTAATATTTTATTAATTGTCCATCAAGTTGCCATTTGCTTCCCTTTGTAAATCGACATGCACAATTGGCAATCTTTCTCAATTTTGGAGACATCTAAGATTGGCCTCTTAAAAAATAGTTGAGCCTTTAGTATGAGAAATGCATGGCTATGCAGGGGACCCCCAAGGCAAGCCCTGATTGTTTTATCATGTTCCACCTTTTTCGTTGCATGAATAACAAAATCAATAACTTGTTAACTACCTCCCTTGTTATAACACCTGAGTCACCTTTATTTTAAATGAAGCCAAATCATCATCAAGCGTGAATAATCCTAAGCATATGAACCACTTTGAAAATATCTAGATTATCTTCTCTAGACCACCAAGTGGTGTTATTATAGTATTCACATTCACTGAGGTCTCTTCCATAGAAGTTTAGCTATTACTTATGAAACTTTGGCAATATAAATTCTAAATGTCATTATATATGATAAACTAGTCTTTTACACTGGAAAAATATCACTCGTAGCTCAACCCTTCAATTTATGACCTTCCCATTGCCAAAAGGTTCATGCTCGTCATCTCACTGTGCCTAAATGCTTATCCTATAGTCTGACCCTAATGTTCTAATTACCCAAATCATTTGTAGCCCACAGTTTACGTAAAACCCAATATATATCCTACTATAGCAATTCCAAATCTTTAACAATTTTCTATCATCTTGAACACTATCGTTAAGACTAGGACACTAGCATTGATGCTAGTGTCTTAGATCTGACACCAGTGTCGAATCCTTACAAATAGTCAAATTTTCAAATATTTCAAAATGTATGGGTCAACCTATTTATTTTAATTAAACCTCCCATGAGATCATTTCAAAAGGTGTGCTATAAATACAAAACAAAAGGTCATTTTTTATCCTCTGGTAATTACCAAGTAACACTTACTAATCATTTGCATAACTGAGTTCTACTGCCCTGTTCTTTCCTATTTCCAAATCAATCATAGGAGTAGTCTTCTTATAGGTCTAAAGCATTCAAAGAGAAACCCATGAACAATATTATTCAAGTGACAAGCTAGATCATGACATGCACTTATATATAACATATTGCACAATTATTCGCATACAAGCCCACATAAGGGGGAGAATTGCATTGATCTAAGGCCCTCTTCAAAGTATATGGATATGTAGATAGCGGTCATTGACAAAGGTTTATTTGAGGTCATCTCAACTT